>MU204349.1:3503388-3544891 GCA_017309775.1 Paedocypris sp. Pulau Singkep | reverse complement strand
GAATCATTTTCGTTCGTTTCTTCGAAATGTACGTTGGATATTTCGGGCACGAATCTGATTGCAGAGTAAAGCGGCACGTACGCGCTGGAGGTGGTGACTTCCTGCCAGCTCTTGCTCAGGTTCTGCTTGAGCTCATTGAGTGGAGAGATGCCCAGCTTCCGCTTGATCTCTGCCACCTGCTTCTCCTTGGCACTCAGCACCTGGGAAAGAGTCTGGATCTCCTCTTCCACCTGAGAGGAACAGCAAATAAGATTTCCATAATGTGGCGATGGAAATATGGAAAATGTGTGAGGGAGAAGCTCGTGCAGACTTGATTTCAAGTTCATGTTACTCAAAACTCGTTGTGTAAGTGATTTGTACAATTGTGGTCCATCAATAACTAGGAGAATCTGAAACTTGAGTTTAAAATGTCTGAAGAATAATCGGCTACGAATTGTCCCAGTGATTGGTCAGAATCGTTCCTTAAGCCAAGACAGGATTTAAATGTGTATTATGAACTACACTGCAAAATAAAAAAGCTGTACATTTACAGCATATATTTCACGGAAATATACAGTTTTATATAAGGTTAACAGTAAATTGTAAAAACAATATTTGGCAAGGCATTATGGGAGACACGTCAACTTAAATATAGTGCTTAAAAATAGTATCATGCTGTAAATTGCCGTAAATATTTTACATAATGAAAATAAAAGCCAATTTTATTTTTTTTCCACTAAGTAAATTATACTGATACTAATTTATCGACTTGTGACATTACAATAGCCAATATTTGTTCCATTTGCCAAACATGCACTGCAAAAAAAAAACATGTGAAAAAAATAAGAAAATAAAAAACAAAAATTAAATCAAGAAAAATGATCTGCCAATGGAATGAGAAAGTTTTACTTGGTAAGACAATTTGAAACAAGACCTATTTTCTTGAAACAAGCTAATTTATCTTTCTCTCTTAATTCAAAGCTAGGTGCCTTATCTTGTAAGGAAAGATTTATTGTCTAATTTCAAGGATTTTTTTTTTGGCTTGACATGAATTTATTTTTTAGTTTTAGTTTTATTTAGTCTTATCTGCAGGAATTCTACAACATGTGACACTTAAAATTGATGTTTGCTCACGAATGAAAGCATATGTATCGGTGGAATCTTATGTTCATGAACCAAGGCACTGTAGTTACAACCGATAATCAGAAGAACAATTACACAATATTAACCCTCCTATTATACTCGTTTCAGAGGAACATCAATAATGTCTGCGTGTCATATTGACCCGGGGGCTTTTATTATGCATATAAGTGTCAGAAACCAAAAAGTTCCCCAAAACAGTGTGTGTGTGTGTGTGTGTGTAGGAGAGAGTGTGTGAGAGTGAGACTGAACTATTTTTTGTTTATATGTAGATTACACTCACCAAGACAAGCAGGAGAAGTTTCAAAGTGAAAAAATACATTTAAGTTTATTTTGAACTTTTAACACGGGTCAATTCGACTCGAACAGCAACACAGAAATGGAGCGTAGTGTTACAAATAAAAAAATCTAGCGATTCAGTTCACATATAAGATGATTACTCCAAATAATCCAAGCAGGAGAAGTTTCAAAGTGAAAAAATACTTTTAAGCATTTTTTAAAATACGGCACTTTATAATATTAGGGTTAAAACAACATGCACAATGAAGCGAGCTGATTTGTCGACCTTCATTAATTCACTGCGTAGCTCCGCCTGCTCTTCCTCTGTGAGCGTGGTGCTGGGTGAAGCAGGTCCGTCAGCATTCACCGCGTCTTCTCCCACCTCTGGGATGGAGCCTGGTCTCGGAGTCCCTAGGAACACAAGAACCCGATACCAGTCATTTAAAGGTGGCGAACATGCCAATGACACGCTTCGCTGAGTTTCCATCAGATTGAGAGATCAGAGAATGGCATGTTAGGTTGGGAGGGGAAGGAGCGAGGAAGACGACAGAGAATGATGCATTAGCTAATGTTTAGATTCATCCGTGTTTTGTAAATCCTGTAATTAAGATGGATTCTGAGCCGTTGTTGGGTCTAAGACTCTTTAAAAAAAACAACGGTTCTTTGTCGAAAACGACTGTACTCTGTTAGGGAATAAAACACACAACACAATGGATTAAATTTGATTACAAATTAGATACAGACTGAGGCCGAGCTGCGAAACCATTTCCTTCAGATTTCTCTCAGCCTCCGCTCCTCAGTTTGTAATCTTTTCTTCGAAAAAAAAGAAATAGTGCGATCGTAGACGTTACAACTGTTACGCCCAAGCCAGGAAATGCATAGGAATCAGTTTCAGATGAGAAAAACATCACCACAGTCATTGAGAGCATCTCAGAATGCCGTATCAGGACATGGCATAGTTAAGAGCAAAGAGACAGTTACGGGAAGTTTGCGAGACTTTTGCTTACTGTACTTCAAGGTTTTAGTACTGGACACATCTGATTTGAGCAATAAGCACACACACTTAGAAAATGTCGATTTTGCATCTGCGATTTAAGCTTACTTAATATTAAATGTTAACAGGATTTCAAATCTTATTTTGAGATTTTAGATTTAATTTAGAGTGGCTCCAGCTTCTGTGACCCTGAATTGGAAGAAGTGGTTTAGAAAATAGATTCATAATGCAGTAAATGTGTTAAGAGGGATTATTAATCATCGGATTTAAAACAATTACCGTGATCTGAACTTTGAGTTTTGTCTTGGATTGTCCTTATTAAGATCTGTCAAGTTAACGTCTAACTTTTTCAAAAACGTTGACACTAGAACTCTTCCTTTAATCGGTAAAGGGTAACATGTAGTGTTATTCAACATGCTTTAACTTTTGATCCAAACATCCAATCAACACAAAACTCAGATTGACTAATTGTTTAAGTAATGCTTTGTAGTTTTTTTGTAAATGTGAACAAAATCGGACAAGAGACGATGCTAAACGTGTATGAATGTTCACTCCAGTTTAGATTAATCAGTGTTTTGTAAATCCTGTAATTAGGATGGATTAGATTACGCAGTGAGTAGCCGAGTTCGAGGCCTGGTCACTATTTTGTAAGTTTGTACTCACAAAGTCCGAAAAATGCGTTAATGCTTAATCTCTAAATTGCCCGTGTTTCCACAACCAGGCAAGGGTGTGTGTGTGTGTGTGTGTATTCTGAGGCGTTAAGATACCGCGACCGGGAAATGGAAGAAGTTGTTTAGAAAATGGATTCATAATGCAATCAGAGTTAAGAGGGATTATTAATCATCGGATTTAAAACGTTGTTTGATGGATTAGCAGTTATAATTGTGCATTATTTCATGTGTTGAGTCGAGCGCGTGGGAGCGGAGATCTGAAGTTGCGTCACGTGCGAAGGGCGTGTAACTCATTTAGAAGGTTCTGGCTTGATGTATCTGGAAATACTGGTATTTCTGCCTCCCACACCAGCTGAAAAGAAAGGGAGTGTGGAACAGAAAGGAGGATCTTTCCTAGCCGGACCGTCCATTAAATGGCATACTTTAAAGAGTTTTAACAAGAAGCCACATAAAATACGTATATTTAAAATTGCTGAAGATATATAGTATACCAACGTACAACCAATGTCATATTTTCCATCCATTTTCTACAGCTTACTCTATTTCTGGGTCACGTGGAGCAGGAGCCAATTAGAAACTTGGGATACACACTCGAGATTGGTGGCCAACCAACCACAGAACAAAAACATTGTTTAAATTCCTAAATATGAGTGTTAAATTAAAATATTATTTCTTAAAAAAATATGTTCAGTAGTGCGACAGACCCGAAACAAATTAGTTTGAGCTTTACTTTTTCTGATCAAAACTAGACTAGCTTTTGTATTACTGTATTTACGCGAGAAAAAAGCACTGCCCTGATTGTTCAGGTTAAAAAAAAAATTCCAAAAAAAAACAAAAAACAAATTCTTTTTACGTTTCTTGTTTATGTTAATATTCTCTTAAAAATGCTATGTTTTCTTTATTTAACAAACCTAACTTGCGACTCGTATCATTTTGATATCGTTTTACTTGAATAATAGATAACAAAAAGTCGATTCTAGTGGTCAGAACTTCATTTCCCAAGAGCCTTTGCACTCCAGTGTGCACAGCAACTGCAGGAGGCCTGTGGAGCTGTCTGTCTATCCGACGCCGTATAAAGAGCATCATAGCGAAGATATATTATCCCCTTTTATCAGACCGAGCGTTTTGATTGTGTCTGTTCCTTGTATTATTTTACTCCTTGCCTGTGTTCTTGATTTTCGAATGTTCTCTTTCTGTGATGACACATTGGACTCGTTTGTAGCTGTTGGCGCTAAGCTACACGGATGTGGTTTGTAGTCACTGTTTGTTGTAATATTATTGTATAATGATATAATATAATATAATGTTTCTTTATTTCTGATATTGAGCCAACAAAAGCTTATACTGTTTGCACGTATGTTTTTGGTACATTATTTAACTTTATATACGTAGATAGCACACTTGTTTATTTGTAATTGTTCCTGACTTGAAAAACGGAAAAATTTATTTACACACATATTATTTGCACCCAGTAAGTTTTTGAGCATTGAAAATTTGAAGAAAAAAAAGGGTGCTTATATTTGTGTAAAAGACAGTAATCTATGTGTTGTTCTTATTAAAAACTGTCAAGCTAACGTTTAACTTGTTAAAAAAGTTGACACTTGGACTTTTCCTTCAGATGGTAAACATTGATCTCTAGGTTTATTCAACATGCTGTGAATTTTGATCCAAAAAACTGATTTTTGTGATGGTCTAAGTAACATATACCAAAGTAACATATAAAAGTACGAAACCTATTAGAACATATGCAGAATAAGTCATTTCAAATAATTTCCACAATGTTTGGTTTGACGGCAGTCGTACATAGATTGAAGGCCTGAAGCCTATAATTGCTATGTAATACAGCTATATTTACAATAATTTCTGGCAAAGAAATGAAAAAACAAAAACAAAAACAAAACAAAAAAAAAACAGAACTTACATGCCAATCCCACCCTGGTGTGTTCTGTTGATCCGCAGGTTTAATCTGTGATACTTGTGCTTAATTTGTTAACCAAACACGGCTCTTTTATAAACCGATTAACATTTTTGCAGTGTTATAGAAATTGTGGAATGCATGCGAAATCGTTTTAGTCTAGAAAAGGTTAAATGTGACCCGTTTGGTTGAATGCCAGTGTGGATAATTGTCTTCCCCCTGTAGTTTTGTATCGATAAAGGGTTTACATTACCATCTTTAATCTTAAAAGAAAAGGATGATGTAATATGGAAGACAACTTGGGAAGTTTAATTTCTACATAATAACATAAACATGTAGAATGTGAACTAAAAACTTATATTTGTTATAAGATGATTACACCAAATAATGCTTTAAAAGAAGCTTCAAAGTGGAAAAAATACTTGAAAGTATTTTTCAAAATTTTTTAATAACTTTAATAACTGAAAACAGGTCATTTTGACCCGAACACAATAGGAGGGTTAATAAACACGTTATAGGAAATTGGCAAATGTTTCAGCTTTTCGGCTATGACAAATGTTCCGCTCAGCTTCCTCATAATAAGGAAGTGAGCTCTGATTGGTCAACATTATAAACACGTGAACAAGAATGAAATGAATGAACCAAATAAAGAAGAATTATTATTACTTAACTAAGCAACACATTATTATTTTTACATAATATTATATTAAATTATATTATAGAATTTTATTAAACTAAAAAGTGCACCTAGTAAACGGCATTACTTGAGAACGCTTCACCATATTGGAAAATAAATAGAAAATGTTTCAATAATTTATTAGAAAACCTGCTGCCCACCTGACCAACAACATCTGCCATTCTTCTCAACATCAGCCGCTTATCATTCACACGTGAGCCTAAACAAACAGAGTTACCTTCACTAGAGGGTTTGGGGGATCCCGGAGGAGAGAAGCTCTGGTTGGGCGAGAGGTAAAGGTAGCTGGCGTTTACTCCCAGCTCAAAGTCGAACGGAGACTTGTACTCCTCCAAGGGCTCGTCCATGTTGCCGATGAGCAGGAAGCTGGCGGGCAATAATTGATCTCATGTGATGGAGCGTGTGAGAGGTTCACAGAGCCGCTTGTCCCGTCTACGTGAAGGATTGTGCAGCTAAGTGCCGACTCACATGACGAGCGACTCGAGGCTTCCGCAGCGATGCATTAGTCTCTAACTGCCTCTCTTTTTAAGCAGTGGACACTACCAGCCGTGATGGGGCACGTCTTCATCCCTCTAACGTGTCAGATTAATGCCGTGGAGCACTTCCTTAATCCTAGTCCCAAAACCCCAAACAAGCGTGGTTTCCTCCATCTTTGTCCGTTTGTGGCTCTCTTGGTCCATCTTTTGACACACGAGAATCCATTTGTGCCTGGTCACATGACACAGGGGCAAGACAACGAATGAAAGCCGTAATCTGTGGTGGCCCAGATTACAGCGCTAATCCATTACAAAAGCCCACTGCACGGCCTCAGATACACACCAGCTGCACAAACCATTACACACACGCGCTGAAATGGATTCGGCCAAGCGCGAGACCACAAGAATCGCTCAGGCCTGAAAGCTGACACAAAGCTTTCATTTGTAGCACTAGTTTTAGTGAAAAAAACTAAAATTCACTATTTTAATCATTACACGTTGTTGTAATTGTTACATTTATTGTCTGTTTTTATTTTACTAAAAAATTTAAAAAGAAGGGAGATCTTTTTTAGGGAAGGTAAAGACAAACTACAAGCAATAGGGATAATCACACCAGAGAGAGGATTGTGATACAAAACCCATTCAGAACTGTTGAAGTGATTCACAAAGAGTGAACCGCAGTGATATATGTATATTTCTTGAGTTAAGTCACTTTATAACGACAGACAGCGTCAGAAGTGTCTTATATTCCGAGTTCCGAAAAATGTTTGCTTTACGAAAGGAGGAGTTTTTCTTACCGCTAGCATACAGGGAGATTTAATCTTCTTTCTCGTCAAATAAACAAAAAACATTAGTTTGTTTTAGAGATTACTTACAAAATATGAAATAAGCTTCTATTCTACCAGAATCTCTCTCGTAGAGCCGCCATCTTGAAACAATGCTTTGCAAATCCTTGATATTTCCATAATATCGCAAGAATGGTGACTTCGCTTGGTCTTTCCCCACCGAAATCCCAAAGATTTGCATGACGTTATTTCAAGATGGTGGTAACCAATCATGTGAGATTGAACCTTGATAAATAACTGCCAAAAGGAAAACTAAACAACGGCTATGTGACATGTTTTTAAGTAAAGTAAATTAAAGCGATACATTGCATTTATTACCAATATGTTATTTATTACAAAATTGCGTCTGACTTTATGAAGTCCTAGCACGGATTCGATGGATTACATGTAAAATGCGGCATTGTCGCCGAATGAAACGGCTCTGGGCACGAATTAATTTAATACGTCCGGGTGCGACTGAACAAATTGTATTTTCCAATCTGGCATTTGCACAAACCTAGTTGAGGTCTCATCTGACCTTATAGCCAAAAAATAATCTATGGACTATTGTGAGAACAAGTTCGAGCAAGCCGAGTTCAAGACCCGAGCTTGAATGCGGAGGTTGTAAGTTCTCTGTTTGTATGAGCTTCCTCATGACTTCATCATATAGTGCAAAAACACCTTTACATTACAACAAAGCCTTTATGTGCCGAGTGATAAGATTACATTGAGCCCGAGTTGAATGTGTGCGAGATTCCTAAAACAGCCCCGTCACCAAGTTACACACAACTGCACAAAAGCATTAGCGTCTAACATGGAGGAGCTCAGCGTCTCCAGAGGAGACCAACAATAATAGAGACACAATGAATCCGACACAGAGACTCCATTTATCCCCCTTCACATGGGCGTACAAGAGCGGACCACCGGACACACATGTTCACTGGGGTATGTGCGTGAATGCCATTAACACCCCGACTGCGTTCCTTCTTCACGTGTCTCCAACGCCTCGGGCGGATTTTCACAAGATTTGTCTTTAACCAGTCGTTTAGTAGCTCGAGCATGCCGACTGTCGCTTTTTCCAACTACGTAATTTGCTCAAGTAATTCGTCACGAGATCCTAAATTATTTCCACGCAAAACGAATGTGAATTTGCATTTTTTAGCATGTGTTGGCAAGTCCAGACGTTGCATTGTGGGACATTGTAAACGAAGCTTCTCCATTCGTTTACAGAGAACAGTTTAAAGGAGGATATACTGTAGCATGAGCTACTCTACTGAAAGCGTGTGTGTTGGTAAAACCCTTGTTTATCGCGGTAAATGGGTTCCGAAAAAAGTCCCTAAAAAAAAATCCCTACTTGGCGCTGAAAATCTGCAAAGTAGGGACACCATATTTACTTATCAGTAATTTGTACATGTTTAATAAGTACGTTATAACAAATTTTACATCTATTCAGACAGAGGTGTCTTCTTCAATTTCTTCTGAAGTCGTGGTAGAGGGAGGAACTGGCTTATTTTTGCGAGGCTGGAAGAACATTGTGATCGGAAGTTTATCGGATATACGATCGAAGAGCGTCCTGTAGGGAGTCACGTCTTTGTCGATTTGGTTGCAGAATTGCAGAGAACGCCATAGTAAAAGTCATATGTAATGTAATGAACCTTCGGTAATGGTTTAATGGAATTAACAAAATATTTGGGGTCTTCCAAATATCGCGGCTATTTTCGAAATTTCCAGAAAATCCGCGACACATTGCTTTTCGTCAAAAATCCGCGAAGTAGTGAATCATTTCTTTGTACCCCAATAACCCCGGATTTCTCTCAGCCAGACGGACATGGATTCCCGTGACAATCAAATTGCAGTGAACGACTGACTAGACAAAACTGAAGTTTGCAACAGGCTTGTGACTTCTCAACATCGGGAATCGTTTTGCTCAGGATCTCCTATGACTTCCATTTAGCGTCTGAGAGCAGAAAAAGCACAAACAGTCTGGCGGAACAAAGAGGAACATTCAAAGCGCCTAATAAACCAAAGAGTCTAATCAATTACTGGATAATTCCCAGTGCAGTGCATCCCATGATTGGTCCGAAATGAGAATCATGGGACGGTGCGAGAAGTCGAGAAAGCCAGTGGTACCAGACGGCCTAGACGGCATCTGGGCTTCAGACACGGAAAATGGTTTTAAAACATAATGGCTACCAGGAAAACCGTTAAACAAGTCGGCTTCCGACTCGAGGGGGTTGAGCTGACGGTCACATGACAGACAAAGACCTCCATATTACACGTTAAAGGATCACAGTGAGGTCTCAAGTTTCTCCTCTCGGTGCAATGTTAGTCCAAACCTTTGCAGGGCCCAAAGTCTCAGTCATATGCAACATAAATGTCCTATGAATCACTGGATGGAGGAACCGAAGAGCATCTGACCATCAGATTTATCCAGCGTCATTTTTGTATTTTATATAAATTTGAGATATCCACGGGACCACAAAAGCTTCCGTGAGCTCAAAGAACAAATCAAAACGCAGCGTCGAGACAAGAATGGCAGAAACGTACAACAGCTGACACAACAAAGAAAATATCTGAGCAATAAAAGTAATATATTTTTTTATTATTAAATGAGGCCAAAAAAAACTGCACTACTTGAACTCTGTATGAAAACGCAAAAATGAAACATTCCACTTTTTTATTATGAGAAGCCTCAAGAATGACATTTTCGATCTGGGATATGAAAAGAATTCTCTGGAAGCTTTGGTCAATTACGTGAAGATGACGCCAACGCCAAGAACGAGGCTTTCTTCAGGCAATGGAAGTATAGTTTTATTAGTGGATGTATATTTTTTAGTATAAATTGTTAAAAGTAATAAATGATGATGATTATGATAATGACCATATTTCACCATCATAATGAAAAATAAATGACCATCATTTTTTGTTTAAATGTAGAAAAATGAAAATGACATTTTTTTTAATCTCTTAATCTTTTTGTTTTACATTTTTGGAGGAATTTTTGTCAACATCGTTTGTCTTGATATACCTATGCATGAGCAGATTTCGTTTATCTTAAATCAATTGTTTGTTAATGTTTTTTTTGCAGGAAAAGGGTTGAATAAAAGTATCTAATTTAGTCACTATACAACTTATGCAAATGAGCTAATTAACACTGTAGCTCTCAGTTACACGGGAGGCTTAATGAGTACCAAAAATAATTGCAGTTTGAGGAAACTGTACCTGAGCCCGTTATGGGGTAAACAAACAAAGTGTATCTCGTGCTTCGTTCGGGATTCAGGTTGTGGGACGACACAATGGCCCGCAGGCACCAGCTGCGGAGAGAAATGGGCACACGGAAAAGAGGAACGAGCAGATGGCGCCCTGTGTGAGAGAGATGAAGAGAGGCAAAGGAAGACTCGCTGCATCACTCCATCCACTTATTGTAGCCCAGGAGGGATGACGGAGAACAGGATGCTGAGATTCTGGGCGGAGACTAAATGACCAGGTCAGTCAGGTGGTCAGGAAATAGAAAGCTTTGGTAAAAACTAAATTATAATAATTAGGAGGAGGTGCTTAAAAAATATCTGTGGATCTCAGGAAGATTGATCCTTCTCTATTCTAGCCTTTTGGGCCTATAAATCTTATCTGAGAAGTTATTCCGCGTAATTGTATTTTCACAATTTTGACAAACTGAAATAAATTAAATTATTAGCAAAATAGATTCTCAAAAAACGTTTGCGTTGCACGTATGATATAAATTTGCGAGCGTTTTTATCAGCTTGACAATTAAGAATTTATAATAAAATTTGAATGTGATCAAACAGCTTCAAGGTTTATTTTACTAGCAGAGTTCTTGCAGTGAAAGACTGTCATCCAGAAAATAACCGTGACAATAGGATGTGGGAAATTTTTAAATATTGAATATTAAATTATTATAACAAGACTGAGTATGTGTGCAAATATGTTGAGATGTACTTGTAAAAATGATATGCAATATCAATATTTCGCTGTTTACTTTTTTTCCATTTTTAAGCCTTTGATAGTTTCTTTATATGTTTACGCCTTCCAAACAATGAATTAAAATCACAGTATTTGTGTGTCTACCAGTTTGACTTCCTGGGTAAGCACAACGGAAGAAGAAACATGCATAAAACATATTTCTACAACTTGATGACCCAAAATTGTTCTACACGACAGGAAAAATCTCAATAAAATATTACTACAGCACTTACAGACCACAACTGTATTTAAACAAAGTTTGTCAATGGAAAACATCATAACCAACATTTACACATTCTACTCATCGTCTGCTGTTACAACCACATCAAAAATGATCCGAAATTCAGATAATATGATGCTATGGTAATATATACGAAATTACCTATCTTTCTATATACCTGTCTATCTATCTATCTATCTATCTATCTGTATACACACACACACACACACACACACACACACACTCATTTCATTGTTGGTGAGCGTGTGTGTGTGTGTGTGTGTGTGTGTGTGTGTGTGTGTGTGTGTGTGTGTGTGTGTATCAGCTACAAATGTGTACATACATTTTTTGCAAAAAATAAGAACAGAAAATATCCAGCAGGTGGTTGAAGCTACCATATGGTTACGAAGAGTCAAGAAAGTTAATCCCAGAAACACTTCAAAGAACACTTTAGCTAACAGATGAAGTCAAAGCCATAGTTTAGAAGTTCACAGGCCTGTGCTTAGAGTTGAATTAAAGTTTACATTTGCAGTAAAGAACCCATAATCATGCACTGTACTTGTGAATATGACAGAAAAGGGAAAAAGCAACGTATAACAGTAAGCAAGCTTATCATTCACACATCATCCAGTATTAATTCAGGAGTTTTGTCTTTAAACTCGATGAGATTAAATACTTTTCAAAGACTTTAACAGCTGCGGCGCTAACACGCACGCTAGCTAACTTCAGAAGCATCTAACGTCAGCAAATTATCACCTAATGTTTTCAGGAAAAGAACAGCTACCTTGATCGGCATACTCCATGCTGTTTTAGCCGATTTTGTGATGTAAGTTTCCCTGGCGGTTGCGTCCTGCTTACACACTTCAAACCAGCAATTTTGAGCTCAAAGCGGCCACTGCAACTGGGCTGCAGTCAGGTGGGTGGGGTCAGCGACACGTCATGACGCAGAGCACGTACAGATGTAAACAGAGATGTGACGGGCGCGTAGACGCACCTGACGCGCCCTGGAACTCTTTAGTTTTAAACAATATTAAAATACCACATAACTGATACTAATTAAGACTAATCAAAAATGCGTTGTGAATGTTAAAATGTGGATACAACGGTAAAAAAAAAACGATCGGCTTGCTGGATTTCTGCTTTCACGTACATATTTTACAAAAACGTGCTTTATTTGAAGAAGCACTTATGGCGACAAAATACGTATTGTTAAAATAAAATATTTAAAAAGCGGATCATAAAGACGATCGATAAGCACCACAGTCATGCGGTAATAATATTTGAATGGTTATAAACAGCAAATGTAGGAGATAAAGCTTCCAACACATATACTTTAAAGAGACTTTGCATTATGTAATTATAATACATGCCAGGGCAGATTTAATGTCTTCGAGTTTTCTCTAGTCTAAAGCCAAGTCGTGTTTGGCACGGCACGGAGAGTTATCAACGGCGCTAATAATAGAGATAAGACTCGATCTTTCATCTCGAATTTACACACAGTGTAACAAAATACACCTATAGGAGGAAGTGTTGATCGCTGGCCTCAACCTCGTAACTCACATTCATTCTGTGGGAATTACGCCATCCACTGGGTGACATGGTTGTGTAATTATACAGTAAATTCATTAAAGGTGTACGTTCTCCATTGTTGTGAATAACGCATATTACTTCTAGAATAACACGAAAGCGCAACAAGCTGCGAAAACGCACACATTTTATTTAATGATCATATATTAGATCAAAATTGTTTAATAATCCGAAATTGTTAAATAGTAAAATAATTTACAGCTGCGGTTGGTTTTATTTTTTATTATCATGTTGTTTATTGTTGTGTGACACGCATTTGTTGTCAAACTACAATTGTTTATCGCGACAACGTGTAAGTCAAAAGCCAATAATAGTATTCTAATTGTCACCAAATAGCGCTAACATTGTTGTTTTATTTATACGCGTTGGGATCCATAACGCCAAAACAATGACATTAAAACCGTTTTTACAGGTGAATACAAAAACACTGTAAACTTTTCAAACGCGTCGTCTCCAGGCGCGCGCGTTGCTCCGCGAGCCCACCTGCGCGGGGACGGAGCGTGTGTGTAACGTCAGCCGCGCAAACACGCACAAGGAAGCGCATGAAAGGGATACACGGGCTTATCGTGTCGCTCTATAGATGAAAAAGCATGCGGAAAATGGGTGCAGTCATCGACACAAAAGACCCCTGGCTGTTCGGCGTCACCCCCATCTTCCTTTAACGCGAGTCCCCCCCCCCCTCCGGCCGAGATGCATTGTGGGGGAAGTCGTTGCCATTCGACCTCTGCAGGGCCTGCGCGGACGCAGACGGAACCCTGAAATTCATTATGCCTTTAAAACCCCTATTTATTTCCGCATAACCTACATACTCGCACCAGGAGGCCGGAGCGGAGGGAGACGGCTCGTATGCGGAACGCTTTACTCCAGCGCGCGGCGGACGTTGATCGACTCGTTCTTTTGACACAGTGCACATTATAATTTATTTCAAGGAAAATGTCCGGAGAGCGAAGCCGCAGGTCGCTGGCTTTCCGAGGAGGTGGATCCGCCGTCAGCGGGGCGAGTGCTGTCGCAGGCGGCGGCAGCAGCAACGGGAACAGCTGGGAGGCCCCGGCCTGTCAAGAGCGACATCTGAACGGAACCAGACCGGACCCAGAGGACGACAGAGACGCGGGGGGGAAAGGACCATCGCTGGGGAAAGTGGAGGGCGGGGGGTCCGTGAGCGACAGCACGGAGCCGGAGGCAGAGGAGGAGGACGACGACCCGGAAGGGAGCACTCGGACAGCGGCGGATCGCGTTGTGAACCACCGGAGAGCGCGATGCGACGCCTGCAACGGGCTGAAGCAGGAAGCGAGGAAGCCGCTGGTGGAGATGCGACCCCAGACGCTGCTGCAGAAGCACTCGCTCTTCCAGGCCGGCTGGCTCCAGGAGTTCCCCTGGCTGAAGTTCAACCAGGAAACGGGCTTGATGGCTTGCTCCTGGTGCCGCAACATCGGCTCCAGCGACGAGCTCGTGAAAGGCAGCCGGAATTACAAGCGGGCCTTGCTGCTGAGGCATCACCTGTCCTCGGAGCACGGCAGGAATGACCCGACCAAACAGGTACGTTCACCCACACGGAGCCGGGGCTGGGGACGGGGGCGCGCGGGGCGAGTCGTCGGCCATGTCGGCGTGTGCTGTCAAATCTGCCGTTTGCGCGTTTGCGATCCGTCAGTGTGCTTGTTTTTTTTGTGAAATTCGTTTATTAAGCGTCGTTTAGCCCGCTAGCTAGACGCCGCGGTAATAGCAGGTTAGCATGTGTGGGCTAACTGGATCAGCGCTGTCAAACGTCGAACTGGATTAAAAAAAAGCCCTAGCTGGGGGTGTTAAATGATTCTTCAATATCGACAACGATATTGAGTACAAATATGCACCGTGTTGCGTTTCTAGTCAACGCGACAGTTTCCATAACGACGCGTAATGTTGGTACACACTAGTCGTGTACGTTAATCCCAACAACCCGCGTTATACCGGGGAATATGTTTCAGCTCGTGTCACAGTGATTCATAAGCGAGATTACGGTGCGAATAAATGAGATTATGGCTCGAGAGATTCTCCAGCAGTCCCCGGCGCACTGTAATTATCAACCCTGGTCGTCATGGCAACTAACCTGATTGCCTCAGAGGTCACACAATGGCAGCAGCTTGACCCTGCTACCTTTGGGGAGCCGCACCCCTTCCCAACCCCCCCTGCGCTGTAAAAAACCTGACCTCTGGCACGTCTCGCCCTCCTCTTTAGGGCTCCTAAATTAGAGGCATTGTGTTAGGTGACTCCCCAAGATCCATAGATAGTGTGTGTCATTCGCTGGGCTGGAGTGAATTACTCGTAGTGTAACGACGGCTACGCCTGATATAGGCAGACCACTGTGGCGGACCAAATGAGATTAGAATAAGATTGAATAAGTCTATTATCAGATGTGGGGGGATTGATCAGCGTCTGTTATTTGTTGATCTTGAATATATCCCACACTGGTTTATCGTAACTCGGTTTAGTGCGATTTTTATTGATATCTGGAGTCTAGACAGTTTTTTTTTTTTTTAAATTAATTAATTAATTTATTTATTTATTTTTGAAAGGCCATACTGGTTTGAAACCCGTGTGCCATCAAATTATCACCAGCTTGGTTGATTTGATCATATCGGAGTGACATGAAGTGTTCCACTAACTCAATTTATGTCCCTCGCTAATTGGGAAGGAGATTATCACCCCCCCCCCCCAGCAACCGAGGGGTTAAGACGCCACAGCTCTTCCCCGTTCGCTCACTTTCATGTGACCTCTGCCGGTTCCAATAGTTCATTTATTGTTGGAGGAACGAGTCCGCACACGCCGAGCTTCCTCCCGTCCCATGTGGCGTGATCCAGTCGTGGGGACTTTTAAATTTGCGAAAACGTCTTATCACGGGACGTTGGTGTGTGCGTCATAAAGTAATCTGGCCTCACAATGCCAGTAAAGAGCGTCCCGCCAGTTCCTCTTCCCCGCCAGATCTGTTCTTCACAACAGGCTGGATTTCTCCACTGTCCCGTATCAAACCCGAGCACTTACTGGCCGTAATTAAATCACCCCCCTAAGAAGGATATCTGGGTTATTTCACTTTCCCGTCTGGCCTGAAAGTCTTCGCCCCCCTCTCCCGCTTATTAGCTGCGTCTCCACCCTTCCACTGTCTGGCACTTGTGAAGTACGCGTGTACTGGGGGGGGTTGTTGTGTTGTTTGCCCTGATGCTGGTGGGGCTGGTGGGGGGAGAATTCTGTGGAATTTTGTATCGATGAGCCCGGCTCTTTGTTGGGAGGCCCAGATCCAGGCATTCCCCTCCCACACCTTGGGTCAAGCACACTGCTGCATTGTTCCCGCATCTGGATGAGGGGACCGGGCTCTGGCCTCGGGGGCCGTGATGGGCTCAGGAAGACTATGCGCAAGGAAAACAAATCCTCCGTCCCTGTGTCTGAGCCGGCGTGGCCCGCTGACTGTGGTGTGCTGTTCCACCGCCTGCGTGGCTGAAGGCACTATGTTCAGGAGCTTTGTGTGCGTTGAATGTTGTGGATGTGCACGGAAGAATAAAGGGTGTTGGCAGCTCGTGGCCCGGAGTGCTGGAGAAGGGCCGTGGTCTCGGTGGTTGTAGTCGAAAGTCCCTGTTTCGCGTCAGAGTGAAAGTCTGGGGTGAGAAACCAGAGAGCGAAACCACAGGGAGTTTCAGACGTGGTGGGTTTTATCAGAAGAAAAAAAGAGCGACACATTTCCTGTATTCGTGTGTGTGTGTGTGTGTGTGTGTGTGTGTGTTAGTCATTGTGAAGTATCTGCGTCAAGTATCTGCGTACTTAATAATGTCATCACTTTGGATTGAAATATGGTAATGCATGTGTAAAACGTTGGTGTTTCGTAGTATATTTTGTATTTTGATTCCATAATTTCCAGCATTGATGGAAAACGCATCAAATCAAAACTGAGTGTGAGTCAAATCTGGCAAATGGCGCAGTAGATTCCGCCTTTAATTGTGAAAGTTACGTTATTACGTACGCAGTGACTAAAAAAACACTCCCAAATACCAAAGCAGGCCAGAAACTGCGCATACTCACTAGCCAGGACATTTTGACAGGCTGTTCTAACCCGGGCATCAGTCGACAATTTATCAATACGAATCATAGCAATATTAATATGTATAAATTAGGCGCAGAACAGATGAAAAGCAACTGTTTGTGGCTGTAGTGGGTGGAGTCAGAGTGAGTGGAATGAATGACATCACACATCTTTTCCAGGTTTACAATTTGTCGTTAGTTACCATTTGTACGCTTTGTTTTTCAGTTTCTGTTTTTAAGTTTGAACACTTTCCTTTCACTTGCGCTACATGATGTATTGTCGCCTCAGGCTCTCGACACAGGTCAGTTATAGAAATATACGTGATTGTACGCAAGTAGTAATAAAGGAATGTTTACCTCAGAAAACGCTCGGTTGCAGCAGCGTTACTAGTTTGTGTTAGCATGTTGTGCTAACGGTGGCTGGTTGGAACGTTCTAGCCTCAAATTGGTCTTCAGGTAAAAATGATCAATTGTAATTGTTGTAGCTGGGCACGTACACAACTTGTGCGCTTGCTTTAAATGGAACATGGAAAGTGCAACTTGGCTAATGCACACTTAGACGAAGTCACACTTTCAGATGGTTTTGAAGCAATGTCTTGGCCTTTTCAGTGAGGTTGTGCGAGTCAGAATGTGATCTTCTTGAAATTAGGGGTCTCCTGTAGATAATAATAGATCGCGCCGTGAGGGAGGGGGTCTTTGGAAAGCATCTGTTCTCTGGTAGCAGATTTGCACGTGGCACATCTGGCAAAGGGATGAGTTGTCTGTGAGCGCTTGGAGGAGAAAGACGACAGAAATGTTGTTCTTGGACCGTTCTGTGTGCGACTGCACTGTCTGACACCCCGCTGATCATTTCACATGTGAGGTCGTCAGACTCTCTGGAGATCTTCTCCCCAATGGACGTCACGTCATTGTCAGCTCAGTTTTCATCTTTATATTCCATTCTTTACCAGATATTTTTAAACCAAGATTTTTGGTTAGAATAGTTGGTTATATGGTGTGTAGACTAAACTAGAATCGTCTGGACTAGAAAATAATTGACTAGACTGGACTAGAATATAATCGACTAGACTGGACTAGAATATAATTAACTAGACTGGACTAGAATATACAGTAATGGCCTAGACTAGACTAGAATGACTAGACTTGACTAGAATAGAATAGAATCGACTTGACTATAATAGAATCGACTTGACTAGAATAGAATCAACTAAACTAGACTAAAATAGAATAGAATAGAATAGAGTAGAATCCACTAGACCAGAATAAAACCGACTAGACTAGACTAGAATAGAATGGGCTAGAATAAATAGAATGTCTTTTTTGTCATTGTATTGCTGGGTTACAATGAAATTGATAACTCTGCTCCGTTTGGTGCAAAAAAGAGAACGAACAAGCCAAAAGATAAATCAAATGAAAAATATATAAATAAATACATTATATCAAAATATAATACACACGGCAAAAATACAAGATGCCAGAGTACACAATACAGTCTGAATATGATGTCGGACGCTTGAACATCCCAAACGTCAAAAAGCAGTGTAATGTTCATTCCTCTTGGCTGAAAAGGTTTGAATATCACGCCGGGGTTAAATCGACAGGAAAACACAGGCACCGTGACGTCTCTACCAGGTTAGTTTGGCTATTCCAAGCTGGTTTTAAACTGAAATCTGAAATTGAGCCTGCAGGGAAAAGCACTGGGCTGGGAAAACGAACCCAGTCTCACTCTGGCTACTGGTTGGGCTGCCGTCGGATAAAGCCACAGTAAAACGTGTGGAGGAGGGGAGCCGGCGAAGGCCTCCGCCCCGAGAAACAGATTTAATCTGAATTACTCCGGCAGAAACACACAGCTGTGTGGCAGGAGGGGGAAAAGTGCAGGGCCGGAGTGATATAAACGTCTGTGTGGATTAGGACATCTGCTTTGCCAGCCAGAGAAAAAAAAAATAAAATATTGCACACATTCACTCCCATTGGTGGGCGGTATTCCGAGAGCCGATGTTGGGACGGGCAGGTTCTCCACTTCTTAAAGAGCATTAGCGAGGATGCCCAGCCCGTGCGGGGGGTTTCAGCGGCACAACATGGCGACTCGGGATCTGGCCCGACCAGTTGTCACCGTACACCTGCCCTTCTCCTCCCTCCGCACTGTAGACTCATGCTAATTGTGGCTTTTGTTTGCCGTCACTCCACCAGGAGATGGAGGATGCGGAAAGCCTGGCGGTGGACTACAGGAACAAGCCCAACGAGAACTCCTACTGCTACCAGCTGCTGCAGGAGCTGGACAAGCAGCGCAAGGGCGGCGTCCTGTGCGACGTCAGCATCGTGGTGTGTGGCCAGGTGTTCAAAGCGCACAAGAACATCCTGGTGGCCGGGAGCCGCTACTTCAAGACCCTCTACTGCTTGACCAAGAGCGAGAGCTGCGACCAAACCACCGTCACCCACCTGGACGTGGCGGCCGTGCAGGGCTTCTCCGTCATCCTGGACTTCCTCTACTCGGGCAACCTGCTGCTCACCAGCCAGAACGCCATCGAGGTGATGTCGGTGGCCAGCTACCTCCAGATGACCGAGGTGGTCCAGTCCTGCCGGGCCTTCATCAAGGACGCCCTCAACATCAGCATCAAGCAGGAGGCTCCTGACTCGGTGGTGGTGGACTACAACAAGCGGAGGACGGTGGCCAAGGACCGCCCGGGCGCCGACAAGAAGCCGGGCAACTTCTGGGCCACCAGCATCCTCTCCAAGCTCTCCATCAAGGCCAGCGGGCAGGTCAAGGAGGAGCCGTGTGACGTGGAGGTCTCCGGGGCTGATGGCTGCGGGATGGGCGGCGAGAACTCCTCCGAGTCCACCGAGATGGAGCCACGGGTCCCCGGGCCGGTGTTCGTCTGGAACGGGCCCAGTCCCAGCAGCGGGGCGGGGAAGAGGAAGAAGCAGGCCGCCAAGCGCTTCGTCTACAACATTCCGCCCGAGCCGGAGGAGGGTTTCGACGAGGGCATGTTCATCCAGCCCTCGGCCTCCTACACTCGAGAAGACTACCCCTTCCTCTCCGAGAATGCCGGTAGGTTACCCATCATGCCTTTGGCTTTCTGATAGGGGGCGGGGCTGGAGCTGGTTTAGGTGGTTGCTTATGTGTGGAGTAGAGCTGCACGATTCATCGTTAAAAGATCGCGATTTCGATTGAAAGTATTTTAAAAGCTAATAATTTTGTCCTCAACTGTACATACTGTTCCTTGGAATGTTGATTTTCAAGATAATTGGTGATTTTCTTTTTTCCCTTTACTTTTGTTTTTTCATTACGTTTAACTAAATGGAGTGAAACATAATGTAAAGTATTATAAGTAATGTGTGTTATTATAATGCTATTTGACGGCCTAATTTTTAGGGTTGAGTATTGAAAATAATAAAATATTCTCATTTTATCTAGAATCGTGCAGCTCTAACTTAGTGTATGTGAGTTGAGCAGCAGTCGAGTTCAAAATAAATAAATAAAATAAAATAAAATAAACGGGGAGAATGAACGAATGAATAAATACAACATTAGAGTATCAACTCCGACATTTTACTACCTGAAAAAGGATTTTATTCTGAAGTGTGTGTGTGTGTGTGTGTGTGTGTGTGTGTGTGTTTACTCTCAGCAAACCACACACAGCAAACATCTACAGTTGAGGACAAAATGATTACCCCCCCTAAAATAATCATTGTTTGATAAGTATTTCAAAAGTGCTTTTAAACTGAGCTAATCAATTCTAATAATCCTCAACTGGACATAATACTGTACTTGTTTGTGTAAATTTTATTACGTTTATTGGTGATTTATTTTTTTTTTTTCCTTTTCTTTTCAACATTACTTTTACATGACATTATATTTTTTATTCCATTTATTTATAATTAAAGCAATTAGTAGTATGTGTTATTATATTTCTGTTTGACAACTTGATTATTCAGGGAATATTTAAAATAATAAAATATCCAGAAAGAATCGTGATCTTTATTCTAAGCAAAAACAATCGTGATTCTCATTTTATCCACAATCGTGCAGCTCTAGTGTGAAGTAGGGATGGGTGATATGGCCTAAAATCCATATCGATATGCATTGCAGCCTATATATTGCGATATATACATTATAGTAGAACCATTTCAAAACAGGTTACATAGACCCTAACGAAAGCCAAACTTTAATTCTATTATTTGTAAGAAATAAAGAAGCGTTGCATGTCGTTTTGAGAGCATTTATTACGCAAAACTAATTAAACAACACAATGTTGCAGATAAATAAACTAGATGTGGCGCCTTTTAGAAAGAAAGACTATTCGTTTAAAGTCCTTGGTTCCTAAATGCCAAGTTTCAGAGAATAAAAACAAAACTGGTTAAGGAACTTACACTGAACTGAAAATACTACCAGTGTTAATTAGTCAAATAAGTGTAGACTATTAGTTTAATAGTGAAGTGTGTCATTATTTCAGTCTTGGGGGAAAAACATCATGTCCGTATTATACGAGGCAAAGACTTTAAGAATTTTTTAAGAATAAATAATATTTAGTTTGAGTTGAACGGTTTTATGGGCTGAGAAGAGTTTAATGCAGAAGTTTATATCGCGCATCGTTTATATCGCCTATTCCTAGTGTGAAGTCAAGATTTGGGATCAAACGTCGTTGACGCCAAAGCAAGACGTTTGATAGTTGTAGAGTCTCTGTTTAGAGCGAATCAAAAGCCTTGGGAGAGAGACGGAGGTCATGCCATGTTTCAGATAGCAGCTTATCACGTCTGGAATATGATATGCCGAGTACAAAGTGTTCCAATCATTTACATCCCTTCGATATTGTGTGAGAATTGTACTGGATCTACGAATACGAGAGATCTGGTCCTTCGGTGCTTCTGATTCATTGGTGCAATGTTGATTTCAAGTAAAAAAACTATTTAATAAAAGATAATGATATTTTTTCATTGATAAAAATAATCACATTCAACTATGAAATAAAACCGTTTTATGCTAGGCTTTGATTGGTTGAATAGGCAATGGAAATGATAAAGTCCGTTCCAAAAACTATATGTGACGAATTGTTTTTATTCGTACAATTTCTTTTTTTTTTTTCAACACATAGGTTATTTATAATGGCATTATTGCAAATCTCCACCGTTTTGCACCAAGTATTGTCGTGTATTTCGGCCTTGAGCACTTTATTCAGTGAATTTGGAGACCGTATGTCATAGTTTTGGCCTGAAACCATCGCTTTCATTATTCGATGGTTCCATTTAAAGAGCAAAATGTCTTCCAGCTTTGGACACAAATAGAGAAGTGTGCGCAGAGTTTGCGATAAAATGGCAAAATGTGTGATTAGAAGTTAAAAAAAACATCACAATGTTTAACGGTCATTGCTTAACAGATTCATATTTGTATAAATGATGGTTTTTATATATTGTATGACAAGCATTAGATAGATGGTTAGATAGATGGTTAGATGGATGGATAGATAGATAGATAGATAGATAAGGTCAGATAGATGGTCAAAAGCGATAAAGTCTACATGAATATTATAAAAAAAATCATAACTATTTGCAAGGTGATTTTTATTTTTATTTTTATTTTTTTCCCCGCCCATGTTCCGCAGTCCAGTGTCTCTCAATCTCATCACACTTTCTTCCAGAACTTTCCTTTTTCCTCCCTACGCTCATTTCCGAGACACCACTCGGCGCTTTCAGTCTAAGCGTTGGGTTTTTTTTTTTTTTTAATTAGAGTGGTCAGTCGGGTTTGTGCTGCCCTTATTAAAGGAGTCAGGCCTCCCTTTATCTCACACCACCAAACCTGTCGAGCTGTCATGTCTCAGACTCTCGGCCCCGATTGAGAGGAGCAGTTAGTAGAGCGCTCGCACGGCCATTGACGTGGCTAATGCAGGATAATGAAGTTAAAGTGGGAGAAACTTTCTGCCCCCGGGCTTCTCCAGTGCACTTAGTTCCTATTCCTGAGGGGGCTTGGAAACGCAGCGCCGGCGGTCTCGCTTATGAGGCACGCGTGGTTGCACATGCTCGCGTCTGTTTTTTACGCCCGTGCCCACTCTACGTTTCTTTCTCCGCTTGTTTATTGTCTCCGCGACATTTTTTTTTGTTGGCGAATCCGTGACATGGATTGTGAGATTCGGCTACTCGCACATTTTAGAATTACCGTATTTGTGCGAGTATAAGCTCCCTCCTGATTTTTCAAGCATAAATAAAAATAATAATTATTAATAATATATATTTTAATATATATATTATTAAAATATAATATAATCATATAAATATTATCATAAATATAATTGTAAGTTACAATTAAAAATATTATTATTTTTTTACATTTCTGGTTTAGATACGTTCATTTTCTCTTGAAATACTAATTTGTTTTATATAAAGCACTATCAATAAACATGTAATTCTTTATTGTTTTTTTTTTTTTTTTTTAAACTATACTATATTTATACTGTTTTTCACATCATGCACATATAGTTTTTTTTCCCGGATTTTATGGAGCCCATTAAGGAACGTTTAATTCCTATAATTTTCCACATAATGCTCACTTTTTTTTCCCAGATTATAAGGTGCACAGTTAATTTTGAAACATTAGTTTTGGGATTTTTAAGTGCACTTAAAGTCAGAAAAACAATTTAAAGCTTTTCAGTTTGTTATTAAAATTAATGTGTTAAGGTTGTTGTGTTTCGTAACAACATCAACGATATTGTAATATAATATAAATAATATAATACATTTTAAGTTATAATAAATTTAATTATTATTTTTTTTTACATTTCTGGTTTAATTACGTTCATTTTCTCTTAAAATTATATTTTTTAAAATTTAATTTAACAAACCTGACTTGTGAATCAATTGATTATCGTTTTACTTGAATAATAGATTAAAAAAATGTCGATTCTAGTGATCCGAACTTCAACTCCCAGAATTCTCATACCAGTCTGCACAGGTGCAAAGCAAGTAGGCCCGTTTCAATCCGTTCCTTAATCTGACGGCGTGTGAAGAAAAAATCGTAGGATTATTTCCCCCTGCACAGCAAACCAAGCGTTTTGATTGTACCTGCTATCGACTCCTTGCCCGTGTCCTTTGTTTCCGACTTTGTTCTTCGTTTTAGTTCTCGACTGTATTAGCTCCACAGATAATAAAAAATAATAAAACATTTTTTATTCTAACGCGGAAAAACGAGCGCTTATATTTACCAGCATGTTTGAAATTGCCGAATATAAGCATAATTGTGAAAAAAAAAACGCGTGCTAGCTGTATATTCGCGTAAATACGGTATGTGCTATACTGTCTTGACGTTCGTTTAAAAAAAAAAAAAAAAAAGCTACGAAGATAAGCAATGTTTTCTCTCCTATCGTAAAGAGGAATCAGTCACTAGAAGTCCTCCCCACACACACACACACACACACACACACACAACCCCCGATTCCTCCTTCCGAGGTGCCGTTCTGCCAGAGGCCGTCCCGCCCTAATCCTGCTAATGCAGCCCGACTGTAACTGCCATTCCAAATATTGACCCAGGCCGAGCGGACCCGCTGCCGAGGTGCTTACAATGGGATCTAACGGCTTTGGCCCGCCTGCCTACTAATCCACAGTTTGTAAGATGATCCTCTGATAGGGCTTCACCCATTTATTTACACATCATATCTCTCTTCACACACCCATACACACACACACACACACACACACACACACACCGTGTACAGTTGCTCGCTCAGACGTTTCAGTGGCTGGTCGTTTTTTTTTTTTTAGGGGGTTAAACATTCGTCTGTGGCGTGTAAATGAATTTCTAATTTTCTGTTGGAGAACGTTCCGAAGGTTTGCTACTGGGAATATCGGACCGTTTGATTATGTACTGGATTGGGTCAAAATGTGTAATTGGTTGAAGTCTAATTGGTTTTTCGGAAACGGTCACTTTTTTTTTTTTTTTTTTTAGTCGGTTATTGGTAATATTTTATAATATATTGGTAAAATTATTGGTAATTGGTAATTTTTTTTTTTAAAACTAGAATCAATACATCCTCAAAACTTCATTGTGGATATTATTTCTGCTTTTTAATATCGTATTTTTTGGACTGTAAGGCGCACCAGATTGTAATGTGCACTATCAATAAACGTGTAATTCTTTATTGTTTTTAAACTATACTATACCTATACTGTTTTTCACATCAGGCACATATAGTTTTTATTTTATGGCGCAGCACTAATGAACGTCTAATTCCTATAATTTACCACATAATGCTCACTGTCCAGATTATAAGGTGCACAGTAATTTTGAAACATTAGTTATAGGATTTTTTTAATGCACTTAAAGTTCAGTTTCCATATTAAGGTTAATTTATGTTTCATATCAATATCCACTATATCATTATTTTAGCAAAAAATCTACATCAAAATATTAACAAATTACTAGTATATTTAAAACTCATTCTGTTGGCAGAATTTCTTTTGGTCTAATTGGGTCTAATAAACGTATAATTCCAAAAAATTTTTACATAATGCACACAAGGTGCACAGTTGATTTTGAAACATTAATTTTAGGATATTTAAGTGCACTTAAAGTCAGAAAGACGATTTAAAGCTTTTCGGTTTCGATATTAGGGTTCATTTAATTTCTGTCAATATCACTGATGTCATTATTTTATCAAAAAATCTACTTCAAATTATTAGTACAATTTAAAGTCATTCTGTTGGCAGAACATCCCTAGTCCACAGAAACTCATTCCCAATACGCTCGGCGAAATATCCGCGTTTTATAATGGGGGTTATTATTAATACGAATATTAAATGAGGTGAAAGGCCACGCCTCCTGCCAACTCCAGCCTTTTAACCAGCAATATCTCAGACCCAGCGCGTCCTCATCGACCAGACGGCCGTTTAGCCCCAATCAGGAGCCATCTCGTGACTCGCCGCCCGGCCATTGAGATTCCAGGTTAATGGTTAACCGTTTAAAGGACCCGGCAAACCCGTAGCAACAGATTAAACGTACATTTGGAGGCAGACTAATGGCGCAGCTGCCGTCAGGCCTTCTTTAGTACTGCTAGCTGCTGTTTAAAGCCTCCATCAGATTCCCAGGTGATCTGGCTCTCGTCTCCCGCTTGGCAACCAGCTTGACGACCCTTTTGTTTTGACCCCACCCTCTAATCCCACACGCGCTTAGATCGTCATGAGGCCGAGCTGCAGAACTAGACGACGGCCCTGATGGTTCCGATCATCATGAGACGTCGTGTCCTGGCCGAAGTTTTGTGCTGGGTTGTTTTTTTCTTCCACGCTGTAAATTGCATTAAGATCATTTGATTAGAGTTTCCTGGCGTCGCCGTGGCAACCAGCGCAAGCTTTTTTGGCTTTTAACAGCAGTGATTTGTGTGGAATGAAATCTTCTGGATTGTATGTGTAGAGCTGACGAAGTGTGTGTGTGTAAATATATAGTGTATAGACAAATATATATATACATTACTGTATAAATCTGTACAAGTTCTAATATAACCACACACACACACAGACACACTATTTTTCAACCATTGTGTGAAAAAGTGTTGTAAATAACCACGTTCAAAGTCGAAAGTACAAACCATTAGTGTCTAAAATGCAAAAAAGTGAAATAAAATGACAGACAAACAGACAAATCTATACACATCACTGTATAAATCTACATACCGTACAGGTTCTAATATATACGCACATACTCACACACTATTTTTCAAGAATTGTGTGAAAAAGTGTTGCAAATAAATAAATAAATATGTTAAAAAACGAATGTATAAGCCATAGTTTCTAAAATGCTCAAAAAGTGAAACAAAATGGACAACAGACAAATCTATATACATTACTTTTTTTTTTTTTTTTCCACGCTGTAAATTGCATTAAGATCATTTGATTATAATTTCCTGGCGTCGCCTTGGCAACCAGCGCAAGCTTTTTCGTCTTTTACCAGCAGTGATTTTTACGTTTAGAGATTGTACGTGTAGAGCTGATGAAGTGTGTGTGTGTGTGTGTGTGTGTGTGTGTGTGTGTGTGTGTGTGTGTGTTGTCACGCGAGTAAGAGATCTTTCTGTGACACTGCCGTTTATTTAAATGAGCTGTTGTGTGAGGAACTAGATCAGCTGATGGTGGGAATATTCTGCTCAATCACAACATGATTCCCACGATGGCACAGAGACGACATTATCTACGGCCTCAAGGAGCTTGTTCACAGCTTCTCTTTAAGCGAGATGTCAAAAGCATTAAAGTTATTAAGACCACATTTAAATCCAGTTCTGTTTCTAAAAGTTTAAATATTATATACAATGTGTGTATTCTTATACGCAAGCAGTCCAGTTGAAAATGTCTTTTTGCTACGACTAATTTAGCGATTAATCTAGATTTAATGGCATCGATAATTAATAATCGAGATTTGGATTAATTTCCAGATTACAATGATATTAGTCTGGATTAAAAAACTTGTTCTATGACAACATGTAGTGTGTGTGTAAATATAAATGTATATAGAAACATATTATAAATAGAGCACAGGCGCCGTGCAAGTTCATTTAAACCTATTAATCTAATTCAAACTTATTGTTTTCATATTTTTGGTTTTGTTAATTGATTTAATTTTTATTTCTAGTTTATACTATACAGTTGTACCCCAATTTACAAAATGATTTAATACGTGCCGAGAGCTGTTTTCGTTCGACGAAGATTTTGTTTAACTAATCCATCTATTTTTCGTTCATAATCCGTCTAATCTGTTCCATCACTTCATAAACTCAGACCAAACATTTGTATAAACCGTAAAATATTGGTGATAAAAAGCTTGTTACATAACAGTTGTTTATAAAGGTTTAGAGCACACACTTATTTTATATTTTCAGAAACTAAATGATTTGTTGATGTTTATTTGACGTGCAAAGAAGATTAAACTGTTTTTTTTATACGTCTGGACTCTCGTCTCCCTGCACGCTAGCGGGAAGAAAATGACGCGCTCTTTTTTGTTTAGCTAAAATATTTTATTTTCGGAATTCAGGTCGACATATTTCATTGGGATTTTATTTTCCAGGACATTATATTATATATAAATATTATTTTTAGTTTTTTTTCGTAACGCCGCAATAGTTACAGCAGTAAACGAAGTATTACATCTTTTTAAAAAAAAATGCATATATATTATATAAGAGTGCAATTTGCATGCAATGTTTATGACAAAACAAAGGAGATCTGCTGGCTCGTCGCTCTCAGAGTCGTTTCGGTTTCAAGAACTTGCATGAAAAGTGCTGAGCGCGCGCCTGTGTGTGTGTGTGTGTGTGTGTGTGTGTTCTAGGTGAGGCGCCTGAAAACGCCCTGAATAAGCTGAAGTGTCCCCACTGTAACTACATCGCCAAGCACCGGCGAACCCTGAAGCGTCACCTGATCATCCACTCGGGCGTGCGCTCCTTCAGCTGCGACATCTGCGGGAAACTCTTCACTCGCCGCGAACACGTCAAGAGACATTCCCTGGTAACGCAACACACACACGCAGCACAACCGCACTTTACAACCAGCACAAAGTTACAAATAAATAACAAAACCAACGACTGACAAATCTGTATACATTACTGTTTCAATCCGTACATGTTATAATATTAACACTAGTGCTGTCAAACCATTACATTTTTTTAACTAGTTAATCGCACTTCCCCCACCAAATTAATCTCGATTAATCGCAATTAATCACAAATAATAGTACTTATTTATTATTAATAATTCTTTAGTATCAACAGTTATTAATGACATGAACAAGTATAGAATCTTGTAATATTTAAGTGTAAAATGTATATTTTCAAGCATTGTGTGAAAAAGTGTTCAAAATACGTTCAAAAACGAAAGTATAAACCACAAGTGTCTAAAATGCACAAAACGTGAAACAAAATGAACAACAGACAAATCTACATACATTACTGGATAAATCCATACAGGTTGTAATGTAAACACACATACACACTATTTTTCAAGCACTGTGTGAAGAAGTGTTGTAAGTAAATACGTTCAAAAACAAAAGTAATAACCGTACCAAAAATTGCAGGTTGGTTTAATTTCTCTTTAAATTAGGGCTGAAACAATTCGTCTACAAATTCTTGTGTTGCTGACTAATCGTTTGATGTCATGTGACGTAATACTGTATAAGCGCCTGCAATATTTCAGTTTGACCACTAAGGCGTAATAGCATGAAGTGTAAACATTGTTACGGATTGTAACACAATTTGTAAATGACCATTTGTGTGTTGGACAGTTTGACAGTATCAGAAAACCTAAAGAGAATGAGCTGTTTAGTTGCTCAAAATGTGTTAAAACAATTATATTACCGTTAATTCTAAAGCTGAAGTGATTTTATTCGCTAGAATGTGTCAATTTTTTTTTTACTTTGTTAAAATGGCTGAATAATCATTCAAAGTCTACTGATTAATAATCTAAATAATCTAACTAATTGAACTAATTGATAACTAATTGAATAATCGTTCCAGTAATTTATTATTTATTAAAATAACCAGACGTAGTATTTTAAGGGAATTTAAAAGGCAAATTTAAACAGAGGAAGTGACAAACTAAAGTGTGGTTGCACATTGAAATTCTGTGAACTCGCTGTGAAGAGAAACCTGAGCTCCACTTGTGCGCTAGTTAATGGAAATATACTAGTTAATTAAAAGTTAACTATCCTAATCAATGTTCTGGAGCGGCTAAAACGTTAAAAGCTAAATCGTCAAACAGACTTTTTGTTGTTCTGAACAAAACTATGAATGACAAAAACTAAAAAATGGCTAAATTTAAAAAAACACAACAGTGTGGATAGATTTATTTACAGCATTTCTTCCACACACACCTTGCAAAATTGTGTGTGTGTGTGTGTGTGTGTGTGTGTGTGTGATATTTCCATCAGTCTTCACGGCATCTCACCGTACCTTCAATATTCTGGTAGTTATTTATGTTTCTATATTGATATGTGTGTTTTCCAGGTGCACAAAAAGGATAAGAAATACAAGTGTATGGTGTGCAAAAAGATCTTCATGCTGGCAGCCAGCGTGGGCATCCGGCACGGCTCGCGGCGCTACGGCGTGTGTGTGGAGTGTGCCGACTCCCATCAGAGCGCCCAGGAGGGCATGGACGGCATTCCCGACCTGGAGTTCGCCCGCGACGAAGACTTTGACGAGGCTGGCGAAGGTGACGAGGACATGGAAGGGGAGGAGCCCAATGAGATTGACCAATCCAACTCCGAGAGTGGTACTGGTGCCACCCCGGAGAAGGACTAGCTTTTAACACCCGGTTATAACAACGAAAAAAAAAAACGAGAGAAAAAAACTAAAGGAGAAAGAGAAAAAAAAAAAAAACGCAAAACTAATCAAAATGCAAAGGAAAAAAAAAAATAGCTGGGAAACAATCAACTATTCCAAAGTGCTATCAAACCTCTTTGTTGCACATGAAGTTAAGTGAAAGGTGTGTACAGTAGACGCGTACACACACACACACACACACACACACACACATACGTATGTGTGTGTGTGTGTGTGTTAGTTGAGGGACTCCATTGTTAAAGATTGTGTCTGGCCGCGTGTCTGTCAAAGAAAGAGGTTTATGATAAAAACAAATCAGGTTTTTCTGTGATGTAATTTGTTTTTTTTTTTGTTTTTTCGTAGCGGACGAGGGTGTACAGCGTTTTTGAGTTCTAGGCCAATCATTTTATTATTAAAATAATTATTAATTATTTAATTTATGAAGAAAGATGTGATGGTCTTATTAAATGATTTTTCTTTTTTTCCTTCTCTTTCTTATGTATGTCTGCTTATGTTTTAGTTCCGATCGTTCCTCGCTCCGAGGCGTTTTAGAGAAGGAACGAGAATTCGCGAAATTCCGCCGCGTTTCCTTTGGGTTGAACGTTGTCAGTTCAAAAAAAAAAAAAAGTTTTTTTATGAGATATGTCGTTCTATATCTATACATTTTCCTTTTCCCTGCACAAATCTTGGAACCAAAAATCTGTTTAGTGACTCTAATTGACCGCAGCCATATTTATGATTTAAGTTATACGAGGCTGTTAGATCGTGCCAAGCAGAACGCACACCGAGATTTTGCAGGACAGAAACTACTGAACATGCTGAGAGAACATAAAGCGGAGAAAAGCAGGGCCGGGGGACGAAGAGAAAGACCAGAGAAGGGGAATCTATTACCTAGCTTTATTTGAATCACAGCATCACAGTAACACTTTATAAAGCATTTTGACATTCACTTAAAGCTTGAATTTTGCCAAATGATGGACGTTTGGTGCTGTAATGCTTTTATTACTATTTTTTTTTTGTTTTTAATACTGGACCTACAAGCTGTATATGGTGTTAATAATCATAAAGCCTACTCGACTCAGTTATACTAATCAGCTTTGTATTTTACACTGTCGGAGCCTATCAGGAATGCTTTTCTATTAAACGCGCGCGCACACACACACACACACACACACGGCGTTTGTGTCGGTCAAACTACTGGCAGTACTTGTGTGTGTGAGCGGCCTGATGTTCTTGACCGTTCTTTAATGACGGTTGAATCACTTGCAATAGACACGTCTACTTCACTTGGGATGATTTTTTTCACCTTTTCGTTTCGTCTGTGTTTAAAGTCGAGAGCTTTTTGCTCACGCGGTGCAGAAGGTTCGTGGGAAAAAATGGAAAAGAAAAAAAAAATACACGGACGGCACTTACTGTTCTGCGTTCGATGAATTCTTATTTCCCCAAAGCCGGTCTGGATGGAAATAGATTTAAAGTTGTGTTTATTCCACGCTGAGCTTTTTTTTTTTTTTTTTTTTTTTTTTTTCCTTTTTTTTTTTTTTTTTTTTTTTTTTTTTTTTTTTTTTTATTTGTTTCCTCTTTTTTTTTTTTCTTGACATTTCATTATTTAATGCTATGTATATGTTGACTCCAAAATGCAATCAAGACTGTTAATTTTTATTTGTCCTACCAAAATCGTCGTTTAATCGTTGAGAATTAATGTATGAGATAAAGCAGGTGAATATTTAGCATAGATCTTTTGCTCGTGTATGTTGTCGGATTTTAATGTTATTTTTATTTTTTTCTATTCTAAAAATCAATCACTTTACCTTTAGATGCATATATTGTTTTCCTTTGAAATTTGTTCGACTCTGTTCACTGTATTTCTTGTTTTTGTTTTCACTCTCTCCTTTAAGCACATATTTTATACGAAATGTTTGTGGGTTAATTCCTAGGAACAGGAGTTTAATATGCAGTGGATTTATTGAAGTGCTAAACTGCTACAGAGATCGTCTGTCTTTCCCTTTATTAAGATTTTAAGAGCTGTATAGGGATATAACACACACACATATATATGAAAGTTTATGAAATATACATTTATATATATATATATATATATAGAGAGAGAGAGAGAGAGAGAGAGAGCGATGGATAGTAAAGAAGTTGATTTCTATGATGGCACCGCTGCAATTTCCTGGTCTGAATCCTGGACGTGTCTGTCGCTGCTTCTGTTCTTCTGCATGATCATCGCCATTCACGCGTTTATACTTTTATTCCCGTTTTGTCTGTGAATCTGTTTCACTCACCATGATGTACTCCTTAAACTGTATGCTGTAAATGGACATAACAGATGAAAACGAAAAAGGCAAAAAAAAACACTACAGATGAAGGTTTTTCTTTTCAGCTGTATTTTATAAGAGCTGTTTCAAATATGTATTTTTCAACTCTCACAGTGATGCAAACGGAGCCCCGGCTCGCCTCAAACACAAATCTAATCAGGTTGTTTTTATGGGGTTTTTTTTTTTTGTTTGTTTGTTTGTTTTCCAAGATTTTAAATGAATACATGTTCCTTCTTTCAATTGTACTACTGTTCCTCTATTATAAATTTTAAAATAAAACTTTGATATTTCTCTGAGCTGTCCAGTGTTTTTACTTTTTGCAGTGTTTTTTTTTTTTATGCGTTATTGTTGTGATTTTTAATTGGTCGCTGGTTTCCTCTCACAGACTAAAATCATAAATGCTGGAGGTGTGTCCTGCTCTGTGATTGGTTAGCCACAGGCCCAGAGCTGCTGTGATTGGCTACAGCTGCGAGTCAGAAAGTTGATTGATTAGCGAATAACATATACATTTTCTAAACTTGTAACAGTAAAATTTCTCTTCATTGTTGGAAAAGCTTGTTAGGAGTTCTAGGAACGTTGATTAATTTACACACCGCAAAAAAAGAAAGGGATTTGTTTTTTTCCGCGTGTTTTCTGTCATTAGATTTATCTAATGTGTACATTTCCCTGAAATTTGAATCCTGTTAGAAACTATTTACAGTTATTATTACAGAAACTATTTTCACAGTTTTGGCAACTAAAGTGTTGAAGACAGTGGAGTCATGTCAACTGAATTTCTTTTTTTCTCTAGAAATATTTCGCCATCATACCAGATGGCCTCTTCAGTCTGAAAAAACGTCATTGTTTACTTCTAAAGAAACGATAAATGATAAATATATAATAAATGATTTTGTTTTAATGACAGACTAGCAACCCAGCTGATTCTGCTTTTACCTGACTTGAGAAATAATGTTTGAATTGTGAATGGTTAATTGTTTTAATGGAATATCAAGTGTCCGATTACTTTTACGCACTGGGGTATGTAACACACACACTTTTATTTTTTTTCCAACGGCTTAAAAATGTAAAGCTTTTTTCAATAAGCGTCACACACATCACTATTTACTAAGCAGATAAAAACATCATTTTTGCTGAACGATACAATTATACATGTTGAGTGATTAAGCAGATAATCGCTAAAGTAAAGAGATTCAGGAAATTCACATTAAGCTATTTTTTAATAGGATTTAAAACCAGATTAGTTTGATTTAGTACCACAATTGATGAAAAACACCGCAGATGAACAGGTTTTGTTGGTATTAAACTTCCAAAATCTGTAATATAAAGCACCAAACTCAAAATTATTTAGAAGCTATAGAGACAAACGAGTTTTTGGCATGTGAAATTACTTCCTGTTTGACAAAACTGTTCACCACCGGTAGGCGGCAGCAGTAACATTAGGTTAAGAGTTGAAAGTTCTTGCGGTCGCTTGTCCAGTTGAAACTGTCAAACAGCGACATCTGTTGGTCAGGACACGTCATCGATAAATTGGTAAAAAGGAATGAAGATGTCTTTGACGTTTGTATTTTAATTAGTGCTGTCAAGGTTAACGCACGTGATTAATTTTAAGTGCTTAATCGCGTCAATTATTTAAATTGTCTTATTTGTTTTAAAATTGTCAATTGTTTTAAAAACAGACATTCTAAGCTTTATGTAGATTATTTATTAAGTTACAGTTCGTTTTCAGCTGACAAAGAGAAGGAAAAACACGCTTCAGATTTTAGTTTTATTATTATTATTATTATTATTATTTATTTAATTTTTTTACAAAAAACACAACGTCCTGTTTTTATTAAGAGTGTAACCTAAAAAATATATATACTTCAAACTTTCAATTGATGGATAACACTTATATGTAAGACCAAAATTGACTTTTTTGTGTGTTTTATCTTGAAAAAAGTGCGACTCCACCTCGGAGGGTTAAAAAATTTAACTAAATTATACTAAATTATTTTACAGTATTTAAACAAGAGTTTATTTAGTGTTGAGTTTTCATAATTTTACATATTACACCTCAATGTCCGATATTACAAACTTCGGTCATTTAATCGCAATTAATTTGGTCAGGGAAGTGCCATTAACTAGTTAAAAAAAACGTTTAAATCAACGTTTATTGTTTGACAGCCCTAAAATAAATAAATATATATTATATTTATATGATTGTATTTTTACATTGTTTTATCAATTTATTTTAATTGTTAAGAACTTTGTCAGTATTTTCTGTTTTAAAGTGCTTTAAAATAAAGTACGTATACATCAAATTAATATTTCCGATGCGACAAGTTCAAGTTCAGAGCATTTGTAAGTTTTAGTAATTTTAGTAAATTGTAAGTTTGCGGTTAAAATAATATATATATATTTTTTACTTTAAAGTAAAACGGTTTTTGAGCGATTGGTCCTATTAATTAAGCCCTTTCATCGAGTTACCAAAAGATGAGGAATAGGGAGTGGAGTGACGAACTGGAAATGACGAACAAAAGAACATGTCTCTCTGTGTGATAAAGCAAGTATGCAAGGCTGACCAGAGAAGGTCCTGCTTCTCTCCTCCTCCAGTGTTTGACCACCACCGTTCTGCTCAGAGCGGCACGTAGACGGACAAACTCTGGAGAAATAAGACAAACGTAAGTACGTCTGACTATGCCATATTTGTATTATTATTATTATTATTGTTATTGTTGTTTTTAATATGCCATCGTTTCCCGGGTTGTTTAGAAGATCGAGCTCTGGATGGTTCATTTGCATGTCATTCTTGTATGTTTCCTGTTGTTTTTGCACTTTGGCTGTAAATTTGCGGATTGTCTGCGCGTTTAAAAAATGTGGTCTCATTTAAAGTTAAAGTGTGAAAGGAATGGTTTTATTTTGATCTTTTGTTTGAACTTATCTTATAACATACTTATATCTTAACTCACGGAAGGGGTGTCAAACTCTTTTTCACCGAGGGCCACATCAGCATAATTTGTGTCCGCAAAGGGCCGGATGTAACTTATAAAAGTAACTAAATGTGTCAAATCAAATGTAATTTAAAATAAATGTCACTACTCCTTAATGTTAAACAACTCGTTACTTATTATAACTTATTAGAGTGACAATTACAGTTGCGGATCAAAGTTGCAAGGATCAAACTGTCCAAGTGAAAAACAACATAAAACAAGCTGCAAAGAACATGTATGACACATGTAACATTTTACAAAAAAGGCTCCAACTGACGCTATCAATTACAACGGCTTTTCTCGAAGACTAGCTTTAGCGCACTTAGCTATCGCTCTTTGTCCTTGAAGCACAAACTAGTTTTTGACTTCCCATCTTTCTCGAAACTTCCGTCTGCATCAACCTCTCTCTTTCTGGACATTTTGGGATCGTTATTTACATCTCAATTCCACTCACTGGCATGGATGAGGGACGAAGGGCATTGTGGGAAATGTAGTCTTTGGTCAAAGCACGCTCTAAATGTATTTTTTGGTATTTATTTTTAGACACTCAAAACTTTGAAGCTCTTGTGGGCCACGTAAAACGACATCTTGAGTTTGACACGTGTGACGTACGGTGCACGTATAACGTATCTTGCTTTAACTTGTTTGTCTTCCTCCTCCATGTCTGCCACTGCAACTTGGCTTTACGCTGCGCGCACACACACACACTAAACACACACACACACACACACACACACTCACACACAAGCACACGCGCACTTTAATGGTATCACTTCTTTCTCTCTCTCTCTCTCACACACGCACACACACACACACACACACACACACAAACCTGTCCTAATGGCTTTTCTTTCTTTTTTGCAGCCAATTTGCTGGAAACAAAAAAGACGGCAAGTGTAAATAAAGAAGCTCTTATTAGATGGACGTTAGTTTGAAGATGGACGAGAGTTCTTCAGAAGATGAACGGAATCAACCTTCAACTTCAAACGCTCATCAAACGGAAAAGCACCAGTGTCCCCAGTGTGACAAGACTTTTGCTCGTCTATGGTCATTAAAGCGTCACGTTAAATCTCACGCCGGTGAGAAGCCGTTCCTCTGTTCTCAGTGTGGAAAAGGCTTTACAACTAAACGCAGCCTGAGCCGTCACAACACGATTCACGCCGGTGAGAAACCATTCACCTGCTCTCAGTGTGGACAAGGCTTTACAACTAAACACCACCTGAGACGTCACAACATGATTCACACCGGTGAGAAACCATTCACGTGTTCCCAGTGTGGACAAGGCTTTACAACTAAAGAAAGCTTGAGCCGTCACAGCATGATTCACACCGGTGAGAAACCATTCACGTGTTCTCAGTGTGGACAAGGCTTTACAACTAAACGCAGCTTGAGCCGTCACAACATGATTCACACCGGTGAGAATCTATTCACGTGTTCCCAGTGTGGAAAAGGATTTACAACTAAAGAAAATCTGAACACTCACAAGTGGATTCACACCGGTGAGAAACCATTCACCTGTTCTCAGTGTGGAAAAGGCTTTACAACTAAATGCAGCTTGAGCTATCACAGCAGGGTTCACACCGGTGAGACACCACACGTCTGCTCTCAGTGTGGAAAAGGCTTTGCAACTAAACACGGCTTGAGCTATCACATCATGGTTCACACCGGAGAGAAACCATTCACCTGCTCTCATTGTTCCAAGGGTTTTCGATGTATCAGCGATTTGAAATGTCACGTGAGGATTCACACCGGTGAGAAACCATTCGCCTGTTCTCAGTGTGAAAGATGTTTCTCACGCAGAAGCGGTCTGAAGAATCACCTGAGGAGTCACCAGGGTTAAAGGAGAAATGACGTGTTTTCCGTGTGTGACTTTCTTTCAGAGAAATTGACTGATCGAGAAAACAATCTACTTCCACAATTACTCCAAAAAAAAAACCCCGAAAAGACAAACTTTATCTTTACTTACTGTGTGAGCGCGAGTAAGGGAAAGTCACTTCACCAGCACCTGTCAGGCTGAAGACACGAAGAGCCCATTGCAGAGAAAACTTCATTACAATGTTCCAGAGAACAGAATTCTCAGAGTTCCAAACATCGTGGGAAATCCCACCGGTGAGGAGAAACAAAGTCAAAACCTCGACAGACCTTCTTGAGACAAACTTGCACAGAACAAAGGAGTGAGGAGAAATTAACGGCGGAGCAGTTACAACCAGGTGTGGACAATAATCATCAAACAATGGGGTGAGAGTGCAAATGAACGGTGCAACTCACAAAGAAGTTTGATTCTTTTATCTGATTCGGATCTTTAATTTGTCGAACAGTAAAGTGAACAAATTATTTAGAGTCATTTGTTCATTCTATAAAACAACTAATAATACATACATCGCCTCAAATCTGTTCAAATCATGTGAATCCCTAGAAAAAGTTCATCTACGTCCTAATGATCCATAACACTGCTCGATACTGAGGAGATTCGTTCATTCCGAGTTATATAAATGATTCGTACATTTTGAATGCTGTTCATGACAGCACAGAGGTGTAAAGTACTTGAGTACACTTTAAGAATTTTTGTCAATTTGGAAATATTGTAAATATTTTTTACTAGGTATTTTTGCATACTTTGCACTTGTACTGAGTACCAAAAAGAAAAGCAAACTTTAACATCGTACAATCACCAATAAATTAATGCAATCAATAAAGTACAAGTGCTAATACTTTTTTTTAGATTCAATTGTATTATACATATGTATACATTTTTTTGCATACATATATTTACAAAATGTACAAAAATTCCTAAAGTTTACTCAAGTACTTTACACCACTGAATAATAATAATAATAATGAAAAAAAGAAATGTTGTCTTGCATGTTTACTGACTGTCATGCTGTTACTGGTACTAAGCTACCTAATGTAGCCTTGTGTGTATCTACTGTATCTTTTTTTTAACAAATTGCTTCATTTTCTTTTTTTACTAATCAGTTTCGGGTAATTGAGTTACACTTCTGTATGAGAAAAATGTCCTTGAAAATAATGTTTTAATCTGACGGCCATAAAAATGTATGTGCTTGAAGAGAAACAAAGTATTTTACCTGTAAGTGTACAGACTGCGATTAGCATTTTAGTATGTTTTATTCTTGTTTTTCTTTTACTTTACTTTCTGTTTAGCTTTCCCAGTAGCTCAGTCTGCAGGGATTTATTGAACTGTAAAAATGTCAATGAAATATAAGTCGCTTTGAATGAAAAAAAAAAAAAAAGTCTGCTAAATGTAAAGTAAAGTACTCTAATAATGACCTCTAAATACTTGGCCTGAATGGTGTAATTCTTCTGTTCGGAAGGGAGGCAGAACACTGTCTTTCTTTCCACAGATAAGAGCAGATATTGTTCCGGGAAAGATGGAGCAGTGATGCGTGTTAGTGAGTCTGAGAGTCAGAAGATGTTAATTTGCAAATCTGTTCTTTTATTACTTGGGGGTAATTTTAGGGTCTTGAGAGAATTGAGCTAATATTTTGTTGTAATATTTTAATGATGAGATTGAATTGTGAACAGAGTTTAAAGCTTTACTGTCTGTGTATATACAACACAATTTAACACACACATACGCACACCCACAACTAGGTAATCACTCACTCAAACACACACACACACACACACACACACACACACACACACACACGCCTTTGATGTTATTATTAAGTTTTATATAAACTGTAGACCTAGAAATGTAACAAACTGTTAGTTTTCATTAAAGTTATGTAGTTTTCACTGCTTTATCACAAAACGTAATCAATAAATATGTTTCTCTTCATCACTGTGTTTTTCTTCATTGCACATCTCATTTCGTGAGTTTGTGCCTCAGTTAGTCACACAAGCGTCTTCTTATCGGACAAAACAATCAAAGTGTATGAAGATGAATATAGTTCAGAACATTTCTTATCATAGTAAATATTGTCTCGTACATTTTAATTAATTTATGATACAGTCATTTTATCAGTATAGTATTTAGTTAGCTTTTGTGCTGTTCTACTTACAGTTATATACAGTTTATTTTCCAAAAAAAAAAGTGTTCAGAGTTTTGGCAACTTTAGAAAACGTTCTCCTCCCTGTGTATCAGCTAAAACAATTGTGCGTGTCATTTTAGTGTGTTAGTATTTGAATTGTTTTTAATCGAAGGAACCGCAGTTTAAGCTGGAATTTAATTTTTTGATACTGTGCTTTGATATTCAACTAATTTGTAAGATTACTAGGGGGAAAAGAAAATTAATTTTCTTAAAAGTTCCTTAAAAATTTTTTTTAAATATACTTTATGCAGGGCAAAATCGATTTAGTAAGATAGAGGGCTATAGGAGGAATGGGATGGAATTTCCATTTGCATTAAGTTTGACTGCGTAAATGTTTGGCGACCCTTGATGGTAAACACAAGAAGATACATGACCTGTATGATTATTCATATGTTTTTCCTCTTGACAATACAGTTCCTACTTCTAACCGCTAGATGGCAGAAGTTCTTCACTCTTGATGACCGTCACTTTTTTAATTGCAGAGCAGTAAAGTATATTTGCGTTTAAGTATGTCATTTGTAGTTAATCAAAACATTTTATATAACACAAAATATTTTATATTTTATTTCGTTTTTGTGGACACTTTTCCCACAAATACTCAATTGTCTTGCAAAAGTGTGTGGGTGGGGTGTAATTATAATCATATTTCTTTGCGCATTTACTAATAGTTTGTCGCACTTCATTGCCACCTGGCGGCAGTTTTGAATATTTTCCATGATATAAATATATTCAGCTGTGCAATGAAAAAACCTTATTCCATTACTCTACCAGAGGAGCTATGATAAATGGGAATTGTAAAGCAATAATACCGGATTACTCAAGAACTGGAATGGATTGGCTAAAAAAAAACCTGAACCAAATTACATACAATTTGAATATAACAATATAGTTCTATAAAAGCATTTTTTTCTTTTTTTACCGGTAGGAGTAAAGAAAAAGTACCGGAGTAAAAAGGTTGAGCTGAAACTTTTACTTCCACAGAAGTATTTTTTAACTTTGGCATTTCTACTTAAGAAACGAATGTAACTACTGTTGACAGCGCTGATCATCAATCACCCTTCCCCCAGACTTAACGATACACTTCCTTCTTCTAACCACTAGATGGCAGAAATGTTTCCCTCCTGGTGCCCGTCACGGTTTCATCTCAGAGCCGTTTGCACGAGTACATGATTTAGCGTGTGTGCGTGTAAATTGTGATAAATCAACACACAAATAGTTTTAGCTTTGTTCTTTTTTTTTTTAAATTTCATTTAAATATCGTTGACACTTTCCATAAAAACAAACCGATTGTCTGGCAAAACGTACACTAATTTCTGGCAAGTGTGCGGATGTGTGTGTCAGCCCTTCATCTAAGTGTGTGTGTGTGTGTGTGTGTGTGTGTGTGTGTGTGTGTGTGTGTGTGTGTGTGTGCTGTTCAAACATGCCCCTGGGCAGCCACACACTGGCTCATTCTCCTGGCGGTGTGAGAATAGATGGCTGCTTTTGTGCGGGTGTCTGTCAGGACTGTTGTGTGAGTCTGGCCCCATTGTGCCCAACCACTGTCCCTTATTGACACGGGACCTTCTCTCCGCCTGTTCCCATGCTCCGACCCTCCGGCTCGGCCCGGCGGCGCTGGACACCGGATCTCCTCTCACGTGTCTCACCGTGGCCTGTGGCTGGTCTCGGCTTCACCGGGCTGACCGGGTCAGATGGAGAACGGGTCTTGGGACCCCCCACGCCGCCGTGATCAGGTGGGCCGCAGGTGTTAACTTGACTCTCATGTGGAGCGCTGGTGGGGGTCTCGTCTCGTCTCGTGCCCTTCATGGGGCTCCGGTACTTTGACTTCTTTTTTTTGCACAAGCAAATCCAGACAGTTTTCATCAATTTTAGATCAGAACTCTGTACAGGAATTTGAACATCTATATGTAATAGAGAGAAAGGATAGATGGATGGATGGAAGGACTGACAGTGAGACAGACAGATAAATAAACAGATGGATAGGTGGATGGACGGATAGATAAATAGATAGAAAGATAGATAGATAGATAGATAGATAGATAGATAGATAGATAGATAGATAGATAGATAGATAGATAGA
>MU204349.1:3485880-3496848 GCA_017309775.1 Paedocypris sp. Pulau Singkep | reverse complement strand
TCATAAATGTGCAAATTGTTTATAATATTATGGTACTTTGATTCATATGTGATGAGTTATTGTTTGTTGCCTTTATCGTTGTGATTATTATTCAATTTTTCATAATTTTTCAATGATTTTGTAATATGTTGATTTTTAAAACACAAATAATACAAACATAGGATTTATAAAAACAAGTTATAATTTGTAGCTCAAATAATAAAAAAAATAAGATTTATAAAAACAAGTTATAGTTTGTCACTCAAAGCAAGTTTGTGTTGTTTGATTACAATGATATCACAATTTAAATGATTGTATTATTTGAAAAACATTTCTAAGTGTGTGAGAAAAGTAGAAAAAATGTGTTTTAGGGGTAAGCTGTAAATATTTCAGGAATAAAAAATTCCTCCTCAAAAATTAAGACACTACAAACAGCTAAGATCAATAACAAAAATCCTAAAAGCACTACTATGCTTAAGTTAAGATATAAATATAGCTTAATCAGCCACTCCAAAATTATTTTTATAACATCTGCATCAAACAATGCTCGACATTTCGACAAAATGGAAAACACGTCGTCTTCATGCAGTAACGCGTGTGCGTCTATATAAATGTTAAACAATGGTGCGTAGGCAGACGTGATTTCTCAATTACAGAAATAAAGAAACATTAGACACGCCGCCACACTTAACAAAGACAAAATAACACTGGAAGAAGTAAGATTAAACTAAATACAGTACAATAATTTATATTACAAATATTAAACAGAGTCTACAAAAAATACGACTGTTTAGCTTAGTTAGTTAGTTAGTTTAGCTTAGCACAACCGGCTACAAACGAGTCCAACGTGTCATTGCAGAAAGAGACGAAAATGAAGAATACGGGTAAGACGTAAAAAAAATCCATGGGACAGACACAATCAAAATGCTCGGTCGCTTCACAGGGGATAATAATCATTCGCTATGGTGTCGGATAAACAGAGAGCTTGAAACAGGCCTGAGCTTGAAACAATTGCTCTGCACATGTGCAGTCTGACTATAGAGCAAAGGATCTTGGGAAATGAAGTCCCGACCACAAGAATCGACTTTTTGTTATCTATTATTCAAATAAAACGATATCAAAATGATACGAGTCACAATTTAGGTTTGTTATGAAATGGAAAAAAATGAAAATAATAATGAAAAAAAATATATAACAATATAAAGTATTTCTAAGAGAATATTAATGTAATTAGACCAGAAATGTTATTGAAAAAATAAAAAAATAAGTAAAAATGTTTTTTTTATATTTTTTTATTTTGTGAATCAGGGGGGGGGTGCTTATACTGGCGTAAATACAGCAGTAACAAACATAGTGAGTAAAAATGAACCCCAAAAGCCCCGAAAGACTTTTATCTTGTACTGTGCTCTGACACTGAATGTTGCCCAGCAGCTGAGAGCGCAGTGTGTGTGTGTGTGTGTGTGTGTGTGTGTGTGTGTGTGTGTGCGCAGGCGGGCACACAGCCGGCAGCAAACGCCCTGGCCCGCTGTCAGCTCTGACATGGGAAGCACCAGGCCGCGCTCCATCATGTCTCCAACCATCTATCGCCAGTGGAGGTCCCACATAGCAGGCATTCCTTCTGAGAACCACACGGATGATTAAAAAAAAACCCAGAAGTGACCAGAATACCCAGTGATGACCAGCTGAATGCTGGGATACACTGGGCCCATACACACTAATGACTTCTCCCAGTGACAGTCCCACATGGCCCAGCAGGTCACGAGGAGAATGTGTTGAAGTGAAGCTGGAGTGTGTTGATCCAGGGTGTGTGTGTGTGTGTGTGTGTGTGTGTGGGGTGGCCGACAGCTGAGTGGGACACTTTCCCATGTCGTCAGGGGTCATGGGACCAGCAGTTGCTCCGTCCACACAAGGACGGCCTGTTCACGGCCTCCATGTGGGAGTGAGAACGTGTGAGACGAATGTCATCTTCATATCGACTAATGTCTGTTACAGTCACGATGCTCTGAAGATGTTTCTCTTTTGCATGTTTGTCTTTTTAATCGATTTTTTTGACCTTTGACCTTTGGGCCTTTGAGTCCGCGCCTGGAGGATTAGTATTATAATTAATATAGTCCTCGAGAGCAAAATCAATATTGCTCTGGTGTTGCTGAAGCACTGGATATGAAGTGACAAAAACATTATAGGGAAATAAATTAGGTAATAAATCAAGGTTTTTAGAATAATATAGGGTTATTTACATTTCATTTTTATTTCATCAGCTGCTTCTTCCACAAAAAATGCAACATTTTATTTGTCACAAGCAGTGAAATGCTTTAACAATCCTCCAGGATTTGATATATATTATATTGTATTTATTATATTAAATAAATATAATTTAGATATATTCTATAACAACTGTATTTTTCTAAGCTGTATATACTTTTTTGATGCTCGTGTTTCTTAATGCTGCTGTAACAAGGAAATGTCCCCACTGTGGGACGAATAAAGAACTTTTTTACCTTATCTTATATTATCTTATGTTATCTTATCTTATCTTATCTTATGTTATCTTAGATGGGGGTGGGTTCAAGGGATGAAGAAAGTGAACAAACATGAGCAGTTAAAAGTATAAGTAAAAATACAACAAAAAAGAGACTGTAAAATACAATATTCCAAGATAATATAATTAAGATACAAAATATAATAGTATTTATTTTACAAATATATTTATATAATTTATATTTGGTAGCTACTAATTGGAAAAAAGTAGCAATTGGCAAAGTTTCGATTTGAAAATCCAATTTTGACTCAATAAAAGTATTGATCCCCCAATCCATTTTTAAACAATTGTAAACAATTTTAAACAATTATATTTTATTATCATTTTTTCATTATTCAGTGTTACGAAATCTGAGCTCATATTACTTCATGGGAAATAGAACCGAGAACCCATTTCAGAACGCAACATAAGCTTCTCTGTGTCACTCGTCTATTCTAGTTTTCCTTCTGTTCTTTTTATTTGTTTCCTTTGAAAGGATATAGTCTGTCTTTAATTGTCATCGACTCCCCCCAGGAGCTGGAGATCTTTGTAAGAAGCTCTGGATGTCATCTCACTCACACATGGATACTTGTCCAGCATGACATCACTCTCCATCAGAGAGCAGGTCTGATCATGCAGGGTTGTTTTACCAGGTTCTAACCTAATCTAGGTGGATAAACCTCCTCCGTGTTACTGATCCCATGGTGGGCTGGTGAAGTGAGACCCCAAGACATTAGTAATGTTTTGCTCTTGCTCTTGAGAATACAGGGTGGAATATACTAAGCATGACTTAGTGTTAACTGAACCACTCTTTACTCTCAAAAACCCTGCTGCTTCATCTACAACTGATCCACAATCCGGAACCTTCTATTTGTCAGCTTCTCTCTGATAAAATCAACTTCTGTATTCACGCGAAAATAAACATCACTCTTATTTTTCAGGCACAAAAAAAAACTTTTTTTTACATTTCTGGTTCAATTACGGTAATATTCTCTTAAAAATACCATGCTGTCCTTATTTAACAAAAATAACTTGTGACTCAAAGGAATATTGTTTATCAGACGGAGCGTTTTGATTGTGTCTGTTATTTGTATTCTATACTTCTTACCCATGTTCTTCATTTTTCGATGGTTTTCTTTCTGCGATTACACATTGGACCTTTTTGTAGCCGTTGGCGCTAAGCTAACCAGATGTGGTTTCTAGATTTCATTTGTAGTAATATTATTGATTCTACTTAGTTTCATCTTACTTCCAGTGTTATTTTGTCTCTGTAATCTGTAATGTTTCTTTATTTCTGTTATTGATACTATAAGAGTTATAAGAGTTTTTTATTCACATATAACAAATTGTACTTTATATTTTAAAGAGAAAATGTTAGATGTAATGATGTAAGGAAGAATAATAATGTTTTAAGATGGGGCAGTACTAGTAATACTCTTAAGGTTAAAGCTTTGGACTTGATATAAGCAGCAACTGGTATCCAGTGCAGTGAGACAAATAGTGCAGTGACTTGGTTTTATTGGGGTTGGTTAACCCTTTGTTACTTTTACTTTTACGTTTAATTATTGTCAGTTTACAGGGACTTAAATAAAAAAAAATTCTAAATCCTGATGCATTCAAAGATACACTTGTAATACATAATCGGATCACCAGCGCGGTAGCCATTAACCGTTCCATTGCTTGTCCACTGCAGTGACCACTAGGGGAGCCGATCCAAATTTGGGAAAAAAAACTATATACTCATATTTTCATAAATAACTAGTTCTGGGGGTCTAGGAGAGGGAGAAACAGTTTCTACTCACATTTCTAAGTGAAGGGTTTCTTGATTGTGGAGTGGTACATTTTTGTGATTGAAATTTTAACCCGTTCCTGTAAAGCACATTGTATCCCAAGAGCTACGTTTAAAATAATATAATTTTTTTTTAACATTTTTTAATACTTTTATTAGAACTACCTTGTTGAATTGAAACAACTAGTAAACAACTAGTTGAATTAAAACTAGTAACTCTGACAAACACTGACAAAGTCGCTTCCTGGATCTTTTTTGCGGCTTTGAGATGATTCGAGATGATTTTTCCTGCATCGGTTTTGTGCACAGATTTAGAACATTACTGTAGAAGGACAGTTCTAACCCTTTCACGCCATTTCACTTGCACGGTCCAGTATTCACACCTCAACACACTCGCTCCCGACTACTCCGTTTCAAGAGTTGTTCCTCAGCATGTGTGGCACGGCCTGACGGACAAAAAGCCAGAAAAACACTGGCGTTCTTTTTAATCAGCTTCTTCTTTCCCTGCTGGTCTGTTTCTTGGTTTCTTTGGTGGTTTGACTGTGGTCGGGGGGATTCTCCGAGCCCCTCTTTTCTGTCGCCTGCCAGCACGTCTGGACCCGAGAGGAACAGCTCGGTTATTCTTGGCTTATGTTACATTGTCGTCGGGCCACAATTTCAAACCACTGCCCTTTTTTTCTTCACTCTTCATCAAAGGATGTTTTCTAGAACCTCTCCCACATCAAACAGAACCGTCCCGAGTTCCACTTTGTGCTCAGCGGGACGTTATTGTGGCTCTTGTAGTTTGATTTCTCATCTGCTTTTGGGGAAACGATTCCATTCTGGATTCTAGGATGTCGTTTTTCATGGCGAGGGACTGAATCGCAGCTCGTCCCGACACAGATGTAGAGCTCTTGGTGGACGGTCGTTGGCGCTCTCCATTCAGATTTGCTTTTCGACCAACAATGACTCAAAGGTTTATGTGTGTCAGGCCTCACAAACCATTGTACGGAGTGAATGAGTCTGTTCCCAGTTTGGCAATAATGCATTCTGAAGCAATGGGAGAGGCAGGTTGAGTCAGGCAGGTCTGGACCTCTCGGCGCCGGGCCCGTCACACTGCCCAGGGGAGAATGGACAGCTTGGCTTTGGAGGCTTCAGGTTGGACCAATTTGGCTAAGAGTTGAGAAAAAGTCATCGGTTTGAATCTCAACGCACCACTTGTTGGCCAGAAGAGTCCTTGTAAAGTCTCTGAAACGCTGTAAAGCGGTAAAGATCCAGAAAGGGTATTTTGCTTGAACAGTGTTGCGCAATTTTTTTTAAAAAAATCAAATTCAAATTGTATTTGTCACTTACACATTTTTTGAAACAACGTGCAGTGAAATGTTTTTTACAATTGGTGTATCAACACAGTGGGGTGGGGCAATAGAAATACAATAAGAGTAGAGATGATATAAAAATTTATTAAAAAAAAAAATATATATATAAGATAAAAATACAATAACGAGAGAAAAATACAAAAATACATGATAAAATATGAACAAAATATAAAAGAGAAAAATACAACACAGAGAGAAAAATACAGGATAAAAAAATGAATAAAATATAACAGAAAAAAATACAATAGAGAAAAATACAAGATAAAATATAAATAAAAGATAAAGTATGAACAAAACATAAAAGATAAAAATACAATAAAGAGAGAAAAACACAGGATAAAATGTGAATAAAATATAAAAGAGAAAAATACAAGATACAATATGAATAAAAGAGAAAAATACAATAAAGAGAGAAATATAAAAATACAAGAAAAAATATGAATAAAATATAAAAGAGAGAAATACAATGAAGAGAGAAAAATACAAATATTCAAGATAAAATATAAATAAAATATACAAGATAAAAAAACCAATACAGAGAGAAAAAAGCAGAAAAAGTGACTCAAGTGATCCAGGTAAGTAAAGATGTTTAAAGATATATAAAGTGTATAGTTTCCAGTTATAACATATTTTTACTGACATATTTTCTGTCATGCTATTTCAATCTTGTTAGAGCAGCGAGACCACATGAATCCAGCACTGACGGACCACATCTACGTGCGGTTTCAGACACATTCTCAATCTGAACAGTGGGATCACATTTCACAAGACTTCAGTTGGGAGTTTTGCTTACAAGGACGTATCTGTGAAGCATCTAACCGTGGTCGACACGAACGGGACATTTTGTGTTTTCCCTGAGGCAGTGATGTAATGCACTTGAGTAAATGGACTTTGCTAATTTACTTGAGTATTTTATGGCTACTTTGCACTTGAGCTGAGCAGATTTTACTCTCTACTTGACTACATTTGTACCTGTACTCTTTACTCCACTACATTGGAATGGACACTTACTGTTACTCGTTACATTGTGATTGTGTGCGACAAGTCTGTGTATTTTTCTACCGCGGTTAATTTATTGGGCGGACGAGGTGATATCGCCATCTGCAGGATGCTGAAGGCACTGGACGCTATTTATCAGCTAAATCACGCGAACGTGAATTAGCGGTTGCACTTTTTAAAATTTTTGTTGCCCCATTGAAGTGGAAACATTGAAACATTGAGGTTTTACTTCTTGTTTCTTGTGGAATTTGAAATTAAAACATCAAGAGACATCAAACAACAAGAGAGTTTCTTGTTTTTCACATTTCTTGGTGTTTTTTGAGCCCAAATTCAGTGTAAATTAACTTTAAGTAAAATACTTAATACTTAAAATTGAATGCAGTACTTTATGACTTTTACTCAAGTCTTCTTGGAATTGGTAACTTGTAACGGAGAGATTTTAAAAGTAAGGCATCCGTACTTTTTACTCAAGTATGCCGACAACTCACTCTCCGGGACATTTAATATTGCATACATGTGTTATTCACCAAAGATTGGGCCTTCACAATGCTGATCGTTTTAAAATGAATAGAATATTCGATCACAAATTAATTCCGGATTTTTTAATGTTATTGCTGAGCAGAGGAAGCTCCACCGGGTTTTTGTTCTCACCACAGCGAGCCCAAGTGCCAAGAAGAACATCTGTGTGGATGCAGTGACTATTCAAATAAAAAAAGGTTGTGATGGAAAAACATCTGTCCAAAGGAAATAAAAATGGCATTCCTTAAGGAATAATGGGGGGATTTGTCTTAAACCAAAATGAGAGCAAAATTTTAATTGACATTTTATTTGACTAAATACTATATATGACTAAACATTTCACCACTTGTCATATTGTGTGGTTGTGTGATGATGACAAGACTTTTAAAAGGCAAAACTGAGAAGATCAATTGAAGGAAGAAGAAATCTGAAACAGAGGATGCTGGATGAAACGTTTGTGTATATAAAATTCTATAACAAATTGACTGTAATATTAATATTAACCATCATGCTACTAGTAACCAAATGAATATGAACGTGATGTGTGTAGAAAGAGGTTCAGTGTTTACACGTCCTGTTGCTCTTTCTTGTTTTTCTTTTGTCTGGAGAAGATCACACACACACACACACACACACACTTTGGTCACGTGCTGGAACAGCTGGATTCCGCCAGCAGATGATATTCTTCATCACAGCGAGGGGAAGTGACATCAGCGGCCCATGACGACAATAAAAGAGACAGAATCACAGCAGCCGGCTTGAGGAACACAACAGCTCGGTGGATTTTCAGCTGAACTCTAAAAGGTCGGAGGATGTCATTAATCTGGGAACACGTGCGTCTGGAAAAGAGGAATTCTTTCATGTCTAGGAATGACGTGAGCGGACCTACTTGAGACGGCTTTTATGTAAAGCAACAACAAAAAAAATAACGTGAATATATTTATATATTTATTGTTTTAAGAAAATTATACCTGTTGAAGTAATATTGGAAAATTACTGAATTAATGTTTGAATGGAAAAATAATGAATAATATTTTTTAAAAAGAAGTAAAAATAGTAAAATAGTATTTTAGCAGTAACTATTTTGATTTAAGTATTAAAAATATGATTTTCTCACTTTTAAAAATAGTACATATGGAGAAAAAAACAAAACAACAAAATAAGATACAAATTTACGAGATAAAAAGCATCTTTCTTTTTTTTAACTTTGTAAACTCTCTATCTTGATTTTTCCCCCCATTTTCCCCCATCTCTCTTTGGCGTAGTTTCTATTGTACATGCTATTTTATATATAACAATATTTTTTTATATTGATTACATTTCCATTATTGTCTCTCTTTTAATAGTATTTTTTACCCTTTTTACACTGAAAAACATTCCATGTCATGTAATTATTAGACTAGATTTTACAAACATTCTGTCATATAATTATTGATCACATTTTAGTAAATGTAGCGCACGTTTTCACCTTTTAATTGCTTAAAAATATTATAACTTGTCTTTATATTGCGCAATAATAGATATCTGAAAGTATGTATTTATGTATTAGACTAAGCTTGTGCGAAGGGAAGGGCCGGTCTGATTGTCTGGCTCGGGGATAGTGCGTCTTTTATTGGCCGGTGTCTGATTGTCCCGAGTTCCTGTTGTTCTATTTGTGACTCCGTGGTCGTCTCAAAGGTTTCCCACCAGATCGGATTGCCGGAGCGCACAGCCCAGACAAAACTCCATTCAGCTCCTCACCAGGCCAGATTCTCCCTCTCTCACCAGCCTCTTTCCTGTAACTCGTCCCCAGCTGCAGAACAATGAGGACTTACCTACGGAGCAGAGGAGCTGGGTGAGACGGAAACCAATCCGACCCAAAACTGCCTGGGAATGGGCTTTGCTCGGGACAAAGGAAATGTGCGGTTCTCCGTGTCCGCCTGTGTGTGAGGATCCAGAGGCAAAAATACAGTTTTTTACTAGTTACACTTGTGTAGAATTACGCAAACAAACAAACAAAACTATCATTTCAATATGTTTGGGAGCACTCAAACAGAGTAAAGAGTAACAGACATCCATACTTGAGTAAAAGTACGGACACGTGCTGTATAAGTTACTCCAGTGCAAGTAAAAAGTCACCACTATAAAAAAGGACTTGAGTCAAAGTAGCAAAGAATCAAATTTTAAAACAACTTAAGTATTTTACTCATACGGCATTTTGGCTAAAATAAAACAAAGAAAAGTGAAAAAAAACTCCATTCATGAGGTTTTATTTTCTAATACAGAAATGAAATGTAACATTTCTATGTTTAAATGTTGATGTTTACACAATCAAAATGTAACGAGTAATGATAAGTGTCAAATCAAATGTAGTGGAGTGAAAAGTAAAGTTACTCAATCAGAATTGCAGTGGAGTAGAGAGTAAAAGTTGCTTTTATTATTGATACTCAGTACAAGTACGAAGCAGCCAAAAACATACTTAAGTAAAGTAACAAAGTACATTTACTCAAGTACCTTACACCTCTGGACTCAAATGACACAAAAATAAAAGTGAAGTGTTCTTAGTAGCTAGTCGAGCGCTGGGATAAAAGCCACTGATGACTGCGTGAAATGTGCATGAAAATTGCGTGAAGTTGCGCTCTCATTTTTCAAGCCACGTTTTTTCTTCTTCACCTCAACCGATGTTTATATTTTCCCGATAAACCGACGCAGGCTATCAACACACCGTGTGGCCGCGCTGCTGAAATGGGCCGTCAGCAGAACGCTTTTAGTCCTCCTGCGAAGACTGTGCTTCATTGTCCTCCACTGACCCCAAGAAAATAAATACGTCCGCGCAGGTTAAATAAAGCAGGAGCTGTTTTCTTTGGGCATTAAGCAGCAGCCAAACCTTCACAAATAAGCAATACAGCAACAATAATGTCCGTGGAAGAAAAATGTTTGTGTTTGAAGTGTAACTTTACCTCAAACCTCCGAGCAGGAAGAAAGAAAAGTCACGGTGGATTCAGGGCAGCTTCTCAGACTCGCCGAGGGGTCAACGCACAGTCGTCTGCCCACTTCCTGTAGCGCTTCGGCATCTACGAATCATGAGCCACAGGAGCAGAACCGTGTCTTTTTGCCAGCGGTGTAAAATTCCCCTACAGCTGAACACCTCACTTGAGTATATGTACGGATGCCTATACATATATAGAGAGAGAGGTTTGTTTTCCTAGCCGCTGTCGGGACGTAGCTTGCTCTTCTGGTCATTGCCCACAAGTAAAGTAAAATAATCTGACCACCGATGAATTATTGAACGACTATTTTTCTTTTTTAATTGACTCTTTTTTCTTCATTTTGAACACAGATCACCAATGGACGTTTTCAAAAAGACTCTTTTTTTCCCTAATTCCGCATAGCAGCTTTGCCTTGGTCTGGAACTATGAAGCTACGTATATAAATAAACTTACTGTAAAAATGACTCCATTACAATTAATAAAATCACCAATTCCAAGAAGACTTGTAAAAGTTCCAAGTAAAAGTTGTAAAGTATACAACTTTATTAAGTATTTTACTAATACTCAAAAGCACCAAGAAATGTGAAAAATAAACTCTATTTATTGAGTTTTATTTCCTGATACGGAGCAAAAATGTAACCCCTCGATGTTTCAAAAATAGAAAGAGAAAAAAAAAAGTTTGTCTCACTCAACCTCAAATGTGCAAAAAAGTCCAAGCGCTAATTTAGCTCATAAACAGCATCCAGTACCTTCAGCATCCTGCAGATGGCGACCCAATACATTAAAAAGACGTAGAAAAAGACGCCGACTTGTCGCACACAATCACAATGTAACGTGTAA
>MU204349.1:3435599-3483798 GCA_017309775.1 Paedocypris sp. Pulau Singkep | reverse complement strand
TCTCTCTCTCTCTCTCTCTCTCTCTCTCTCTCTCTCTCTCTCTCTCTCTCTCTCTCTCTCTCTCTCTCTCTCTCTCTCTCTCTCTCTCTCTCTCTCTCTCTCTCTCTCTCTCTCTCTCTCTCTCTCTCTCTCTCTCTCTCTCTCTCTCTCTCTCTCTCTCTCTCTCTCTCTCTCTCTCTCTCACTCTGCTTAATTCCCACAGAAACCAACTAACTTAACATGGCTTTATATTTGCATGTGTCCGATTACCCCACGTCTCCACTTTCAGTCTTCCCAAAGCGTCTGGTCTGGCCTGGTCCGTGCTAAAGGAAGGCGAGAGTGAAACCCCTGCTGTTTGTTTAACTGAAGCGCTGGCAGCCCACCCGCCTGTCATGTTAATGGCTACACAAACACTCATCAGACTAACTCAGTCTCCACTGGCCGCCACTACAGGCCCAAGCGTCAATCAAAACTCCCCAGATAACGGTGATACGTGATAAAGCGCTGTGATTTTACAAAAGGCCTCTCACCTTTAGTACTCTTGAGCAGTGTTAAGCTACTCAAGTAGTGTGCGGAGTTATACGCATAGAAATGAGTGTGATGAATCTACAACTGCACTGTGAAAAGTGAATCACGAGGCTTGGAATTTTCTGGAAATGTGATTGCTAAAAAGAATGTGCATGAGTGCTTGAAAAAAAAACGGTGTTCTGTGTTTCTCTTAAAATTGCGAGAACATTTCAGTAAAAACAAATTAAAATGTAAATTTCATTTTTTAAGCAAACCAGTGCAATTTTGGGGCTCAATTTAAGAAACCATTTCGGGCTAAAAGATGGAGAAAACAAGAATTCTCATTTATTCTGAGAGAATTGGTTCAATTGGTTTGCGGTTTTAATGGAGTCACGTTCGTTTGAATCTCAACACGTGGAGTGATCGAATGTGAACATTAAGAGGAAAGTGATTAATTAAGTGAAAAGAGAATCAGCAGCTCCAAATCATCAGATGAGTTTGTTCCTTGGGATGAGCCAATGAGAAGCTTGCATGTGTTTCTTGCAGTTCTTTAACTCTTTTTAAACTTTAAAATAAAGCATAAACATTTTTACGTTAACTTTTATGTTATAGCACGAATGAATTGAAGCGATTTATCTTAAAAGATGACAATATATGTTTAAACAAATGTAAATAATCGTCTCACCATCAGATTCTCTAATCTTCAAATTATCTAATCAGTAGAATATCTTTGTGAGGAAATATATGAAAATGTTGTTCTTTTGCCAATGTAGTCTTTAGTATTAAATAAATATATAAAATCATAAATAATCAAAAAAAATTGAGAAAATTGGGTTTAAAAGCGCAATCCACTAAAAATTATTAAATTAATAATGTCTATTAATTAGGAATATTTCAAGACTTTTTAACAGTATTTTATCAAGTATGTTCTACTTAAAAAGTAAGCTCTGAGAAACTACTTAAATATAATTTGTGCAATATGTTACCAAACTTTTTTAACGTAAATAGCACGTCACATTTTTTACAGTGTAGGACGATGGAATTGCGATCTTGGTGTGAAAGAAATACTGTGGTGGAATTCCGAGGTTCTACTGGGACGTCTGATGTTTACCAGGCAGCTGCTGTCAGCACTCACTTCCTCAGGAGTAAAACACATCAGGCGTGAGTGTGTGTGTGTGTGTGCGGCGCGCGTGTCTGGAGAAATCATAGACTGTATTGTTGACACCACCTGTCCAATTACGTTACGGAGGTGAGGTGAAGTCCAGATGAATCTCACCAAACTGACCACAATGCCATCATACACATGATTTTGTATTATAGATTGTAAACAATAATACCTTTGTTACAATGTTCAATATGTTAAATGCATAAATTGACTCTTTTTTCGTCTTTATTATATAAACGATGCTTATAAACATGATTTCAGCATAAAATTACAGCGTAAAAATATAATTGTTAATTCTGCAAAAGTATATTTATATATATATGTATACACTTTATTCATGCCTGGTGGATATTGCTTTTCCAGTTACAGTTGCTCTCACAAAATGGTAATATAATAATAAAAAAAAATGTACATCAGCAAAGAATTTTCAGTATAAAACAAATACGTAAAAAAGTCAATGACAAATCAAAACTCTATACTCTATATCAAATATCTATATCTATATGTATATATGTAATACAAAAAGTATATATTTTTAAGTGTCTGATGAAAGGAAAGGGATTTATATCAAATGTATATTTTTATTTGTATTCTCCTCATATCATATCATAATCTCCTCATATCTCAAGTCATTTTGTGTACGATACTTGAATAGTAATAGGAAGTGTGTGAGGGATGTATGTGTAAAATGATTTAATATGGTCATATATTAAATATATATAATATATAGTCACTGAAACGTTAATATTCTCTTTTTAAGCGTTCTAACTGCGCGATATATTGAAAAAATATCGTTATCACAATAATAGGATGTGGTATATCCATACCGCAAACAGTTAAAAATATTGCAGTTAATTCACCTGACGGACCAATGCAAAAGTGGTTTATTTGCAAAATTAACAAACATTATATGCTTAAAAAAATATCCAACAAAAAGCAATTTTGTGTTATTCATTTTATTAAAAAACAAGGCAAGGCAAGAACATATTTTGTTTAAAAGATGCTTATTTTAGGACAGTCTTGGTGATTGTACGGTTACAAGGCCTGAACACTTTGTTTAATATTTTGCATTATTTATTAGTATTTAAAAGCAGGAAAGGCAAGGACACATGTTGCTTAAAAGATGCTCATGTTGATCTTGATGATTGTATATTTACACTGTATGTGTATAAAATGTAATGTGTGAGAGCGATATTTATCTGCTGAGGTTTATAGTCTAGTTAATGTTTGCCTCCTACTAGACAGTTTGTAGCCCAAATTAAGCTAAATATGATTAGAAACATATTGCCTGTTTATTTTAGTATCATTTTAGTCATCAGTAGATTTACTTTTTAGACAGTTTTTTTTTTAAACATGGGAATATATCGCGAGCAATATCGTTATCGCAATATTCAACAGCAATATCGCATATTTTTTCCAGTATCGTGCAGCTCTAGTTGTAACTCTCACTTTTGTGATCCGTGTGTGTGCTTGTGGCCTTCTGCACTTTCCCCTGTGGAGCTCCAGACAGACGGAGACGGGTGGCATTCTGTCCCGCTGCATGGGGCTTTTCCGGTTGCGTCTGCTGCCCCGGAGAGATTGATTTCACCGCCTCCGTCGGGCCCTGGAGATCCCAAGTCACGCCGCCTGACCTCTGACCCCGGGCATTACGCAGGTCACGGGGCGACGCTCTCCCAGGCTGTCGGCACAAAGGCCAATATACAGCCATTTTGTCAGGTCAGAGGTCAACTACTGGCATGTTTTGATCGTCGGTGTCTTTATCAAATTAGAAACTACACAAGTGAGAAGTCTTGTGGCCATGTGTGTGTGTGTGTAATGTTGTGAAGGGGGACGAGGGGGGAAACTCTCTCTGTTTGCTTCTCGCGTGTCATGATTTCCAGTCGATACGCGTTAAACCTTTTTGCTTTTTGTGGTACTTTAATAGTCTTAATCAGAATGTGTATTTTTCTCTTTAGTAATTAACTTGTGTTTTAAATTTGAATTATAGAAGAATTAAAATGACCTTTAGTAGGGTTATTACAGCACAGTATTGCAACAGTTGTGAAATGTGAGCACTTTGAAAAGCAGAATAGTGTGTGTGTGTGTGTGTGTGTGTGTACTTGTTTGAAAACTCAAAATAAAGTTTGATAACTGAAACTGTTTCTAATAATTACCGAATTGTGTTGTTTCAAAAAATGTTTCAAAAATTTCAACAGAAAAACAAAGGTTTTCAAAAAATGTATTTTAAAGAATAAAATAAGTAATTTCTTGACCAACATAAAACATGTATGTCTCCAGAAATGTAAACCGTGTTTGTGTATGTGCGCTTGTGTGTGCAAGGATGTGTGGGAATGCATGCGCGTGCTAGTGTGTGTGTGTGTGTGTGTGTGTGTGTGTGTGTACTTATTTGAAAACAGAAAACGAAGTTTGATAACTGAAACAATTTCTTACGACAATTTCCTAGTATTTTGTTGTACATATTGCCATTTTATCTTCTTCAAATACCAAATAGTGTTGTTTCAAAAAATAGATTTTAAATAATAAGTAATAATAAGCAATTTAAAGAATTAAATATGTAATTTCTTGACCAACCTAAAGCATGAGTGTCTCCAGAAATTTAAACCGTGTTTGTGTGTGTGTGTGCTTGTGTGTGCAAGGATGTGTGGGAATGCGTGCGCGTGCTAGCGTGTGTGTGTGTGTGTGCATGTGTGTGTGTGTGTGTGTGTGTGCATGAGTGCGCATTGTACAACCATTCTTTTAAAAGACGGGCATTGCTTAGCCCCCACTCCCAAACACACACGCACAAACGCAGCACTATATACAGACATGAATAGATGAAAGCATTAGAGTTCCGAGAGCCTTTTCCTCTCTGACCACAGTCCTGTGGCTGATGTGTTCATATGAATGACCACCCACCTCGAGTCACCACAACTTAAATCATCTAATTACCAGCAAATGTGTTTCCAGTCACAGCCAGAGTCTATATTACTCTCATATTAGTGACAAATACCCATCACACACACACCAATAGAATAGAATAGAATAGAATAGAATAGAATAGAATAGAATAGACTTTTCTGTCCTAACATACAAAGATTGCGGACAAGCTTATAAATAAATAAAATGTACACATACAATGCAAAAAATAAATTCTTGACAAACCAAAAAAATCTTGAAATTACACAATAAATCTCATCTGTTGAAATTTTTCTCATCAAGTGAAATGAACTATCTTAGAAATAAGAGTCTGAATTCAAGAAAATAGTGTTTTGTTTCAAGCCAACTCGTTTCAAGACATTTTACCAAAAAAAATTGTATCACCCCATTGGCAAATAATTATACCTGATTTAAGTCCTTTTTAACTCATAATCATTTTACTGAAGTCGCGCACAGTGTAAGTGTCCTTTCAAATGTAGTGGAGTAAAGAGCACAGATACGCAATCACAAATGTAGTCAAGCAGAGAGTAATAGTTGCTTATAGTTTTGATACTCAGTACGAGTATAAAGTAGCCAAAATACTTAAGTAGCAAAGTCCATTTACTCAAGTACAATACTTTAAACATTTAGCAATCCAAATATGAAACGTAAACCAATGCAATACAAAAGACAAACTAAAATGTAAACACAAAAGATAAACGTAAGCATGCAAAATAGACTAAATGTAAACAAGCACAAAATCGTCACATAACCCAAAGATTTTTGTGTGTTAATTATTTGAGTGAGGAACACGTTTGAGACCGCAAACTTGACATCAGCCGTCGCAGCAGGTCGATGATAGACGGCTAGTTGGGTGAAACCGCTTGGCAAGAACCGAATACGAGGAAGTGGACGCTCACTGGTTGGCCACTTTGGATAAAAGGGAAGTACAAATATGGAGACAAACATCCTTCAAGATCATCGGTTCCTCTCCGAGACACCTCATCTCACGGAGTTCAAAAGAGAACTACGCACACGGGTCAAACTTCAAAAACAGCGTGGCCTTTAGAGTGCGAGTATAGTCTGATGCGCAGACGCCACAATGTGAGGTGTCACATGCTTCTCGGAGAATTAAGCGGGACTTCCTCTCTCAGTGAGAGAAACAAAGCCGCTCTTCCTCTTCTATGTCGACTGAATGTAAGGCTATTTTTACACAATAACGTGGCCCTGCCGCTTCTGCCGAAGAGGATGAGACGCCTCGCCATTGTTTCAGAGAGCTGAACATCTGTCGGAGCACAACCCGGGACCTGGAATGTCTTGGCTAGGAAGTAAGAAGTAATTAAATTAGGAAGTAGAAGTTAAAAGTACGCGGAAAAATAATTACTCTAGTAAAGTATGCATAAGTAGAACTACTTTGTTACTTTACTCAAGTACAATTTTGACTTATTTATGCATTACTAGAGTAATTATTTAACTCTTACTTTTTACTTCTACTTCTTATTTCATTGCGTCTTACTTCAGTTAGTTTATAGATCCGTGTTGTCATCGATGTAAAAAAAAAAGCATCCAGATTAATTATGGTGAACTTGGCGTATAAACCGGTATCATTCCGACACCCTATTGGTTTGTATTCATTTTTCGAAGTAATTTAATGCAGCAACATTTTAATATAACGATAAAGTTCTATAATGACATCTTATCTTTGCATTACTGTTACTTCTATATTTCAAGTAGTTTTATCAGTTCTAGTAACTGTACTTTTACTTCAGTAAAAAGATTGGGCTGTTACTTTTCCTTTCACCAAAGTATTTTTTTTACTCTAATATCTGTACTTCTACTTAAGTACTGAATATGACTACTTCTGACTTTTGAGGCCCAGCGGGAACTTTTGTTTCTCGTGACAACGGCGAATGCTACATTTTGCCGAAACATCAGCAGCAAATGATCAAAACTAGTTCCAGAAAGCAGCTTGTCGTTTTTTTTTTGTTTTTTAAACCATCGTCTGCCCTCTTTCTCCTTCTTGGCATGGACATAAAGAGTCTGAAATGAAAACATGGCGACATGGAGACCCACTCGGAGGAGCGAAAACCTCAAGCTCGGAATACGGAGAGGCTCTGGCATGCCTTGTGGGGGGAAATAGTGTTGGTTGCGGGTCCACACCTTCAAAAGCCAGCACTAATCACAACATGTGATGGGACACGAGAACAAAGAGCATCGCCGGTTGAAAATAACAGCGTGGGAAACCTCAGCAAACTTGAGTTACAGCGACAAAAAGAGCCACCCCCATCCCCGAGCACATACAAAAACACACATACGTGGATAAACACACACACACACACACGTACGGACACAGAGACTCGGCTTTTCTGCCACTCACACACCAACCTGAGGAAGTTCTTCCATGCGGCTGATCGAAATAACAAGGTGAAATCAGCCAAAGAGCTTCCTGTCATTCATGAGTGTGCCACTGATGACCATTAAGCAATTGGCACCGTTGGCGATAAGCATCAAGCGTAAAGTGCTTGAACATTGATTTACATTCTCTTGATGCGGGGAGTTTGTTTCTACGGGTCATTAAAGTCATGTGATGTGCCGCGGCGAAGATTGCGTCGATACTGGTTGACTGATCTTTTGTAGCACGCAAAAGCATATTAGGTTGAGATGTTTACAATTAATATGCGTATTTCTTAATTGACCAGTTCAAGGACTAAACTGGCATATCGACATGGAAACTAAATCAGTAATGATTGCATTATTTTCATGTTAATGTAATGTATGTATACCGTACATATTTATAATTTTTATTAGACTTTTTTTTTTTCATTTTATTACACATATTTACATTTACTCATTTATTTATTTATATTTTTTTCAGTTGTATCATAATAGCTGCTCAAAAAGGGACCGTCAAAAAGTGCACGTAGCAAATATCTCAGTTGGCATCATCCAACACTGCACCAGGTTCTTCTGGGTCACAATCAATATAGCTTTGGCAAAGCGGCAAATTGTATTGATAATTTGTTGTGTATTATTGATGCAGCGCTGATCGAGAAACGCTGACTGTGTGAATAATTATAAACATTTAATAAGCTTCTTCATTTTCAAAATGTCACAACTGTACATTAGAAATCATAGTAACTGGCAAGGCGATTATTTAAACAGCAAATTGATTGATTTTGATCAGAAGCAGTCGTAAATCGAGACTATTGAGTGTTTGTAATGTTTGCTAATATTTGTATTCTTATATTGTCACATTTTTAAGAGTTTTGTTTTTCCAATTAAACACCTATGAAAAATTATCGTAGGTTTTTAACGGTTATGTTTCATGATTTATCCACATATTTTGATATTGGCCATTTGTTTTTGATGATTGTTATTTTTAATTCCCCGGAAAATGTCCAAACATATAGTGAATCTCTAGGCACATCCTTAGTTTCGGTTCTACATTTCAACTGTGATACAACAGCACGAGACAGCTGGTGCATTTAAAGTAACAGGGCCGTTTTAATTGTAGCTCATCGTCGGGAATGTCAGCAAATGCGTGCATGCGCGTAGAGCTCGGAGTAGGCCTGCATTTAGACACGGAGGCTTCCGCGTACACACTGCACTCTTTTGGATGAGTTAGTGTTAGATTACAGGTTCACACGCTCGCTCGCAGACCGCCCGTCGCCCCAACCAATTGCCCCATTCATTCCTGCGCCGGAGACGGCCGTCGCCCCTGATTGGTTATCAGCGCTCTGCTTAGAAACTTTCCCACGGCTAGCGCGTGCTGACAGCCGGCCGGCCACGCCCTTCAGCGGGGCTAGACTACACAAGTGCCGACGGAAGCCCGGGGGCGGGGATCCATAGTCGCGGACGAAGATTCTATTGGCCTATTGTTGAGCGCAAACCCAATGTGGGCGGAGCAAAACCCCGTCACGTCAACGGCCTGCCACTCAGACTTGGAGAAGGAGGGCGCCGATTGGCTGCCTTCTCGATTAAGCCCGCCTCCTGTGCCGGGCTGCAGCGTTGAAATGATACCGTGGGAAAGCTCGTCGCTTCATACGCGTGATCTTCTGCCTCACCTGACGGTCATCGTGGATACGCGCTTTACTTTGAACGCAAGATGAAACGAAATCACGATTTCAGCTCGTCGGACAGCGAGCTTGATGAAAACATCGAGGTTGAGAAGGAGAGCGCGGACGAGAACGGGTAAGTTTGCGGTTGGCCTTGAATTTTCGGCCGGAAAAAAAATCCAAACTTTGGCCACCTTGGTCTTGGAGATCTCAGTGGTTAAATGTTCTTCACTCTTTTTGTATATTTTAAGGAGTTTGAACTCTCCTCTTGGATCGATGTCTCCATCCACGACGTCTCAAGTGCAGGCGAGGAAGCGTCGTCGAGGGGTAAGAGCTTCTCGCTCATGTGCTCGTCGCTTCTTCTGAGAACTTCCACTAATGGCTTCATAATGCTCCTCACCAGATCATCGAGAAGCGCCGCAGAGACCGAATAAACAACAGCCTGTCCGAGCTGCGGCGGCTCGTGCCCAGCGCGTTTGAAAAGCAGGTGAGTCGCAAACCACGTGACTCACCCTGTAAAATAATAAAACTGTAACCCGCTTTTTAAGCATTTTAACTAGATTTAAATGTGTTAGTAAACCGATTAAAGTTGTATTATTTCGTTAAAATACGTGTCAAAAATGCTTTAAAAGACGTTCCCCTTAAAGCCAATTCTAAATATCCAATATCTCAAAAGATGTGATTTGATATGTGTATTTTTTATGAAATTATATTTATTTATTATGTATTTAAATACATGAATTCTGTTTTTCAGGGTTCTGCTAAGCTAGAGAAGGCTGAGATTTTGCAGATGACTGTGGACCATTTAAAGATGCTGCACGCTGCCGGAGGAAAAGGTCAGTTTTTCATTTATTTAATTATGTTATATTATTAATGATTAGTGTGGCTTTTTTATGTATTTACATTTTTTATGTATTAAGTTGGAAGTGATTAAACGTCATCCCGAAGTATTGCAATCAACAAATGTATTAAAAGAAGATTTAAAGTCCATGGAATCTTTTTAAATCCCACAACAATTACCGTTATAAATAACCTGAAATTATGAGATCATTTCACGTTTGGGATTTAGTTTGGGGAATTTCCATACAGCGAAAATAATTACTAAGCCCACACGACTTAAACCGAACAAACTCGGCGTGTGGATATTTATACACCTGAATCTCCATTGTTGATCTGGTTTCACTCTCAGCTTACACTGTAAAAAAAGTGACGTGCTATTTACGTAAAAAAAAGTTTGCCAACATATTACACCAATTACATATATTTAAGTTTCTCAGAGCTTACTTTTTAAGTAGAACATACTTGATAAAATTATGTAAAAAAAAAAAAACTTCAATTACTCATTTCAGCCTGACATTATTAATTAAACAATTCTTAGTGGATTGTGCTGTTTAATTTGAGAAAAAACCCAAATTTCTCATTTTGTTTTTAATACGTTAGACACATTGATGGTGAGACGGTTATTTATATTTAAACATATATTGTCATCTTTTAAGATAAATCACTTCAATTTGTCCCTGTTATAACCTACCAGTTAAAGTAAAAATGTTTATGCATTATTTTAAAGATTAAAAAGAGTTAAAGAACTGCAAGCAGCACATGCAAGCTTCTCGTTGACTCTACCAAGAAACAAGCTCAACTGATGATCTGGAGCTGCTGATTTTCTTTCGTCTTTACTTTCACTCTTCATCTGCTGATCATCAAAATGGCATTTGATCACTCCACGTGTTGAAATTCAAATGACCGTGACTCAATTAAAACCGCAAACCAATTGAACCAATTCTCTTCAAATAGTGGTGAATTCTCAATTTTTAGCCGAAACTGTTTCTTAAATTGACCACAAAAATTGCACTGGTTTGCTTAAAGACAGGTGACATTTTAATTTGTTTTTACCAGAACGTTCTCAATATTTTAAGACAAACACAGAACAACATTTTTTTCAAGGACACGTGCACATTCTTTCTAGGAATCACATAATTATTTTAATGAACTTCCAAACCTCTCATTTTTTTACAACGTAGATTTAAACTCCGTGGTCCGATAAACCATCGCTTGTGTCTCCGGCAGGTTACTTTGACGCTCACGCGCTAGCCATGGATTACCGCGGCCTGGGCTTCCGCGAATGTCTGGCGGAGACGGCGCGTTACCTCAGCATCATCGAGGGTCTGGACAACACCGACCCCCTCCGCATCCGCCTGGTCTCGCACCTCAACAGCTACGCCTCCCAGAGAGAAGCTCATTCTGGTCTGGGTCACATGACCTGGGGTTCGGCCTTCGGGACTCCCCCTGCTCACCTGGCCCACCACCTCCTCCTGCAACAACAGTCTCACCAGCAGGGGGCGCCACACTCGCGCAGCACCAGCAGCCCCTCGTCGTCAAACTCCTCCTCGTCCTCTTCTTCATCACCCTCTTCTACAGAGCCCCACGCGGCCAGCCGACTCACAGAGACGGGGCACACGGGACCCCTGAGGGTCCCGCCCAGCTCCTCCAAGATCTCAGCCCCCCTCTTGACGTCCCTTTCCAGCCTGTCTGCGTTTCCCTTTCCTCTGGGCGCCTTCCCCCTCCTGTCGGCCCCCGCGGCCCCCGCCAGCAGCATCGGGAAGCCCTACAGGCCCTGGAGTGTGGAGATAGGCGCCTTTTGAACTGGGGATAGACTCTGAACTCTGCTAGAAATTCAACTGTGCTTTGCTTTTCTCACTTTTGACAAGAGATGGACAGACTTGAGAGGAAAAAAAAAAACAAACCGGACCCGGAAAACTGGTTCACTCGTGCTGAGCAGAGATGAGTAAGGCAGCGTTCTGAAGTTTGAAATGTTGTCTTCTCAATGGAGAAAAGTATGAGAAAGAGAGAGAGAGAGAGTGTGTTAACGCGTGTGTGTGTGTGTGTGTGTGTGTGTGTGTGTGTGTGTGTGAGAAAGAGAGAGAGTTAAATGCAATCAAGATTATTTTTGACATTTTCTGTTTCATCGCTGAAAAAAAAATGTTTTACGTCCTGAATATTCATTCATTTTTCTTTTTACAACGAGTCACAGTTTTTAACCCAGACAATCCTTTGTTTTTCATCTCAAAAGACAATCTGATCCATCAACACGTCATTATCTTGTGCGTCCAATGTCCTGAGTGATCTCCGCTCTCTCTCTCTCTCTCTCTCTCTCTCTCTCTCTCTCTCTCACTCACTCTCTCTCTCTCTTTCTCTCTCTCTCTCTCTCTCTCTCTCTCTCAAGGTGATTAAATCAGATCTTTACAGCTCTAGGGAATCTGCACTGGTGAATCAGATAGGGGAATAGATAGTAATGGAGGAAACGCTGTGGTGCTGTCTGTCCCTCATTAACCTGTGTGACCTTCCTGTAATAAAAGTATATTTGTAGCAAAACACATTTTTGTTTTTGTTATCAGTCCTCTGTCTATCCATCCATCTGTACATTTAGCCATGTCCGTCTACTTGTCTGATTCTATCTCTATTCTAAATATATGTTTAGCTTTTTTTTTTTTTTTCAGGCCAATTTGACTTGTCCATCTTTCTGTGTGTGTGTGTGTGTGTGTGTGTGTGTCTGTCTGTCCGTGTGTATGTGTGTGTGTGTGTGTGATTTGAACTGATATCAAACAGCCATTCAGTGTGTATCCAGGAAGCCATTAACAGCCGAGGGATATCCTGAACAATGGCAGTCAGGCTGGCCTGGACCGCGCAGAGGTAGCGAGTGAGGAGAGAGAGAGAGAGAGAGAGAGAGGGGTAATGGAGGAGGAGAGGTCCACACAGAGCCGCTTTGTGTAACGGCAACCCCATCCGCTCACTGATCTCCCGCCGCGGAAAACTCCCACGCTTTCTCCACCTACACACGGCTTCACTTCTCCAGCTCACTCTCAACACACACCATCCATCCATCTGTCTATCTATCCACTCATCCATCCATCTATCTATCTATCTCCATTCATCCAACCATCTATCTATTTATCTATCTATCTATCTTTCTATCCACTCATCCATCCATCAAACAATCGTCTATCTATCCATCCATTATTCCATCTCTCCATCTGTTTCCATGTCATCCTGCTTACATGTCTGTCTAACTATCATCCAATTTATCTATCATCTGTCTTTCTATTTATTCATCTGTCTGTCTATACTCAATTCATACACAGTATTTATCTTCTGTACGTCCTTCTATAATCCATCCTTCCTATACTGTCTGTCTCTGTTTATTCCTGTATCACATGTCTTTTAAAATCTGTTATTCTCAACCTGTAGCAATTGTATTATTATATTAATTAACATATCATTTATCACTTTTCTATTATAAGCCTAAAAAAGACAGTATTTCCTCTTTTGGAAAACGGTATTATTACATTTGGTTCCCATTTTTCTTTTATCAGAAAAATAGGAGACATTTTAATAGGTAACAACAATGGAAAGGACAAATGAATGAATGGCGAGCAATGAAGAAGCAAAGACAATAATTCTCTTTAAAAGAACCTCAAGCCTTTATTCACCACAGCCGCTCTCACTTACACGTGAAGTTACTGACCCCACGACTGGAAGAGGATGAGGAGGGTCGTGATGGTTCCACTAGATGATGAAGAGCAGTGTCCAACCACACCGCACTCTCTCTTTCACACACACACACACACACACACACACACACACACACACACACACACACTTTCTGGTAGTTTCTCCATGGCAAGTTTGATGCGTGTAACTACAAAGCGACATGTCCTCATAAAACGACAAGCTTTCGTTTGAATTGGATGAGAGGTCACATGACTCGGGCCTGGTCACATGACTGTGCCATGGCTTGACAAAAAAAGACACTTTTATCTTTTTTTAACCCAATTATGAAATCCTTAATTGTGTGACTTTGTATATGTGTGAGTGTGTGTGTGTGTGTGTGTGTGTGTGTGTGTGTGTGTGTGTGTGTGTAAGCAAAAACGAAATGGTGTTTGTGTCCAGTCGAAGCTGATTGGCGAAGGCTTGACCATTTGGTTTTAACGAAGACGGAGCAAATGTCAGCTGACCAGAAACTCACAAACACCGAAGCCTGACACAAGAGAAACCGCAGCAGGTTGGAAAGAGAGAATCAACACTCACAGAAGAGAAAGATCTACAGCCAAACTTATAAAATGGCACAGCGCAATACTTCTCGTCGCTTCATATAAAACAGAGTATTTACAGAAAACAAAATGACACCCACTTTGACTTGTTCCGTTTTAAATTGAGCAAAGACGTGTTTTTAAAGGTGAGGGAGGGACCAGGATGATGTCACGGAAGGGGGCGGAGCTGTTTATCAGGCTGGGGAGGAGTCGGGCGAGGCAGGGGCGGGGCAGGGCGGAGGTTCTTTTCTAAATAGGGCAGCAGTGGTGCGGTAAGAGTGAAGAGTGTGTCTGGGAGTGATGCGGTGGGTGTAAGTGTGTGCTCATGCTGTCAACTCTTCCCTCAGCTCTTTGTTTTTGCGCACCTTCTGGGCGTGCTTCTCCTGAAAGCAGATGAAAGAAAGAGAGAGAGAAAAGACGTAAGACAAATGACGCGATCGAACGCGGGTTGAAATTTTAGACGGTGCTTTGGCGCCCTCTTGTGGCGGTGATCGTAAACGCACGCTGCGCCTCGGAAAATGATTGGTCAAAATAATGAGCCATTTAAGCGCTAACATGCTAAATATAAACGTATTAACATGATGAATCAAATGCAGCTGTTCAAATCGTGTCAACCTTCTCGTGCAGCCGGTCCAGCATGGCAGCGAGGTGGGCATCACGGTTTTCCTTGATCTGCTCCATCTTCAGGATGAGTTTCTCCTCGGACACTCGGCTGAAGTTGCTGTTCTCCTCCATGGCTTTCAGCAGGACGTCCCGCTCGTGCTCGCGTTTCTCCGCCAGGGCCCTGAGCACGTCCGCCTCCTGGGACTGAAGGTCAGCGGAGATGGAGAAACGCTTGGTCATTAACAAAATGGACATTCCGGACCAATAATCAATACACATCAATACATGAGAAGAGACAGGAACGAAAAACGATATAGTTCTCTCTACCCCCCCCCCCCCCACACACACACACACACACTCTTTCTATCTCTTTTTATTCTCACCTTTCACTTATATTTGTGTTCTCTTTTAATGCCCCCCCCTCTCTTTTTATACCTCCTTTTACTTGTTTTTTTTAATTATCTTTTAATGTCTCTCTCTCTCACACACTCTCTCGTCACTTCTCTTTCTCTTTATTCTCACATTTCTCTTATTTGTTCTTTATTAGTTCTCTTTATTTTTTTACTCTTGACTCTTTTACTCTCTCACTCACTGGCTCTCACTCTCTCTCTCTCACTCACTCACTCAGTCTCACTCTCACTCACTCACTCGCTCACTCACCGCTCTCACTCACTCGCTCACTCACTCTCACTCACTCACACTCACTCTCTCTCATTCTCTATCACTCACTCACTGATTTACTCACTGGCTCTCACTCTCTCTCTCTCTCTCTCTCTCTCACTCTCTCACTTTCACACTGATTCACTCACTCACTCACTCTCACTCACTGATTCATTCACTCACTCACTCTCTCTCTCTCTCTCTCTCCCTCTCCAGTCTTCTTTGCATCCTCTATTTCTCTCCATCACTTGCTTTCTTCCACTTGCCTTTCTCTTTTACTCCTATTCGTTTTCTTTTACTCCTCTTCCTTCGCTCCATCTCTCTCTCTCTATATATATATATATATATTTAATATATATCTTTCTCTCTCCACCCCTCAAGGTTTTGGGAATGAACGTACTCTCCTTCTGTCCTCTGCAGCTTCCAGCTTCTTCTGGATGTCCTCCAGAGACATGTCCCTCTTTTTGGGAGGCGAGGTGATGCTGTAGTTTCCATCAGACGTGGGAGACGGTGGCTTGAGGATCACCTCAAAGGCCTGGCCAGAAGCTCGCTTGTTAATGGGCTTCACCTCCATGTCTGAAGAAAGGAGATGCAGAGTCGACAAACACTCCACAAACCGAGACGCATCTCCACCTCAGCAACTTCTCCAACTCGGATGAGCTGATTGGCTCAGGAAACGAGAGCATTAAATTCCGCCGTGGTGAAGATTTATTAGACGTTCTTTATTCTGCTCTTAGTCTTTGGCGTTAAAAAAAACCAGTTACACGGTGAAAAACGCAGGCAACATCAAACAGAAGAAGCTCATTATCGTTATTGCAAATTCCTCCACCGCGTCTCATCGCTCAAATTATTTTCTCATTTCCTACCTTCAAACTCGCCCATGATGTTCTTGCGCGCCTCTGGGTAGAGACAGGAGCAGATGAGGGAGACGAGGGAAAGCTCCTTCATCTTCTCTTTGTACGCTGTGGGAAAACACATCAAACAAAATCACTGGCCTAGATTCTCTGGATTTATGAATGATTATTCAAAATTACAGATCTAATGTTGAGGAAAACCAGACAAATCGGCGAGCATCATGGTGTGGAGAGCAGCAAACACACCAAATAAGACTATTACACACATCGCTTTTAATATCAACCTTCTCGCAATTCTCTGTTTAGGATTTATCCTTCATGAAGTGTTTCGGGCAATTTTTTTGGTAAAATTAAATCTGACGGCGAATTTCCACTGAAGAAATTCATTTTCTGAAGACCAACCTCACGCCGCGTCCTCACACGCTCCAACCAGACAATGTTCCTCATCAGATCCTCCCTTCCCCCATCAGCTACGTCTTACATTATTTAGCGGAATCCATTTCTACTTCATATTTGCCACTGAGGGTGTGTGTGTGTGTGTGTGTGTGTGTGTGTGTGTGTGTGTGTGTGTGTGACTGAGCAAGATCAGAGCAGACACAAGGCCAGACAGATTTCCAGATGGTGGTTTGGGACAAGATCAATTCATGAAAAGCTTTCCTATTAGAATAGAATAGAATAGAATAGAATAGAATAGAATAGAATAGAATAGAATAGAATAGAACAGAATAGAATAGATTAGAATAGATTAGATTAGAATATAATAGATTAGAATAGATTAGAATAGATTAGAATAGATTAGAATAGATTAGAATAGATTAAAATAGATTAGAATAGAATAGAATAGAATAGGACAAAACAGAACAGAATAAAATAAAACAGAACAGAATAAAATAAAACAGAATAGAATAGAATAAAATAGAATAGAATAGAATAAAACAGAATAGAATAGAATACAACAGAACAGAATAGAATAGGGTAATTAAAAATAGAATAGAATGCATTCATTGTCCTTGTATCACAGGGTTAAAATTAAATTAGTATTGCTACTCTGTTTGGCGCAAAAAGAAAGATGAGATAAAATATACACACTGAATAACCAATATAAATAACTACAATATATTAACATATAGAAGGCAGAACCGGTTTATATTAAACGCAGTGTATGATGAATGGCATCAAGTACGTCTATTGGTGCATCTGTTTAGCATAGAAAACTCATCGACTCTCAGCGATGATGATGATGATGATGATGATGATGATAAATGACCTTCAGGACAAAATCTGTGAGCTCTTTCTCCAGCAGTTTGATGGCTTCCCACCACCAACCTGCTCTCTCCACTCTTCTGAGTTTCCAAAAATCCGATCAACTCCTCCTCGCTCGCTGAATTAAGAGCGAAAAGCCAATGGCGGCGTTGCTTCCTGATGGTTTTGAAAGCCCACAGCAGGCCGGGCTTTAATTAGTAATTACTGGAGCAAACCATTGATGGCGGAGGTGGGGGTGGCAGGATTTGGAGTGGTCTCGGACTTCATTTTCTCGCCTGCTGTCTAGTCAGGGACAGATCAGGGTGATGGACGGCTCCGAGTCCGAGGTTTTTTTTTTCTTCTATTCTATTGAAATAATACAATTTGATCCTAAATGATGATGTCATTGGAGAAAACACTCCCTCAAGCCACACCCTTGCAGATTATATATATACAAAACATAATATATTCTTGTTACATATACAAGCCACGCCCTTTACATAAATGATACGCGGTACTTTCTCAAGCCACACCCTTGCAAATTATATCTATAAACATAATAAATTCTTGTTCTAAATATTTTCAAGGGTGTGGCTTGTTACTTATACAAGCCACGCCCTTTACATAAATGATATGCGTTACTCTCTCAAGCCACACCCTTGCTAATTATATATCTAAACCCAATATAATCTTGTTATACATATTTGCCTGTTATAAATATGTTATAACCATAAATATACATATATGTGTATACTTTACATAAATTATATACTCTTTCAAGCCACACCCTTGCATTTATCTATCTATCTATCTATCTATCTGTCTGTCTGTCTGTCTGTCTATCTATCTGTCTGTCTGTATGTCTATCTATTTATCTAACCATCTATCTTTCTATAAATATAATCCCACTAATAATGTGCATTTCTGTATATATTTTAAAGAGAAACATGTTTGGTAACTGTTTTTAGAACACATCATGTCTACTTTTCTTTCATATACATATCCATAAAAAAGAACTTTATGTGTATGTATAAAAAACGAAACAAAGATGTGCATTGCTGATATCCACATGTGTCCAGTCACTCCCCACACAGAGCAGGAAGGGTGGTCTTTTGTGTGGTCTGATGATGCATCAGCATCCTCACCCTGGAAATCAATAAGAGCTCAAAGCCCGTCTCGCATCTTCAACAATAGCCCTAATCTCAGCCCCAATTCAGCTCATCTCATAGTCAAACGATGAAGACCAAGCTACGTGTTATTAAATTCACCAGAGCAAATATATACTGAAAAAAAAAACTAATTAAAGATGCTCGATTCCGATCGGCCCTGGCCACACCCCACTGCTGTGAATATGCTGAGTGTGTAGGTGTACACACAGCTAGTGTCTGTTACGTCCTGAACAACCAATGATTGACCAGTCCTGATTGGATTAGTCACGCTGTCTCATCACACACACCCAGTAACTTTACAACCGGAAGATGGATGTGTAAGTCAAAGATGCGCTTTACATCCATGTGTTGTTGTAAATACATCATATTGTACTTTTTTGGCAATTGCTTTTTAGTTAATTTTATGTAACATTTTAACCTTCATTTTACAATGAATTTATATTTTGGCAATTATATTAATTTCGATTATACATGTATGTGTGTATGTTTTTTGTTGTAATACGCAGTAGTAATAATTAGAGGGTTTTGCATAGATTAAGTCAGGACAATGCTCAAGAGATTCTTCTGCTTTGTGTTGGATTAACTGGATAATACACCAAAGTCATCCAGCAGCTCTTTACATCTTATAAGCTCTTTAAATATTTCACGTTTATTGATTAAGTTGACTGACTATTCCTTTCAGACTGTTTATTCAGCTGGAGGATTCACATCTGGATTTCTGTAAGGATGCGATGGGTCCAGCACTAATCCCGGGCGTGTGTCCCGCCTTAAGGTCCAGACTTGCTTGGATTGGCTGCCCGTGGTGGATTAATAGAATTAAATATAATTAATAAAAATAGAAAACAAACGGATGAATGGATATGTAAATGAAATTAGGCACCAACATAAACTACAAAGTACATGGATGTAATCCACAAAATCTGATTTTCAAATCTGAAATTACACTTAAAGATACATTTCCACAGTTTTTTCCACAGATTTCCCCGCAGATTTAACCAGATAAATCCCAACAATCAGGCCGGCTAGTGACAAAATAACCAGCGAGCAACCCCAGTCCTTCCACACAAACCATCACTCATCTGTCACTGCAGTCTGGTCTGCCACAAAACTAGAAAGCAACGGAAACTCAACAGAGCCGATGTGCATTAAATCTACAGTCATAATCTGCAGTTGCTAAGGAATCGACTTGGATTAAAAGTACGTGAATAAGTGTAAGGGTGAAAAGTGTTTTCCCAGCAGCTAATGACTCATGCCTGGAATAAGTGCGGTCCACGGATAGCAAACCAGATCAATCCTGCCATTCCATATATAGCTGCGGATAACCAAAAAATAAAAAAATAAAAAACAACGTAACATATGGATTAAATCCAACTACTGACACAAATTATAAACATTAACGATGGCATCCCATTCCACTCGGCGTTTTATAGCCTTGTTGCAGCCTTCGTGGCCACACCTTTTTTTTTTTTTACCAGATCACATAAATGACGTTAAAATGACTGGAATGGGATAAAAGAGATGCTTTATATTATCATTCCGTTAGCAGTGCTTTGTTAGGGTTTGCGAGGTGGGAGACAAGAGGGTCTTGGGTGGGGTCCTTTCTGCATTATGCTGGATATGATGGAGACGGCAGGTGCAATGCCACCAAATCCTACCAGTCGTTATACAAACGTTCCGTTATTTTTTCTGCATATAAAACGTGATTTTAAACCGATCATTGTCAATGAGTAGCGGGCACGCGCATTAATTGCCGGATGCGAAAATAAAAACCGGGACCGCCAAACGAACCGATTTGGGTTGAGGTGCACACATCATCACCCGATATGAAAAAAGCTTGACTTACCGACTGCAGTTTTGGCCATTTTGCGCTGTTGCGGGGACTGGTGCGTCAGAGTGCGGTGATAAGGACCCGGTTCGGTCTGATAAGGCACTGAGTCAGCAAAACGGCTCACTGTCTGGAGATCAGCTCCGGGTCTGGTGCTCGTGCGTGTGTTCGAGCGGATTGGCCACTGATGCCCTTGCACGCGCAGTTTCAACTGGGAGCGGGTCGCGCGCGCGGCGTAATGTAACGGGTTCGGACGCGCAAGGTGACTAATTGTGTCCCCCCCTATTTTTTCACAGAGTGGTGCAGTCCGGTCAGGCGCAGCTCTCTCGGTGATTTATACGCGTTTTGTGTGTGAGATATTGTTTTGTGTGAATAATTACCTCCGACATGCTGTTACAATAATTACTTTGAACAATGCCGAATTGTTTCGCTTTCATAGTTGACAATCGCCATTTTTATAACGGGATTCTTAAAATTGCGTTCACCTTTTATAGAATTGTTTTCCCGATTTTCTTTAGTTTTTATTTTTTCCGATTTTCTTTATTTTTATTTTCTTTGAATAATTCCCGATGTTTTGATTGGTTGAGTAGAAAGGCGACACAAAAGACAAGGGCCCCTCCCAAATCATCGCGGGTCCCTTGAGATTAGAAGCTGGAGCATCATGCATTAATGTGTCCTTTCTCGGAAGGATGTGTGTGTGTGTGTGTGTGTGTGTGTGTGTGTGTGTGTGTGTGTTTGTGTGTGTGTATGGGGGGGGGCGAATGTGCAAAAAAATACAGTAAACCCACACTGTAAAAAATGAATCCTGAGGCTTGGACTTTTCATTTTAAAAAATTATATGTTTGCTAAAAAGAATATGTACGTACGTGTCCTTGAAAAAAACGTTGTTCTGTGTTTCTCCTAAAATATTGAAAATACATTTAGGTAAAAACAAGACAAAATGTAAATTTCACCTCTGTTTTAAGCAAACCAGTGCAATTTTTGGGGTAAATTTAAGAAACAATTTTGGTTAAAAGATTGAGAAAACGAGATGTCAAATCATCAGATGAGCTTGTTCCTTGGTAGAGCCAATGAGAAGCTTGCATGTGTTGCTTCAGCTCCTTTTAAAGTTTAAAATCCTTTTAAAAAAGAGTAAATATAACAAGGATGAATTGAAGCGATTTATCTCAAAGGATGATAATTTATGTTTAAACAATGTAAATAACGTCTCACCATCATAGTGTCTACAGCTCTTCAGAATGAGGTTGAGGATTTTCAGTTTAATGTCTGGCTGTTTAATGTTCTAATTGAGCAGATTATCTAATGTGTGGAACTCTTTGTGAGGATTTGGGTTTTATTTTCTCAAATTAAAAAGCACAATCCACTAAGAATTGTTAAATTAATAATGTCAGGCAGATTTTAAGATTTGTTACATTATTTTTTCAAGTATGTTCTACTTAGAAAGTAAGCTCTAAGAAACCACTTAAATATAATTCATGTAATATGTTACAAAACTCTTTTTACGTAAATAGCACGTCACATTTTATACAGTGCACCCATTCACACTGTCATGCACATGTGCATTTTCAGTCTGGTTCTCACTGGAGATGCTCATGTCCAGCTTTTCGGTCATCAATTATGAAGGACGGGCTGTCTGCATGATGAATAATAAAAGTTCTGGTGTCTGAATAAAGCTGGTAAGAAATTGCTCAACAAATGGACCGTTATATCCCAGCACGTCTAGGCCCGTGCAATATCTCACAGTGTAAAGGTTACTGTAGATCAAATGCTCCACAGATAGCGTTGACATTTAAGCCAAAGCTTTTCTGTTGACGCAGAACTTTTCAGATTCACTTAAAGAAATTATATGCCACATCTCTGAACAAGACAACAGAGACGATATTATTAGATGACGTTTGAGGCTTATTCCGTTTTACCTGAATGAGTGACGTTTTCCATTTAAAACACCAGATGGCGCTAAAATCATAATTACAGAAGCGTCAAAGCAATTGGACAATTATTATCGCAGAATATTTTATTTAAAATTTAAATTTGTTCAACAAACGCGACCAACATTTTGGCACAATTTGTAATATCATATGAATCTATAGTGTAAAACTAAATGAACTTTTAAATCAGCTGTACCTGTAGCAAACACAAAAAGCACACTAAAATCTCTTTTAAAAGTGAAATTATTTAATCATATGGAGCTCACAATCGCTTTGATTCTGCTTGTTTGCTCTTATAATATGTGTACATAATTGTAGCAAAATAAGCAACATTAGATGGAATTCATTAAGATTGAAAAGTAGTATAAAGTTCATGGTTACTCATTAATTAAATAGGCCAAGCGGGAGAGGTCTTCAGTATTGTGTTCCCCACAGCAAGCACTAAGAATGCATTGTGCCCACAACATAAATAAAGCTGGGAAAAAGTCAACACATCTGAACAAATAAATCCTCGTCATCCCCTAAAACTAGAACAAGGTTCAGAAAAGGCCAAAAAGTGCAGGTTAGACGTTTTGCACCCTGTGACCTTTGTACATGAAAACACAGACAGACTCACACACAGACAGACAGATATATGAATAGACAGACAGACAGAGAGACAGGCAGATAGCATTGCACTACAATCTGAAAATTTGAAAGTAACAGTTTGTTTATTTGCATAATATCATTTTCATACAAGTAATAGTGAATAGAGTAGAATAGAAAATTCAGAATTTCTACAAGAATACTACTGTAAATGTAATGCATAGAATCACCAACCATTGACAAAATACATTTTTTATGAACTATTTTTGTATCAAAAAATTGAAATGGCGTCTTTTTTTCTATCTTTCTATTGTGGAGGCTGATTTTAAATTTATATAATATTAATTGCATTACAAAAAGGCGAAAATAATAATAATAATAATTCATTGAATTTTCACAGCTTTCAACGTCTCAAATATTCATACATAAATTAAGCAAAAAAGATATCTCTTGGTTTAGATATTGTATCATTAAGTATGTGGAATTGACTTCATACAGTAAAACCAAATAAAGTAGTATATGAAGAATTATGTAAAAATACAGATAAGCGATAAATACTAAATAATAAAAAAGTAAATGAAGAAATGAACTTAGTTAATTTCCGGATTAAGTCAGTTGATTCAAACATGGGCATTTAAAAAAAAATATAAAATATATAAAAAAAATATTATAAAACACCAAAACGATTATTTGACAATCACAGTTACTTGTTTGTTTGTTTGTCCTCATTCATATATTTTTCACTTGTACAATATATTTAAAGCAAACCTTCCAATGTCTCGCTCATTTACGAGTTTCCCGAGTGAGAGTCAGAAGCAGAAGTAGGAGGAACCGCCGCAGAAGAGGAGGAGGAGGAGAAGTAGGATGGACTCCTCTGAGTAAAAGCAGAACAACTAGCTGTAGTAAAACAGATGGAGGATGTCAAAGGCTCTGAAGTGACCACGATCTCCTCTCCCGTCCACGCGATCGCTCCCTCAGGTGAGACTGTCGCGGAAACACACTCGGACTGTCCCGAAACTCCGACCGCATCTTGCTAGTCGCTTTAGCCGCGTTGGACGAGATCAGCTACGTCAGCTAAAAGCATCTCACACACGTTTTACTACAGTAGAAACACCGACTTCATCATGTTCCACCGGCGTTTAGCGTGTAAACTACACACACGTTTTGTTCCACTTTTTGGTACAAATTGTACCGTTGACGACTTCCTCCGGCGTGCTTCGGTCATATGACCAACCGCGAGTGATTTATGAAGTTGTGTGTTTTTTTTTTTTTTTACTCACACCGATTAAGTAGTCAAGACGTGTGTATTTGTGTAAGAGACGTTTGATGCTGAGATGGTGTTTGGCGCCAATTGCCATTTAAACTCGCGTCTCCTGCTTGACAACTTCTAGTCTTTTGTTTTTTAACCCTTTGCGTGTATTAAATGCCACAATTTGATGTTATCGTCTCATTTTCATATGCGGCGTTTCCTTTAGCGCGACGTGTCCGCGGTGAACTTTCAGACGCACGCGCACACGTTGCCGTCAGGAAGTGGAGTGGCAAAATTCCGGTTTGTAGGGGTCTGAAGTATGCGTGACGTCATTTTCATCAAAGGTTGCGTCATGAGTCGGTAAACAGACTCGTAGTTTTTAGAGATTACCAATCTACTCAAAAGCCTTAAAAGCACTTGCATTTTGTAATAGGTTTAACATTTTTGATTACATATAAACGATTTACAAAATCTATACATTGTCACGTTTTGCTTTTGCTATTTGTTTACCTTCCTGTTTGATCCCATGGTTTTAATAAAGTTTGTAAAAAAAAATATTAACTATCATTGCCGTCCTATCACTGACGATTGTTTGTTGTTAAACGATATGGACGTGCAAATTGACAGGTTTTTGGAATTTCTGTGAGGAATATGCGCAAATGACCGTGGAACCATGACAGAACTAGGATCTATGAACTATGAGTCTTTTCATCTTGAAGTTTTTGAGTTTAGTTTAGTTGAGTATCAAAAGCCTGTGATGCTTGTAACGAGTCATTGAGTAGTAGCTAGCGGTTAGCCTAGCGTGGCTGTTTTGTGGCAGCGTTCAGGTGTTGAAGAGTTGACGAGTTTATCTCCAGTGGCCTTATCTCCAAAAGCAGTTAGTTCTGCAAACCGTCACAGATGCCCACACCCACTTGGCATGGCCTCAGGTCTGCTCTCACCATTACGACTCTTGGGCCACAAGTGTGGGAGAAATGACTAAAGGGCAGAACAGGTTGTTCAGGCGAGTTATTTTTTTTGGATGAACTAAACGGACCTTCTAAGAAGCGGACTCATTGCCACAGATTCGGAGCATTGCTTCATCACATGGGGTATTGATGTCTGTGTTTTCTCAACCCTCTAGGAATGAGAATCTACTGAAGATTGAGCTGAACAGACTGTCGACCTTCTCCTTCCAGGTTCTCCATTTTTTTGGTGTGTCTGTCTTCTATAGGTTTTCCTATAGGTTGTCCATTGCTTGTTGTGTCCATCTGTCAACCTTCTCCTTCCAGGTTCTCCATTTATTGTTGTGTCCGTCTCCTATAGGTTCTCATATAGGTTCTCCTTCCATGTTCTCAGTTTTTTGTTGTGTTCGTCTGCTATAGGTTCTCTTATAGGTTCTCCTTCCAGGTTCTCTATTATTTGTTGTGTCCGTCTGTCAACCTTCTCCTTCCAGGTTCTCCATTTTTTGTTGTGTCCTATAGGTTCTCCTATAGGTTGTCCATTATTTGTTGTGTCTGTCTGTCAGCCTTCTCTGTCAACCTTCTCCTTCCAGGTTCTCCACTTTTTGTTGTGTCCGTCTCCTATAGGTTCTCCTTCAATGTTTTCCATTATTTGTTGTGTCCATCTCCTATGGGAATGAAAATCCACTGAGGATTGAGCTGAACAGACTGTCGACCTTCTCCTTCCAGGTTCTTCGTTGAGTCCTGTCCAGTTCTCCTAGTCCGTCATGGTGGACACGGTCTCCACTAACTCCATGCGTCTGAAGCAAGAGATCTCCCTGCTTCACGGTGTCTGCCTCATCGTCGGGAACATGATCGGCTCGGGCATTTTCGTCTCTCCCATCGGCGTCCTCCAGCACACGGGGTCGTACGGTCTGTCTCTGGTGGCTTGGGTCATTGGAGGAATCTTCTCAGTGTTTGGCGCTCTGTGCTACGCGGAGCTGGGCACCACCATCCGCAAGTCTGGAGCCAGTTACTCCTACATCCTGGAGACCTTCGGAGGCTTTCTGGCCTTCATCCGTCTGTGGACGTCTCTGATGATCGTGGAGCCGGCCTGTCAGGCGGTCATCGCGCTCACTTTTGCCAACTACTTGGTGAAGCCTTTCTTTCCCTCCTGCCCAGCGCCGAACGAAGCCGTCCGACTCATCGCGGCGGCCATCATAGGTGCGTTCCTCAGTTCCTTGAACTCCAGTTCCTCAGTTCCTTGTTTTGGGGAAAACACATGTAGCACTTTTCCTTTCCAGCCCAGTGTTTGTGGAGAATCTCACATGCTTATGGTTCACACAAGACCTGCAACCATGAGGGCCTTTCACTAGATCGACTTGAGCTGCAAAGCATTACTGGGATTTTTTGTTGTTGCTATTTTAGCTAATCTCTACTCAAACTAATTTGATTCATTTACATGTGTGACCATGGCTCAATGTGGATTTAAATGTAAACCACTTTAGATATCTTCATACGCACATGATAACAGAATTTACATTTAGCTGTAGAATTAGCTTGGTTCTTCTACGAATGAACATTTTCTCCTAGATTTACACACTTCAGTCATTCACTTCAGGCTCATTTAAATAGCATGTTGCGATCGAAGTTGGTTATTTCGATTTTGTAAGGTGCGTCATACATGTAAAGACACACTGAAAACGAAAGGAAAATGTAAAAGCAAAATGGAAGGTTCTAAGAAATTCTTGGACGTCTGATGCCTGGTGCATGTTTTGCCACTTATTGCTTCAAAGTCCAAACGCTCAAGTTCTCGACAAAGCGATAATCCAGCTGCCAAACACATTTTCAGACCAAAGACTTGCGTCATTGTAGAACTCAAAGAGGCTTATCGTTCTTTTTCGACAAATAGCACTTTATTTGTACAGTTTGAAGATCTCCACCGTGTTCTGCACCACAGTATTGGGTCAGGCAACCTAGTAGCTCAGTAGCTCAGGAAGTCAACGTGAGAAAGACCTTCATTGAGGTGTGGTTAGTCTGGGAAATTAGGTGTCGTGGAATTTTAAACGATTGGTGGAACTGGATTTTCCAGTCGATGTGGCTAATTTGATGTCTTCTTCTGACTTTTCAGGCCTTCTGACCTTTGTCAACTGCATGAAGGTGAAATGGGGAGCCATTCTTCAGGTGGTTTCCACCGTTGCCAAAGTCCTGGCTCTGATAGTCATCATCATTGCTGGAATCGTGGTGTTGGCTCAAGGTCTGAGTGAATAGAGAACGTCAATGAACGTCATCACGCACACACATTTCTGCCAGATATCAAAACAACAGCCAGCGAGGCTTGTTTTTAACCGTTTTAGCCATTAATAACTGGCTCACATTCTCTAAATGTGCAGCACGACTGAGAGGTCGACGGAGCAACTCAACCTGCCAAGACTTGGTGAACCAGATGAAGAATTTGACTTTTCGGTTTTCACATTTTTCCTCTAAATGACTTTTCACTTTCAACGACACAAACATTGGCGACTGGTCAAAAGTTGTGTAAAATTGTAACTGTGGTCAATTTAGACATTGTTGTCATGTACTTTATTGTGGTATATTTCACGTATTGTTGGGTCATTTTTGTGTTGCTGTTCTGAAGGGAAGACGGGAAACTTCAGGGATTCGTTCGAGAACTCCAAGCTGGATGCAGGAGAAATGGCTTTGGCTCTGTACGCAGCTCTGTACTCTTATTCTGGATGGGACACGTTAAACTTCATTACAGAGGAGATCAAAAACCCAGAGAGGTACAGTATGAACAAACTTTGATTTTGAATTCTTCAGGTTAGATTAGATTAACAAAATGTCTTTGTTTTTGCACCTATTATTTATTGTAGTTTCATTTTCTTTTTTTCTTTTTGCACTTTTTTGCGTTTTGTTCCATTGGATAATTTTTATGTTGGAATTTCTTCCTGTATTTACTGTCTTTGTCGTGCAGCATCCTTTTTTTTTTTTTTTTTTGCGGCTGATTAAAAAAAACGTGCCTTTGTGTTGACCTTTACCAACATAAGTAAAAATTCTGTGCAAAAATATGTACAGTAGCCTCTCGTTTCAGTACGTCTCCTAGTTAGGTATGTACATTTTTTTTCCCTGAAATTCCTAAAGTTTAGGATTTAGGCAGATCATTCTTGGTTTTCCCAAAAATTCGGAATGGCGTCTTCACTAATATCATACTCCCGTGCTCTTAGGAACAAACTTTTTTTTTAACCTCAAAATGATTTTACCACGCTGAGGTTCATTGAGAGGTTGGGTTTATTGACTGGTGGGCGTGGCCAATCTTAGGTATGCACCACCTGGTTAAGTACGCACACACCTTTTTAGGTTTAATTTGTATACTCGAGCAAGATGAAGCTAATGAAAAAGATGAAGTAAATGAATGAATGAATTTTTTGTCCCGCTGCGTGGAAATAAAATATACAAATAAAGAAATATATACGTGTGTGTGAGTGTGTGTGCATACTATTGTAGTTTGTTGTTATTATTATTGTATAATTATTATTTTTTCTCACAGGAACTTGCCATTGTCAATTGCGATCTCCATGCCGATCGTCACAATAATCTACATCCTGACTAATATTGCGTATTATGCCGTGCTGGACATGAACACACTGCTGCAGAGTGAAGCCGTGGCTGTGGTGAGTCTCGTCTAGTTTGTTCGTCTCAATGCTGGAATTAAAATGACTTTTTTTCGTGGCAGACTTTCGAAAATTGCTTTACAGTCAAAAATCGCAACCACTCTGTTATCCTGACAATGACAAAATCGGCTCCACAGACACGGCCGATAAGCTCGTCACGTGATCTCCCGTGTCATCTGCTCCAGATCCGATCATATCTGCAGTGATCTAGTTAAGGCTTTTCTCCAGAGACGCTGTATGACATTAGTCCACAAGCAGAGACGCACTTCTGTTTGTAATTACTCTTCTGTGCTGGTTCATGGAACCATTTTACGGGCATGTTTACTCCGGCGAACTGCGCTGTTTGGCTTCAAGAACCCGCGAATGAGCCAAAGATCTCCAATCACCTGTGTCCTTTCTCCCAGACGTTTGCGGACGATGTGCTGGGCTACGCGAGCTGGCTCATCCCTCTGTCTGTGGCCATTTCCTGCTACGGAGGCCTGAACTCCTCCATCATTGCTGCTTCCAGGTGAACATCTCCTGCTTTACGTGGTTCTCTCCAGGTTCCGTGGCTGGCCGATTATGCCAAAGATCGAAATCTCGATGATTTGAAGGTTTTAGCACGAACAATGAACGAATATTTTATGTATTTATTTAGATTTTGTCCCTCATAGTTCACTGACAAGTTTTGGGCAATAAATATTCTCACAGTGGAAGTGAGAGATTTTAATAAAGTGAGAGATTTTGAATAAAGTGTGGATTACTTGATTTTCTATTATGATTTTTCTATCTTGATTTTTTATATAGGGTTATTTATTGAACAATGACAACTGAAATTGAAGCACACAGCGCCTAAATCATACAATCACCTTGTTCTTGTCAAAAAAGTGCAAAATAAATAACTAGCACCTTTGGGAACAGGATAAATCATTGTTAATATTTTCTTATTTACATGGGAAATGAGCGTTTCTCTTCTAAATACAATAGCTCTTATTATTCATAATGAGATGTAGTTTATAATAAGATATATTCTGTGCATTTAGTGCATCTTCTGTAAACAACAGATTGGGACTCTGCTCACGTGCCTTCACAACGAAAGTTTTCTTAACGGGGAAATAATGGAACTGGAAAAATCTGAACGATTATGAGTTCTGAATGTTGATTATTTGCCGACGAATCTACCGTGTTCTTCTTCTTCTTCTTCTAGGCTGTTCTTCGTGGGCTCGCGTGAAGGCCACTTGCCCAACGTTCTGTGCATGATCCACGTGAAGCGCTACACGCCGATCCCAGCGCTGCTGTTCAACGTGAGGCTTTCCTCTCTCCAGCCGCGTTTCCGGTATGTCGACATTCTGAGAGCAGATTGTGCTCAGTGTGGGCCTGTCCTCCTCCTCCTGGCAGGGCGGCATGTCGCTGGTGTACCTCTGCGTTAAAGACGTGTTCCAGTTGATCAACTATTTCAGTTTCAACTACTGGCTGTTCATCGGCCTGTCCATCGGCAGTCAGATCTACCTGCGGATTAAAGCGCCGGATCTGCCTCGTCCCGTCAAGGTGAACTTCCATCTTTAGAAACGTTCTCATCAACACACACACAAAAAAAACCAGACAATTTTGTTTAATACAAAATATTTTTTATACCTTTTTATATTTAGGTTTTTTTCCACATTGCAGTGTACAAAGCACTGTATTCATAATAAATATTCATAATAAAGAATTTAGTAACAATGAATGAAACATTGTAACAATATATTTTGTATCATTTTTACACAGTAAAAGTTAGTACTTTTTTAAAGTACTTTTAAAAGTGAAAGCAAAAGGAGCAGGAGTGACGTGGAATTGTACGTGTGCTTGAAACGTCCGGTACATTTTAAAGCTATTTTGTAGCTCGGTCATCACAAAAAAACAAATACGAAAAAGAAAGAGTTGGACAAAACTGTACATTTACTTGAGATCAGGTTCAGAATGTTTTGGCCGGGACTCAAAAAAGTCATGTTATTCTGGCTTTCCCGGTTTCCTGATTTCCTGGTTTCAGGCCTTTTTGTCGACTTTCTTTCCAACGCTTTTATTGGAAAAATAAAAAATAAAATATATTGCAAATTGAACAAAAAGTCTACTAAATTAAATGACACTATTTAAACGAGTGTTTACTTAGTGTTGAGTTTACATTCATTTACATAGTACACCTCAATGTGCAATATTACAAGCTTCGGTAATTTAATTGCGATCAATCGCGACTCGTTTGGCTAGAGAAGTGCGATTAATCAGTTAAAAAAACATTATCGTTTGACAGCCATAATACTAATAAAATAAATCATTTCAAGGAATCTAAAAACCCCAAAAGATGGAAAAACGAGTTTACAGTTGTCAATTCCACACAGTCTGCGATGTCTAAAAAATAACAAACTTTATACTTATAAAAAAACAAAAAAATTAAACTGTATCAAATATGAAAGATTATCTGGATTGATCTGATATGTGTGCGCGCAAAACATTTCTATTTCTTTTAATTGTAGTAGGAATGTCAAACGATTATTTAAAGGAATCTAAAAACCCCAAAAGATGGAAAAACAAGTTCACAGTGTCAGTTCCACGCAGTCTGCGAGTTCAAAGAAATAACAAACTTTATACTTGTAAAAAAAAAAAAAAAATGATAAAAAATGTAAGAATATCCGATTTTATCCGGTGTGTGTGCGCAAAAAAAACTAAATCGTTTGACAGCCCTACTACTAATAAAAGAAATTATTTAAAGGAATCTAAAAACCCCAAAAGATGGAAAAGCGAGTTCCACACAGTCTGCAATGTCTAAAAAATAACATTTTTAACAAAAGCCAATTAACTTTATACTTATAAAAAACAAAAAAAAAAAGATCAAATCTGAAAGATGATGTGGTTTGACCCGGTGTGTGTGTGTGTGTGTGTGTGTGCGCAGCTGAGCCTGTTCTTCCCGGTGGTGTACTGCCTGTGCAGTGTGTTCCTGGTGGTGGTGCCGCTCTACAGTGACACCATCAACTCTCTGGTGGGCATCCTGGTGGCTCTCTCGGGGGCGCCGGTCTACTACATCTGCGTGCACCGCCCTCCCTCCTCCAGACCCGCCTTTCTGGGGCAGACGCTTGGTGAGTCGTGCGCGTAAACATCTTCTCACTTCTGTTGGTTCAGCTGGCACCTGAGAAGCTCCGTGTCGGCTGGAGACGGCAGGACGTGTTTTTACTCAAACATGGTGATGTCTCCTACACCCGGGTTGGGTTTTTCTAGATAAACAGTGTTAGGGCGAGTTAAAATGATGCACTGGTGGATATCAAGTGCATCTCGACGTTCATGACTTTACACGGGGTTCCTACGGGTGCTGGAATTTTTCAGTTACCGTATTTATGGGAATAAAAACACCCCTTTTTTCGAATTTTTGACGCTCTAAAACTTCAATTATTTTCTATGCGGAAAAAATGTGGGGAAAAAAGCGTAATATTTACAATCTAAGTGTTATATTGTTAATAGAAGCTTTTTTTAACTTTGAAGAATGACGCTGGCAGTAGCCTCACAATTCTGGATAAACTGACAATCACGATATTTTTCACGATTCTTTTTGGGTATTTTATTATTTACAATACTCAACCCTAAAAATCAGGCTGTCAAGCAGCAATATAATAACACATATTACTTGTAATACTTTACATTTCATTAAATGGAATGAAACATAATGCAAAAGAAAATAAAAGAAAATCACCAATAAACTTAAAAATAAACATTCCAAGGAACAGTATTATGTACAGTTGAGGACAAAATTATTAGTTTGGAAGAATTGTGAAGCTGAATTAAGATCGTGAAGGGGCAGAATCTAAATCGCGATCTTTTAACGATGAATCGTGCAGCTCTACGTTGCAGGAATGGATGAAAGAGGCACGAAGCTCGTCCTCCACAGCTCTCACTCTTTCTCTGTTTTCAGTTTTTAAAACCAAAGCCGCGCGACAATCATCGGACCTCCGTATGAAACAGCAAGGCTTTATGCTCCATTTCCTCACACAAAGCCGCAAATATGCGAGTATCCACAGGTCGTGACTTTACAAAGTTTACCATGCTAACAGCATCCATCACAGGAGCGAGGTCGGCTCTTTGCGTATCTACACCGGTAAAGTCTTGGCTACCAGGGCTTTGCGGTGTAAAAAATTGGAGAATTTCCCATGGCACCCCTGACCCACTGGTCTAAATAATGTTAAACAATGGTTTGCGGGCCGAAGTGCTACAGTATAAGCTTTTATTGTCTCAATAACAGAAATAAAGAAACATTAGACACGCCGCGAGTCTGCGACACTTAACTGAGGTAAAATAACACTGGAAGAAGAAAGATGAAACGAAACACCGTACAATAACAAAGATTACAACAAACAAAGACTACAAACCGTCTACAAACAAGTGCGATGTGTCAACACGGAAAGAGTCGAAACAGTCGAAATTGAAGAACACGGGAAACAAGTAAAAAAAAAACCAAGGAACAGACACAATCAAAACGCTCGGTCGCTGCACAGGGGATAATAGTTCTTCGCTATGGCGTCAAAAAAAAAACACAACACACACATACACAGTGTATGGAGTATTTTTGTGTGTTTTATATGCATACTACGTTTATGTGTGTGTGTGTGTGTGTGTGTGTGTGTGTGTTTGTGTGTGTGTGTGTGTGTGTGTTTGTGTGTGTATGTGTTTTACTTCATTTTTTTTTTTTAATTGTAAAATGTTTAATTGTAAAATTGTAAAACTACTACTACTACTACTACTACTACTACTACTACTACTACTTACTTTTAATATCAAAAGAAAACAAATACATAATTGAATTAAATGAGGTCTGTATGTTTGATCACAGTTGTGAAATGAAAGATTCACATAAAAGTGTGTGTCAAAAGATGAACTGATTATTTATCTAATTTTTTATTTTTATTTTTTTTTATCTTTTTCAGATGTGTTGTCCCTGCACGCGCAGAAACTGTGTTTTTGCTGTGTGGCAGATCCGAGTTTGGACCTGGACAATCCGCCCGAAGTCGACAAAGACGTTTAAAAGTAAGAAAGCCTTAGAAAAACCAAGCCAAAAGTCATGTGGAAGCGCATCTTCCCACATTCACCAATGAAGAAGAAAGCGATGAAGAAGATACTGTTCCACCACACCAAGCCTCACTCTTCATTCCTAAACACTGTTTTCAGGTCAGTTTGAGACGCCAGACGCCGTTAATGTGTTTAGTTCTTCGTCTGGTCCAGTTTGTGGATGGTACGTGTCTTCCTCACCATCAGTTCTGGTTGTCAACTGGACTTTTACGATGAACTTGTTCCACGAATGAGTTTTGTTTACCGATGCTGGACGGAGATTTTCATAGGTACAACAGATTTTAAAGCTATCTTTACATTCCTTTTCATATAACAGAAGCGATACGTGAAGCGATGTGCTCTTGCTTTTTTATTTTTGTCTAAATGATCATTTATTTAGGACTTTTTATATTAAATATCCAACCCTACAGAGATTTAGACAAATTTTAGTTAGGTTTTTTTTTTAATTGGTAGTTTTATTCTAGGGTCTTTGTAGTCGTGTGCGTCTTTTATGCGTCTGTTTTCTTGAATTGTTGTGATCGTGACGTGTTTTGTGTTTAAATTAAAGTTTAGAACAGGTTGGAATTTACTTCCGTTTCAAAAGTGCCAGACATTCAAGCGCCAAAGAATCACAGAGCGAAACACACCAGACGCTTTGGAATGTTTATGGTAGAACAGCTTTAATGTGTCAAACTCGACAGATTTATGGTTATTAAAAAGTGTCTGTTTTTTTTTTTTTTTTTAATCATTGTTCCTCAAACGGGCGTGAAAAATATCTGGTTAAGATTTTTTTTGGTCTGATATTTTGATATCTTTTTTTTCTTTCATTGTTCTGATCAGTTGTAGGAAGTCGATGCTTTTATGAAAGTTACATACTTTTTTTTTTTCTAATGTATGTTTGTGTCTGTGTTAGGACTTTTATTTATTTTACAGAAATGTACACAATAAATCACATGTGCTATGACAAAATCGTGTGACTTATATTTTTTTCAACGCTTGGTGATGTTCTATTTACTATTTTGTGCAATACTGTAAATAATTAGTCTAAATGCAAAAAAATGGCAATTATAAGAAAAAACGATATTAACATTATTGAGGTGCACACACGTCCATAAGCCAGAATTAACGTTGTTACATTTGACTAAAAACGTAAGTTTATTTTGTGAATTTATTTGCATAGCCAAATTTTAAGCAAAGTTTTGTGGCGTAACAGTAGTGAACACTAGATGGCGCTGTTTGCACACAACTATTTCAACCGGTAATATTGAAATGACAAGCTAAACCCACTACGAATTAAACACCCTGATATTGAATTCAGGATCAAGCTTTACATTGACTTATTTTAATTATTGACTTATGTTTAATCTATTTTCTGCTTTTCCATTTCTGTGTCACATGGAGCTGGAGCCAATTCCAGCAACTCTGGGCTTGAAAGGTCAACCAATCAAAGAGCGGGACACATATAATCACACTCTCACTTACAACTACGGACTTCAGTTCTCCTGAACACATGATTTTGCACTTTGGAAGGAAACCCGGAGCATACAGGAAGAGAACACACAAGCACCACACAGAAACAGCCCCGAAGACCTCAAACGGGTCCTCTTTGCTACGAGTTTATTCCAAAAAGGAAAATATTTGATCTTGATTTAAAGATCCAACCACAGTGTAAAGCTGCAGGATCTTCTATAAACGATATATAATGTGTTCCCGGGCGCTTTTGTCCAGGAGATGAGGGTCAGGTTTCAGTGTGTGTGTGTGTGTGTGTGTGTATAGGTGGTGCTCCCTGGATCAAGACGGAGACTGTGTCAGAGCGGCGATGGGAGTTAAGTTCCTCTAGACTCATGCATAAAATATAGATCTCGGGCTTCAGCCGCTGAGACGACATCAGCCAGAGTCGCTCCGGCGAGGACGGATCCACCCAGGAGCCACATGCTCGTCCCCAGCATCCGCTCATCTGGACCTGAGGAGACGTTTGGTCCATGACTTCCTGTGGGCACCTTCTGGCTCACAGCCATGGAACTGCAACGGAAGCTGGACTGGATACGCAGGCGGCCCTGGAGAGCCCGGGCCCGACACAGGAAGTTCAGCCGTGAGTCCAGTGTGTGTGTGTGTGTGTGTGTGTGTGTGTGTGTGAGCATCTTTTGGCACTCAGTCAACACTGGCACATTTTGGTTGGAGCTTCTCTATTTTCCACTTTGTCTTACATTCGTGTAAATATTCCGAGTCTCATGGAGTTCTGTGCGTAAGAAAGGGATTCACCGTATTTTGTCCGTCTCCTGCCCGGAGAAAAACAACACCATGGACGTCTGGTGTCAAGTGTCACTCACGCTGGTCTCTGATTGGTTGAGCTTTGCATTTGCTGATTGGGAATATGCTAATGAGTTCTTCAGATGAGTAGCAAGGCATTTACTCACAGTTACGTCACTGTTCTGGTCTGTTTTGGTCCAATTACGTGTTCTGATGCTAATAAGTCTTAATTTGATTAATGCATCAAGATGCATTATAATATATATATATATACAGAGAGAGATAGCGAGAGAGAGAGAGAGAGAGAGAGAGAGAGAGAGAGAGACATGCCTAGATAGATAGATAGATAGACAGACAGACAGACAGACAGATAGACAGATAGATAGATAGATAGATAGATAGATAGATAGATAGATAGATAGATAGATAGATAGATAGATAGATAGATAGATAGATAGATAGATAGATAGATGGGTAGGTAGATGGATACATAGATAGATAGACAGACAGACAGACAGACAGACAGACAGACAGACAGACAGACAGACAGACAGACAGACAGACAGATAGATAGATAGATAGATAGATAGAGATGGAGATGGAGATACATTGAAACCTACAAGATGTGGATTCTGTGTGGACCGAATGTAATATTGAGAGATGCCCTGAGTGGGTTTTATGGGCGGAGTCTCATTGGTGTGAAAGCGAATGGCAGCAGAAGACATCATGTGATGTCTAAAGATAGCCGAGCATCATGTACATCCAGCTCCAGGGCTGACAAAAGATGTGGGATGGAAAACAGGTTGAGATATTTTAGCCGTATTCATAACTGAAGGGAATAAATGTATAACCTGATAAGAAATAGCAGATAGATGATTGTGTCCCACCATGATAAAAAGATAACAATCCAGCTTCATATATCTGACAGTCAATATTTACGTTTCTGTATCATACAGATTCTTGAATTAGATTCCAGATTGGAGAAGAGTTATTTATTACAGATAATACAAACATTTTGAAATTGGGGTGTTGTAAAAATTATATTTATTAATAATTAATAATAAAGCGGACCTCTTGGATTTTCACGGCCCCGATGAACGATTCACTGATCATTTTAAACAAAGACTTTAAGTTAAAATGACTAAATATTATACCATTTAGTAATCACAAATGCTTGATTTTTAATTTTATTGGCTATGATGTCATTATTTGTGACTCACTTATGTACGTTTTGTGGCCGTAGACACTCATACGTTTTAACGTTATCTTAATCCTACTCTTGTTTTGTGGTCTTTTGTGGAAAGATCTGAAAGAGAACAGACTATATTCAGAGATAATCCGTGAACTGAGCCCGTATGGAAACTGTAAATCAGGAACGCCCACTTTTGTGTGTGTGTGTGTGTGTGTAAAGCTTCGGGTGGGGGTCTTATTTCATTTCAAAGAGCCTTTTCATCTCGGTCAGGGTGGCTGTGAGTAGTCTGGACCATTATTTTACCACTCGCAGACTAGTTGGAGATGTGTTTACAGCAGACAGACAAAAGGCCGGGCCGCGTGGTGAGCGAGGACGCAAACTTCTCCACATGAGGGTCTTGAAGGGGTCTGAGCTCACACCTTCCACCTTTCCCCCGCTGTGACGGGCTTTGAAAGGAACAAAAAGATGGCCGAGGAGACATCGAGAAGGATAATGGATGCGACTCCAGCCGAGCATCCCACAATATGAAATCTATTATGGCTGGAGTTCAAATGGAGCTTTAATTTCCTCGGAGGCACTTGCAAAAGATTTCGATGTTCGGTATTGATCCCGGCGTATGAGGGAAGAGGAAACGAGGGATTGGAAATAGCTCGTCTTCATCTTTTACGAAATCCCACTGCGGTTTTTTCAGATATGTCTAGTCACAGCAGTTGACATTCATCACATTTCATTTTGAGACATCTTGGGTCTAAAAAAATATATACAGTAAATATTAGGTAAATACTCTAAAAAAGTTCTATAGTGTATAAATACAGTATTTTCATGTAGCATGCCAACTTGTCTAATTATATTTTATTTACATTTTAGTTTTAGTATTGTTACTAAAATAATAACGACTGGACAAATAAAGACTGAAAGAGTACAGACAAATCAATTATAATGTAATTCAATCATTCATACAGTAGTAGAAATTATGGTAGTTTATCTTCTCATTTGAGTTTGGAAAGTAAGTTATATCCTGGTGTAAAGTGTAACACTAGTGTTATGACAAGTACTGAAAAATAATTTACTTAAAACGATTTACGAGGATTTATTTTTAAACATTTATTGCTAAAAAAAAAAAAAAAAAAAAAAGAACTACAATTGTAGCAGTGAATTGAATGCGCTTTTTAGTTGTACAATGCGAATCTTGACTAGTTTCACAATTGGTCTATTTATTTCAGAGCATAATTCATGACATTAAAGTAAAACACTTAAAACAATAAAACAGGTACATATGTAGAAAAAGCTTGACAACACCAAAATAGAAGTCTTTAGTGATAAACTCGTTGCTCTCTGGGATTCTTTTAGCATCTAAATCTGTGTTTCATCAAAGTGCTGCCAAACCACAGAAGAATCCCGAAAATAAACCTTCTTCCTCTGATAACCCGGTTCCTTTCTAAGGTGTCTGAATAGGAAAATGTTATTTCTGGAATCTCATGTGACACGTGTCTATATAATCAGAAAGATTGGAGCTCTTATCTTGGCCAAAGAGCCTTTCTTCCCACAGAAACGCTCAAGACGGCAGCTTGTCCACCCACTGGAATTGAATTATATATGCTATTTTAATTTTTTAAATGTATTTTTTTTTTTCTAAAATGCTTTCTACTCTATAGCTAAACCAGCTAATGTGTGAGTAGATGTTTATTTCATTCAAAACTCTTACACAATCATAGTGTTTAGCTTTAAATATATGGAAAATATAGTTTGGTATAAAATATGTCAACTATTGGTACTCTAAAGGTATTCTAATGCTATAAAATATTTATAATATAAAATAATATTTAAAAAAGTTTTAGGAGAACCTAATTTTTCTTGTGCACATAATTACAAGATGAAGACCGGATTTTAAACTTGTATTTTACTTTAGTTACTTTCATTACATTTAAAGTCTATAATGTGCTTAATGTTGAGTTAAAACACTTGTAGATACATACTATTTGTATCTACTACATGCAGATACTTTACATACTACACACATACTCAATTCAAATGATATATTAGTGATTTGTGGCTGTTATCCCCGGTAAACTATTGTTTTGTGTATTTGACACGTGTGCGTGGTAGATTCTATTTGCCAATTTTTCTATTTTTATTATTTTGCTGTATTGCTGTTTAACGGCCTCTTCTTATTACTCCATGGCAACACGCCTCCACAGCTACTGAGTACAGGATTCTTAACATGAAGGTTTTGAGCGCAGAGAGGTTTAGATTGTAGATATAGGTGATTCACACAGAGAACACACAGAGAACACACAGATCTTGATCTCACCATTCTCTTCAGCTTCTTCACACATTTTTTTGTGAAGAATTATTTTCACACATATCTGTGTTGGATTTAAAATTTTTCAACACAACACGTTTTAAAGGGTTGTGATTATTTCCAGTCCAATCATTAATTCAAACCCCCAAATAAAGGGAACATTAATAGAAAATAAAAGGTTTGAATACAAGTTTGAAGAAGAAACTGTTGTGTTTGTGTGGGTGGTCTTTGTGCGTAAAGAGTCTTGAGTGTGATGGATCTTGTTTTATGAGCACTTTTTGTCAGTTTCTGGTTGTCTACAGTTTCTGTACGGTGGGAAGAGGTTCACCAATAATTCTCCCCTCCACCGAACCATCTGTAGTCTGCTGACATTTGATTTTGTGGCTGAGCTAACCAGACAGCAGTGAAACCGGACTCGATCTCGGCCAAGAGGCTCTTCTAGTTCTTCAGTTCGTGAACTATCACCAAAAAGTCACGATTTTATAACCCTTCTGCTCTTATGGAGCATTTAGCTCATTAGCATAACGCTAACGTAGCAATTTGCTAATTAGCGAAATGCTAACATAGCAATTTGCTAATTAGCGAAATGCTAACGTAGCAATTAGCTGGTAATGGAAGACAAATTAGCTGAAGCTCTTGCTGTACATCGATTAAATCAATTAAATCAGTGTTGCTAAGTAGAGTACTTGATAAATACGAACACAAAATGTTGATTGGTAGCCACTGAAAGTGTGTCTGTAGACAACACACATGCGCTAGTCTTTCAAAGCCTGACAGTCTCAAACAAGTCTAGATCTTAAAAAAAGCCAGTTGTAAAAAGAAAACAGCATCAGCCTTGGGTTATAATGGCAAAACAGGCTCTTCTGAAGCCCGTAAATCACACTAGCATGCCAATAAGGCGATGACATCTTATTTAGCGTCGTGTGGTTTCCACAGTAAAGTAGCTAGAAAGCAAGTAAAGAAGTGTCAGAAATTATGTGGAATCCTCTACGAATGGTCCCGGGGTTCTGGTCTGTTATGCAAAAGCCTCGATTTTAAAACGATGCATTTCCTGTTGATGAATTCTGAGATGTTACCATAGCACGTTGGGTTTTTAAAGCAGGATGTGGGCCCAGTGAAGAATGCCAGGATGCTTGGGTTGGCTAAGTGAATGAGCAGAGGGCCAGAGTCTTGCCAGGCATGCTGGGAAAATCATTCTCATGCAGATGAACTGGAAAAGAGCTTCTTGTTTGGAGTCTTGGAACCTCATTTGGGAAAACTCACACAAAATGTAAAGATGGAAAACTAGAGGCCCTGCTTTAAACCTGGTTTTCAGAAAATGTAAGCTGATTTTTATATATAAAAATGTAATTTTATATGTAAAGTTTAAACTATACAGTGTGATCAAATGATCAACTCACACACAAACGCACATACAGTACATTGTACATGTATTTACTGTATATTCATACATATATTCAAAGTTTACATAATTTTGTTTAAGATTCATTTTGATTATTTCTATATATCATTTTATTATTGTATTTAATTATGTTTTACAGTTGTGTGAAATACTGTACATATGTTTGTTATATATATTTCTTCATTGACCGTACTGTCATTAATTCACATTTTTATGATAGATAGATAGATAGATAGATAGATAGATAGATAGATAGATAGATGGATGGATGGATGGATGGATGGATGGATGGATGATGGACAGACCGACAGACAGATATAGTTTAATTGTTCCACTAATTAGAACAATGTAAAAGTTTAAAAATAAAAAAGATTTTTTTAGTTTAAAAATAAAAAAATAATTAAAAAAAAAGTTTAAAAAATACTGTTATTATATATTCTAAATATATTTAACATTGATATTTGAAAATGTGTATGTGTGAATGTGTTGAACTGATGATCTATCTTTGGGTTTTTAGGTGTTCCAAAATCCAAAAGACTATTCTTAACTAATACCAGAATACTTAGAAATATCTGAGAGGAGTGTCACTTTTCCTTCCCTTTTCTGTCTCTGTTGCCAACACGTCGTCTTCTCTCGGTTCGTCTGTTTGTGTGGGAACGGATGTGATGCAAAGCGCCAAAGCTTCTCCACCTAGTTTATTCACCCTTCCTTGCTCTTTCTTCCAGTATTTTGACATATAATCAGAAAAGTGTTTTAACCATTTAATCGACCATGATAACTACAAATAAAGGTGAACAACCTATCGGTTATCACTAATTATCATGATGGCGGGAATGTGACTAGGCTTATTCAGAATTATTTTTTTTTATTTCTCTTGTCCTTTGAAAACCCAAAGGAATATGCAAAACAGTTTTTGGTAAAAGCAGAAGCAGTAATAAAACTGTTATGGGTGTGGAACAGTTAAAACGTGTTTTTTACTTCTTATTAAGGAAACACAGTTTGCTGATTATGGGTTAAATTTGACTACAGTGGTTATACCTTTACTAGAGTTGAACTTTAAGCAAAATAATTAACAAAACATACTTAATTTTATGCATTCATGCAACTTTCTCAATTTTAACTCAAATTTTAATCATCAAGTTTTAATGTCAACTGTTTGTTCCAGCTTATGTATTATTATATTGCTGAAAATTTCACCTTTATTTTAAAAATAAAATAATATAATTTATTAATTTTTGCTTGTATAAATTTCACAATTTTGGCTCATAAATGTGATAGTGAAGAAACGAAGCATAGAACTTTCGCAGTTTCAATCTGTTTCCTTCCTTTTTCTTACACTAAACGTGTCATTTAAAGGAGATTACACGTTCTTGCATAAGCAAAGCTCTTGCATCAATAGCCTTTTAATATAAAATACAAATGACAATTACGTATATAAAACATTGAGTTATAAACTACGTAAATTTAGACCTGTGAGCTCTTGTACTTCTTCTTGAGAAAGTCTTGGGAAAACCTTAACAAAAACACTATAAGGTTAAACACTGATGATTTTAGTCTCTCAATTAACTCTCTCAATATGTTAAAAAATACTGTGTTGAATTAAACTAATTTTAATGTTTTAAAGCAAACGGTTTAGACAGTTTTATTAATTAGATATATGGATATATGGTTTTTTGTTGTGCTCAATGTGTAAAATAAAAATTGACATTTTCTCGTAAATTTTGAAAAGCCATTCATTTTATAAGCATGAATTTTGAGATTTGACTTTAAATGATCTCAAGGTTCTGCCTCAGGGGTCTCATTACTGTTTTAATTATTCATACCGAGCAGAAAAGCCTCTTCAAAAGCTACAGGCCATGCGAGAAAATCCCTTTACCTCAGTTTGAACACAAGGCACGTGGTATTTTATTAGCATTGCTGAAGAATCAAGACTCCCGAGGATATTAGTTCCTCATGTTTAGCAGACCACATGCCCTTATTCGCCTTAAATTAACATCATTACCGGCTCAATCATTTTTTTTTTCTCAAAGCTATTGTGCTGTTAACAACATTGAATTGTATGTTTGATTCTCAAGGAAAATTATGAAATTTAATCGGAATATTTCCTGGACGCTGGACTGCTACAGATTCTTTCTATTCCGGTTTCCCAATATAGGGCATGTTTTTCAAAGAGCCCTGAAAAGAATAATTGCTGTTCTATGGCTGAACCTTCTGCTAATGAGATTGTCCTGAGGTCTATTCCACCGAGCTTCTGAAGGGTAGAGAGCAAATTTAAAGAACATCACGACTTAATCCCAATTTACAATTCCACAAGGACACTTTAAACACACAATAATGGCATTTCAACCTAGCCATTTCCCATCCTATGCTCATAATGACATGAGCTATAATCAGTGTTGTTCCTCATCAGAGGTGTAAAAAGTACCTGAAAACCTTACTTGAGTAAAAGTAAAGTGAGTGAGGGAAATTGTCAACGTGGCGAATCATAATGGAATTGGTACTCTGCTTTTAACCCATTATGGATAAGTTTAAGACTTTTTTTGTTTAAGACTTATCATTTTGATATTATTTAATCATGTTTTACAGTTGTGTGAAATACTGTACATATACGTATAATTTCCTTACTGTAACATTACACACACATTATGGATACCTTACTGAAAAAATTACTCCATTACAAGTTACAAGTCATCAATTCAAAGAGTAAAAGTTGTATCCAGTTGTGAAAGAACTTGATTATTTTGCTCGTACATGATTTTGACTCAAAAGAAGTGAAAAACATTTAGGAGGGTTTTGGTTCCCAATATAGAAATAAAATTTACCGGCAAAACAAAATAGATAAAAAAAAAAAGAAAAGTCAGTCTCAGTCTAACTCAAATGTGTAAAAAAGTGTGATTGTGAACGTAATTTAGCTCATAATTAGCATCCAGTACCTTCAGCGTCCTGCAGATGGCGATATCACCTCATCCGTCCAAGAAATTAACCACGGTAGAAAAAGATTCCGTCTTGTCGCACACAATCAATGTCAATCACAAATGTAGTCAAGTAGAGAGAAAAAGCGGTTTATGTTTTTGATAGTCAGCACAAGTACAAAGTAGCCAAAAATACTCAAGTAAAATAACAACGTCCATTTACCCAAGTACTTTCCTCACATTTATCTCTGCAAATGCTTTCTGGAACCCGCTTGGGCCTGACCATCACTTGACTTGGAGCATATTCACCACCCACCCACCAACACACTCCATCGCTTATTCCGACACACACAGGAGATTATGAAATCACTGTTGATGAAAGTTGGTTGGTGTGAGCTCCCACACACACTCACACACACTCTCACACACACACACACACACACGCGCGCGCGCTCTTCAGCTGGAGCTCAGAGCCTCTTCATCCAGAACAGCCTGGGGCGAGACGATTCGCTTTAGCGGTGTAGATTCACACTACGGCAAAACAAAAAATGTCCAGCTCTGACATCACAGAGGATTATCTGCATCACCTCATGATGGAGGCTGAGGACGTCTTTGATGACGGTAGGCTGGATGTTTCAGGCCTGGCTGCTTTTTTGTCATTATCTGTGTGATTCTACAAGACTGATGATATTTCGCCGGCTGTGTTACGTGCTTGACAATTCTCCTCCGAGCTGTAACACGGCACCTGTAAAAGCGAAATAAAGCAGCCGTTTGGAATTTTAACTCCCTGTGCGAGATCAGACAAGTTCACGTCTGCTGCTCATCAAGCGAGGAAAAAGCAGAGGAACTGGAGGCTGTTTAAGAAACACAACTGTTCACTTTCTTGTTTTTCTCTTCGTATATTTCACCTACTTTCTTCTGTTTGTTCATTCATTTGTTGAATGAGAATCCACGACTCAGTTTTCCAGATATGGCTTTTAATTGTAGTTCTTTTCCTAAAATAGAACTACAAAACCCAGTGGCTGTGGTGACATTTATTCGTTTTTTTGTTAATGGATATTTTTACTCTGATAGTAACATTTAGCACTTGTTTATTTATCGGATTGTTTTTCAAAAATTGAAATTATGCAATATTTTAAATTGAGCTTTTGAGGCATTTTGGATCATCACATTGGGTTGTTTATATTGTACAAACATATCTGTGATTAAATGGTCATATCTGTGAAGCGCATGCTTTATTATTACAACATTATTTAGTGAGATAGATAGATAGAGAGATAGATAGATAGATAGATAGATAGATAGATAGATAGACAGACAGACAGACAGACAGACAGACAGATAGATAGATAGATAGATTGAGTAATTTAGCTATGTTTCTGCAAGTGGCATTTTCCTTCTGAACTGTTTTTCTTTTTTTTGTTGTTCATTTCCAAGAGAGATATAAATATGTGATATTTTATCCTGACTTTATTGACACTGCAGCGCTATTTTGCAGAATCCGGGTTCTAGAAATTTGTCTTTGAATATATTCTACATTTTAAAAAATATGCTGGTCAATGTGACACAATTACATGCCATTTGAAATGCATGTTTTTATGAGTTATTCAGTAAAACCTGTTCTGTGTCTGGGAATAATAAAAAGAGCTTCTGTTAGAGCTCAGTCAAGTAAATAAAAACACATTTGTTCATCTAGAATATTGCCATTTATATAGAAAGCATTTTCTCCTAATCAATACAATTATCTCGGTAAAATTTGAAAATTGAATCAAGTTAAAATCCGATTATCCATTTCTTCATTTAACGCCCGTACATCAATTTTTCCGCATGAGGATGACGATGGTTTCCTCAGCCGCTCATAATCTGGCGTAAGCAGATACAATATTAAGGAGATTTGTAGGGTTTAATCTAATTTTCAGTCAATCAGAGACCAGTGTCGGATTTCAAGTTATTTGTACAAGCTCTTATCTGTCACTCTCCTGGAGAGGAAAGCCAATCCCTCCAGGGCTTCGGAAAAGCTCAATGTCGTCCGGTTTGGTTTCAGAGGTGATGCTCCATCTATTGATTCAGGCTCATCTTCAAGGTTTCTGCCACCATTGGAATGACTTTAACAAAGGCAAACCTTAGAATCCAAGATGCCAGGTTGTCTGATAGAATGATAGAACTCTGGGTAGCTAAAATACAGTATCTTACACTGGTTAGTGGATGTGTGAATTCACAATCCGTTTTGTTGTGATTTAGACATTTTAAATTCTACTTGAATTATAACTTACCGCATATTTAGTAGTTCAAGTTTATTTATACAGTATAGCGCTTTTCTTAGCCCGAGACCAACACAAAGTCGCTATGCAGAGTCTTTAAAAAGAAAAATTGTTCATCTGTGTTCAAAATTAGGAAGAAAAAAAGTAGTCTAATTAATAATAGTCTAATCCTGTCCAAGTTGTTGATTTAACTTTGTTTCTAAGATATGATATCAACCACTGCTACGCTTAAACACTGGCAAATTGTTTTTTCTTTTAAATCTGAAAATGAAAAAAATACGTAGATACGGAAGATATAGGTTGATATAACTATCTGGTTCATTCACAGTGTTTTTCACAGTAGTGCGTGATGTTGACTGTGAGCAGACGTGTCAGATGGTGGGAACCACGACCTGGTCACACTGACACAGGACACAGACCCTCGGGCTTCTAGAACAAACTGCTCGGCCTCAGGGTGATGATGGGAAGAGAAAAAACACAACGATTATCTGTTGCTCTCTTTCTTTAAGCTCAGAAGTCATGAGTCGAGTGTTCCTGTCTATCCAGCACATGACGAAGGCTTCCTCTGACCTACTTACAGCTGTCCTCAAACATCTGTAGGAGACACAGCTGGAGGAGGTGAAAGAGCAAGAACTCTACTACCTGACGCTCCCCGTGCATTTCTTTATCTGCTTATCGTTTATCACATCAGATTGCCTCTCCGTGTCAGCAGACCAGCCTTGATGTTGGGCTTCCTGTCTGAGCACCTGGAAGATGCGGTTCTGTGCTGCTACCTGCATCCGAGTCTGTCATTAGGACCAAAGGCAGCAGATTTGCCTTTAAGCACGGGAACCTTTAATCATTCAGTACTCAGACTTACTGACTCAGGCTTAACACCAGGAGAAGACACTTTTTATGAACCTGCAATCCGACTGCTTGAAAACCTTACTCCATTACAAGTCACCAATTTTAAGAAGAAATTTAGTGAAAGTCCCTAACTATCCGATTTTGAACTTGAGTATTTCACTTGTACGGATTTTAGGCTCAAGAAATGTGAAAAACAAAAATATTTATTTCAAAGGTTTTATTTCCTAATATAGAAATGAAATGTCTATATTGCCTCGATGTTTGAATATATCATAGCAAAACTGATAAAAATAAGCAAAAAGTCAGTCTCAATCAAACTCAAATGTTCAAAAAAGTGCAAAAGCTAATTTACGTGATTTATATATATTCAAAGTTGAAATAGTACAAATGTAGTGGGTAAAGAGTACAGATACTCGATCAAAATTACTCAAGTAGAGAGTAAAAGTTGCGTATGCTCAGTACAAGTACAAAGTAGCCAAAATACTTTCGTAACGTTACAAGGCCCATTTACTCAAGTACTTTACTTTTGTAATTCCCCTGAATGTTGATGTAACTTGCCACGCACAATCACAATGTAACGAGTAACGATAAGTGTCTATTCAAATGTAGTGGTGCAAAAAGTACAGATACTCTTTGTAAAATGTAAAAAATGTAGACAAGTAGAGAGTAAAAGTTGCTTATTTTTGATACTCAGAACAAGTTTTTAATACTCTTCTTCTGCCTTCATCTCTCTCGGCTGCTGCTTGACTCATCAAGTACAAAATAGTCAAAGAATACTCAGAGTCAGAAAGGCTGATGATTAAAACAGAATGATTTTTATTTTGTATTATGGTAAATATTTTAACTGCTGTAATGTCGCTTCACGTTTATGGCTGAACCTGTGCAGTGACAGAGCTTGAGTTATGGTTCATGTCTCGGTCTAGATTAACGGTTTAGATGACATGTCTGGCATTTGCATAGGAGAAATAAACGCAATTCTCACCGACAATCGATAATATACGAGACTGCTTCCGCTCTGTAGGTGCTTCCCTCGACAGTTTTGCACATCTTTATCTGTCCTTGTCTGAGGCTCTTCCAAACCTCTTGACCTTTGTGGCATGTTGTTCTGTCTCTATTTCTGTCGCTCCTAATGGAAGTGTTCTCACATGCCAGAAATCAGGTTCCTGATCGCAAATGCCCACAAATGCCACACACACTTTGTTTTTTGGACTATGAGGCGCACTTAAAATACTAACAAGTGTTTTGAAGTGTTTGCCTTTTATTTCATGTCATTGTTTTTCTTTTATTTATATATTTATGTTAATTGTTGCAAAAGAGGGGAAAAGACGGAGTCAGTCCAAACTCAATTCCTTTTTGTCATCAACTTGGCCAATAAAGTTTCTGATTTCTAATACATATATAATTATAATGTGGTGCATCTTATACTTATATTTACGTACACACACACACACACACACACACACACACACACACACACACACACACACATATATATATATATATATATATATATATATATATATATATATATACACACAGTATATACTTTTATAGAGATATATATTTATAAAGAGAAATGTAGAATTCAGTAAAT
>MU204349.1:3418621-3435499 GCA_017309775.1 Paedocypris sp. Pulau Singkep | reverse complement strand
ATCAACTTGGCCAATAAAGTTTCTGATTTCTAATACATATATAATTATAATGTGGTGCACCTTATACTTATATTTACGTACACACACACACACACACACACACACATATATATATATATATATATATATATATATATATATATATATATATATATATATACAGTATATACTTTTATAGAGATATATATTTATAAAGAGAAATGTAGAATTCAGTAAATGTATCGCACAATATATACACATACATACAAATATACCGTAAAACCTCTAATAGAGCTATGGCGTTCTATTTTTAAACTCTTCCGTCCTTCCACCTAGAGGTGGTGTTCTATTAGAGGTTTTACGATAAATTAAAATATAGACGTGACAGTAATGTGAACAATATGTGACTCCATCTAATTAATTGATTTCGCTTTTGATTCATTTGAGCAAATTGTTTTTGGGTTTTGCTCGTTGGTGTCCGAGTAGCCGTAATTGTAACATTTTGCAAGTGCTGATAAGTGCTGATAATTGTAAACAGGACGTTTGCATTTGCCTAAACCTTGTTTTTTGGACGAGATTGGCTTGCACTGAGCTTCAGTAAATATAGCTTCTCATCTAGTGTTGCTGATGACAGCCATAATTACAGGATGAGTCAAGCAGCAGCCGAGAGAGATAAAGGGAGAAGAAGATAGGGAGACTGAAAGGGAGAAAGAGAGAGTGAGAGAGAGGTAGGGGATAGAGAGAAAGAGAGACACAGAGTCAATGAGAGAGAAACACAGGGAGATAGAGAGAGAGAGAGAGAGAGAGAGAGTGAGTCACTGTCTTTGCCAGCTCTCTGCTTGCCTCTAAGTCTATTATGCATCACACTGTGTACGAGAATTGAACCAAGGTCGACTTTAACCACAATGAGCTCTTAGCGAGGAAGACATGAGGAAAAGTGGCTTTTGCAGTTACGGCCCCTAAATCCGGTGCTAAAACTTTAATGTGCAACGCTGGTTCTGCTCAAACCGCAGAGCCCGTACAGAGCATTTCTTTTACCTGCAGAAATAATGAATTCATTAGTTATGAGTGAATAACGATACATAGATCAGTTAAACATTTTTACTAACAAATTCAATAATCAATGTTGTTGTTTTTTCCAGGTAATGAGAGAAATGTGCTGTTGACAAATCCACCCAGTAACAGTGTGATGGTGTATTATAAATACAACTAAAATACAAATGAGCATATTTTCTGTTTGTGACAAATAGAATAGAATTTGATTTGAATCCGATTCTTAAACTACGGTAGTACACGGAAACTCGCGCATGCCTCATGTTGCCCATGGCGCGCTGAGCTATTTTTGAAATATGCAAAACTCCCCCAGACACGTAGTTTAAGCAGCTTAAGATCCGTGCCGACAGCTGCACACAACCCGAATTAATGCCACAGAGCCTGATGTGCCACACTCACCCACCACCACGGCGAGGTTGCCCTCTCGTGACGTCGTTTCAACCACGCCCCCAACCCCGCATCTCTCCCCGCTGATTGGTCCGCTGCGCCTACGAGGGTAAGCTACAAATCTGTTCCAGTGAACTCGGAGTGATTTTTGATCCGTCTCTCGTGCCGGTTGATGCGGCTGGTCCGAGCGCTGATCTGAGCCTGGTTCTCCACGATTAGCCGCGATTAAACGTGTCCGCGCTGGGGGCTGGATCGCTAGTTTGTCCGCATGGATGAAGAGCCCAGCTCGGGGATTTAGCGTTCACTTGGAATAAGTTTTCCCAGTCTTTGGCGGTGAGTACGTGCACATTTTATGGACTCGATCTTCGTGGACCTGGAACGCTGTTTGTGCTGGTTCATGTTTGTTTGTTTGTTTGTTGGGTTACAATTTTACAATTGACCGGTTTTATGTTTCAACTTGCACGTGCAACTTGCACGTCAAAATACGTAGACTAAAACGCCACAATTGCGTTGATAAACTGCATCACAAACACGCCAATAACGTAATGCGTTCTACTTTAATTATACAACTCTGTCCTTTGTTTACCGTTTACAGTTGTCCTCACTATAACTGTTTATTTACGTACCACCGGAAGCTAGGGCGTTATTATTCACAGCTGGAGCAAATTTCACGCACGAGCAAACTTACTTGTGCACTTTATGATCCTCATCTGAAAGTATTTGAAGTCGTTTTGTTGCTTTTTATTGGGACGTTGCTTCAGTTACAGAAGACAAACTTGAACCAAAATAGTATCTGTTTGAACCTGCCGTGCCCAATATACTTTGCCAGTTGTCAGTTAAATGTTTCATGAGCTCGTATAAATGGGTTTCTTCCATGTTTGGGTTGATAGACTGTCCTATGATATAACCATTGATGTTTTAAGTAATGTTTGAAATATGTGGCCATACGTCTGATAGGAAAACGAAGAACATATTCAGTGCGGTGTTCTAGAAGGATCTATACTAGACTTGAACTGTCAAGCCGATGACAAACGATGGTTTCTGAGAAGCCGTTGCTCTCTGGATAAACCCCTTTCCTCTCTTCTCACTTCGCCTCCAACCCTTCAGTCCTGGCTTCTGGAACAGGGTGTCGTACATATTACCTCATCTTCTGCTAACTGTTCTGTTTGACTTTTCTTAGCAAACATCCAGCGGTGAATGAGTATTTTCAAGTTTGGCTGGGCGTGTCTTCATCAGGCCGTGTTGTTTCAAGCCTATTCAGTTCATGGTTTGATGTCCATCTACGTGTTAAGTTGCGGTGCCCACCAGTAGTGCTTATTTTATGCATTTATTTGGTTTAACATAAAACATCTACATCACATCGATGGGGGTTTTTTTTCAATCATAGTGATTTTTTTTTTTTAGCTGACAGTCATGCTGTAAAATAAGTTTACAGTGGGCTCTTAAAAAAATAAAAAAACACCCGATGCCAGTTCAACACCCATGAGCTCGTGAGAAATGCGACTTGGCGCTATTCACGACTTGAATCATTGAAAGTCAACTGTGAGTGTGAATGTCTTTCAAAGATCACGAAGCACTTGGATTACAAAAGTCCATAAAGATTCGGTTTTGGCTTGTCAAGTTAAAGTCTCGCGTCAAATCTCCCAACAAATCCCAGTAACAATGCCGTGCTGTGTTTTCGGATGAGACGGGGAATAAAAGATGAACATGACAGAGCTACTCAAAGCTCTTGTATCCGTTTTGACGCGAGAGAAAGGCACGTCACATCTGTAATGGGAGTTAAATCAAATCACAGTGGTCGGCGAGCGGCCGTCTGAGCATCACTGGGACTGTGGAATCAGATTCCACCAAGTATGGCAGCTGTCACATAAATACTCTCCCTTTGTGACTAGAGGAAGCTATACAATGGTCCATTTAAAGTGATCAGAGAAAAGAACATCACATCATCATCTGGGCCGTTTTTGCTTCAATCAGTGGGCGTGTCCGTCATCATCTCTTGATTAACAGCCTATCTGAATCCAGAGGCAGAGAGGACACACCCCCCCTTTACCCACTTTGCCCACTCAACTACGTCCAGATATGTTAAGGCAATACAGTATAAGCATCACTGTGGTTAATCCAGCGTCATAAGCTGATAAACTGGATGTTTTTTGTTTTCCCCTTTGGACGTGGAGATGATTGGCTGCGGTAGTTCCGATTCAAATCTCCATTGGCCGACTCCATTGATGTCCAAGGATGTTGCTGCGTGCGACATCGTTCGGTCGGCTTATATTTCCCCAGATGTGACATGTAATCTGGTTTGAAAGACAAAATCCTCCTGCTTGAAAGAGGGGGACCGCGGGGGTCTTTAGGAAAATGCGCACAGCCCCATATTTGGTTAAAGCCAGTATCATTGCAGATTATCATTTCGCTTCATTTCGAGCCAGAAGCGGAACGGCTGTTTTGACCAGCAAAGCAATGTGTGTGTTCTGGAATGGTGTGTTCTTTGTTTAAGCCACTGTCAAGGCCCTTTTGAGTAATTCATGTCGCTGGTTGCTAGGATATTTAAGATGTATTGAAAGTAGCAACCGTATTGGATTATTCCGTATGTTAAAGCAGCTGAGATTATTGTTAACTGTTTTGATTTCAGGATTAAGTTAGTTGATGGACCTAAATTCTGCGGATTAAACCTGTATTGTTTATATGTGGATTTATCTTGTGTTTTTTTTTCTCTCGATTGGGTTCATCGGGGTTGTTATGAGTGGCTTACGTCAGAAGTTTGATTTCTTTTGTGATCGACGTTACTCTACGATAATACGTTTTGGACATTGTGTGTGCTTGACAAGACTTGGCGTTTTTATTTTTAGAGATGTTCTATTTTTGTCTGCATTGCCGGAGGAGAGACGGAAGAGGGGATTGAATAGTTTGCTGGTCTGTCTTTCGTTGTCGTTTCACATTCACGTTCAGATGTTTACGAAGATTTGATGCTAAACCAATATGTTTTTCTGCGAGTGTTTGCGTCATGTTCCTGCGATGAAGGGTTGACGTAGAAATGCACGGGATCTCAGAGAGTAGGAAAATACTTAATTGAATTTTACACAAAGCTGTGGGAGGATGGATTAACCTTATTTTATCCTTAGATATGCTCACCAGGAAGCCTTTCAAGCTTCTTTAGCTCCAGTCATGTTGTATTTCGCATTTTTTTTCCCTACATGTTTGTGTTTCGTCAACTTCTGGCTTTGTGCTTTGGGAATAATGCTCAGTAACAGCCCTAAATCACCATATCAATCTGATTTTCACTTGCCCTATAGCGACGATTGCAGTCGGATGTTGGCTATTTATAGGCACGGTGGAATTGTTCTCTCAGATTTACGTTTATTCCTTCAGCTGTAAATGCAGTTCACAAAGCTGTAGTGTGTTTAGACCATAAAATGCTTTCAGAAAATTTGAATTGGAATGTATTGTTTGGCTTTGGTGTGTGGAATTAATAATTAGATTCATTATGATCAAACGAATGTGAATTTTTGGGGCTTTATGCACATTTAATGCATTTAGAAGACGTTTTCATTCAAACGCAACTTACAGATCAACGAACAAACACTATTCATACAAATGAGTATCATTTTTCACCCAAATATTAAAAGTGTGATTGGTTATGACATTTTTTTTGACATTTCAGGCTGAGTTGAGTTTACAAGCCCTGCTTTTTCAAAGGCCAGCAGTAGTCCAGCGTATTTCATGGTTGCTGACACAGTTTCTGCCTTGAAAATGTTGTTTTTCTAAATGTATTTTATCCATTCAACTGTACAACTGTACACACAAAATAAACTACAGCATTGAAAAGTCCTGTAGGTTTATTTTATGAAATGTATTATCTAATCTTTTATTTTAGACTCTATCATCTTTTACGTTCGAAGCCATCTGAAAATATCTTTTCAAAAGCCGCAGCCAACACGTCATAACAATCAGTTTGAGATTTTGCTGAAGGTTGAGTTGTTGTAATGGACACCCGCGATTAGGATGGTTGAGTTCAGATGATTAGCTTTGCGCTAAGCTAACCCGCTTACACGAGCATGAAATTGCATGCTAATCATGCGTGATTAAAATTAAGCAGTTTGATTGTTTTGCAGAATATTTCCTCATTTCTCCATCATTTTTACGTTATTACTGTATGCAACCTTTTTTTTTAAGTAAATGTTGAGGCTGGAACTTGCTCTGTGCAAAATCATATTATGTGCAACTGACGTTCATGGTTTCAAGATTCAAGCTTGTTTTTTTGGTCACATTATTTGAGGGCGATTAAAAGACAAAGTAATTTGAACAGGTAAACAAAAATATGAAATTTATAAAATTAAATAAGTGTAAAAATTCATCACAAAATGTGATCAAAAGAAGTGGTTGTTTTATAAAAACGTTATGTAAAAAATATTCAAGCTGAATTATAGTTTTAGCACCAAGTTCACTTGCTCATGTTTAAATCCACTGTCCTTTTCGTTTTCTATCTGCATGTATTAAAGAAAGCAGCTTGCCGACCTATATTTTATCATTTATGCGCAAAGTGCTGATAATTATATACGAAATCTCCCGGCATATTAATCTTCACTTTCATTATATGCATTTATTTTGCTTTTTATCCTGCAGTGCACATTACTAGTGTATTACTAATAATAAGGGTTGCTGTAGATTTCCAAATGATGTTTGCTTTGTAGTAAAAGGTCATTCCATTCAGAGTGAAAAGACAAGGACACAGAGTAACAATCACAGCCACTGTCATGATGACCACATGCTCGTTTTGAGCGTAAAACAATGGCCGCCATTCAGTTTGTGGATCGCTGGTGATTCAAGCAAACACACAGCGCAGATACAGTAGCTATACGGCTAGAACCATCAAAGCAGCTTCTCATCAAATACCGTATTTACACAAATATTTCCCCAGTTTTAGAGTCTCAATAACCTGCGGGGTGCTTATAATCGCCAATTTCGAACATGCACGTGAATACAAGCGCTAATTTTTCAATCACAACAGCAATCACAAATACATGGAAATACTTTTATTTACTTTTAGTTTTTATTTGCTCAATAGCAAATAAAGAACTATTAGTCACAGGGCGACACTTAGCAGGGGCTAAACAACGTGTCAGAACAAAAAATAATTATTATTGGAACAAACGGAGCATCCGGTAAATTAGCGTTAATGGCTAACGGCTGGAAACAAAGTCCAAAAAGCGTCGGAAAACAGTAGAAAACGAAGAACACAGGTAAGGAGTCGATAGCAAGGAACAAATACAATCAAAACGCTCTGTTTGCTGTGCAGGGGAAAATAATCCTTCGCTATGATCGTCTTCACACAGCGTTGGTAAAGAAACCGTTTGAATCGGACCTACTTACTCTAGAGTTGTAGTTCGGATAGTTTTTATCTATTATTCAAGTAAAGCGCTATCGAAATGATAAGAGTCACAAGTTCGGTTTGTTAAATAAAGAAGACAAACTTTTTTGAGAGAAACTTGACGTAATTAAACCAGAAATGTTTTGGAATTTTTATTTTGACCCTGAAAAATTTTTCAGGGGAGTGCTTATATTTGCGTAAAAACGCTAATAAGACAAATTAAATCCCACAGCTGGATTAATTCTTGGCTTAATCCGCCTCTTCATTTGAAGAAGATGCCCAGAATCACAAATCCTAAGCAGAAGAGTCAGGTTCAGACTGTCCGTATCCAAATGTTGAAGCTTGAAACAACAGCTTGATTGAAGATGGCCAACTCCCACTTAAGATGAGAAGACAACGGCCAGAAGAAGACAATGGAGCCTTGGAGCAGAAGGACAGGAGGAGGTTTGCTGTGTGGGATCCATAATAAGAATGATCTGTTTCCGGACACTTTGTGCATTGTGTGGCGTTACTATAGAAACTATCTTTTACACCAGCATTACGAGTCGTTCGGCTGTCAAAAGTTCTGTGCATTGAACTTATTATTAGTTTTATTTTTTTATAATGGGTCTGTCAAGCGGTACATTTTTAAAAATGAGTTTGAATTAATCGCACTTCCCTAATCAAATTAATCACTTTGATTGAAGCTTGTAATATTGGATATTGTGTGGTTTAATATGAATGTATATAACACTAGAAAAAAACACTCGTTTAAATAATGTAATATAATTTAGTAGCCTTTTTGTTCCATTTGCAATATATTTTCTTAATATATCAACCCTCAGAGGTCGAGTCGCACTTTTTCAAGTGAAAAACAAAATTACTCCGTCAATTTTGGTCTTGCGTATAAGTGTTGTACATAATCTGAAGTTTGAAGTAGCCATTTCTTTGTTTACACTCTTAATAAAAAGAAGGACTAAAAATGAAAAATAATAAAACTAAAACGTGAAGCGCGTTTTCCCTCTTTGTCAGCTTAAAACGAACTGCAACTTAATAAATACTTAAACACCAGCAAGTTATTTGCAGCTGAAAAGGAACTACGTCAACGCGTTAAAAACAACACGCAAATTAACATTTTAAAATGAAACGCACGTGGTTAACGCGTTAACTTTGACAGCACTAACTCATATATAGTTCAGTGTAGAAATGAGATGCATGTTTGTAAGGCGGGTCTTCATACTATCGACATTGGTTCCTCTGTGAAACTCCCATCAGTCTGTCTGCAGACGAACACAGACCCCGCAGGAGGTGACAAATTAGTGAAGCCCCCTCGCCGCTCCCCTTTGTCCTCGCCGTGCGTCTCCGGGTGCCAGGCAGCTGGACTCGGAACACTGAACCAGGGGCCCGGGATGACGTGGCCCTCATCAACAACACTTGAAGACTGCCCGTGAACCCACACACACAGGCCTGAATGGGAGTGAGTGGAACGGTCCCAGCATGTGCGGGTCGATACAGGGTTGCTTTGTTTTTTTTCTTTGTTTTTTGTTAGTTTTTTTTCAATGTACTTGAAGTAAAATAATCAGGATATTGTTGTTGCTCAAACGTTCTTTTCTTTTCTTTTTTTTTCTTTTCTATTTTGATTTTTTTCATTTATTTATTTATTTTTTTTACTGAAACTTAATTTTATGGAATTTTTGTTTTTTATGAACATTCAAAACTAGTATGTTACTTTTTAATATTTAATATTTTAACAGAGTATGGAAAAATAGTGTCAAAATGTATTTATACTATTTGTATATATACAGTGTGTGTGTGTGTGTGTATGCAGTATATATGTTTGTATGTGTGTACACATACATACATACATACATACACACTATAGTATTATAGAATTAAGTGTAGCAGTACTTCTATAAAATTATTCCCTAAAAAGGAAAAAGCTGATGGAAAACTTGCGTGATAATGGATGAGTTGATGGATTGTTGGAGGAAACAAAGTATTGATTATTGGAAAGAATGATTGATGTATGGCTGGTGTAACACAGATTTCATTAGGTATTTCTCGGTACGTTTATTTGAACAGTAATTTTATTTTATTGCTATAATATACTGTATGTCTACAATCGTTTGGTTGTGCTTGTGCATCGTTAAGAAAAACACTTAATGAAGTGTTCATAAGTGTATTCTGACATACCAGAATAATCCTTATAGCTGACGAACATTTTCATGACTTGGAAGATGGAGTTTTCTTCTGCTGTAGAGGGCAGGACACGACTGCTGTGAGAGATGTGACGCCATTGGTCGTTACGCCTGTCAATCAGTAGCCATCAATCAGTCCAAATGAAAATTGCAGGTTATTTTTCCTCCCAGTAATTTGGGCGCAGATTGTGCTTATTACCCCCTTTTATGTGAGATTTAACAAGCTGAAAGACGTTTTTGATCGCAGAACCTGCAAATCTTTTGATATACCGGAGACTGTTTTGCCAGATTCCTTTGTAGTCACAATTAGATTTTACTGTGGATTATTAGATTTATGCATATATGTACCCTTTTTTTAATCTTTAAAATAGGGGAATATTACAAAAGTATTGCAATGACCTAAAGTAGTCCTACTTTTTATCATTGTAAGTTTTTTGATGAAGACTCGCTGTGTTAGGAAAGCGAGGGGTAAAAAACAGAGAGTTATTCAGAATAGCCATCTACAACTGTATGAAAAATGAGTCTGACTGGAGAGCAAAGGACCTTGGGAAATGAAGTCCTGACCACTAGAATCGACTTTTTGTTATCTATTATTCAAGTAAAACCATATCAAAATGATACGAGTCACAAATTAGGTTTGTTAAATAAATTAAGGAATACAATTTCTTAAATAAAGAGAATTTTAACGTAATTGAACGTGATGTAAAATCGTAAAAATAAACATTTATTTTACTTTGTGCCTGAAATATCAGAGGTGTGGTTATATTCATGGGGTGCTTATATTCGCGTAAATACGTTAATGTTCATTATTTTAATTGTTTGATCGAATGCCTTAAAAAGATCATGGGCTCTGGATTCCCGGAAACGCTTGAACGCTTCAGTTTACGAAAACTGCCATTCAAAGTGATTCTGCTCCGTCTGAACCTTCGTATCCATTCCACTTGCCTTTCAAAATGAGGTTTGTGCCGCTGCCAAATCCCGACTCCAATAAGTAGCTTGTAATGTTAAACTGGTCCAATAGGATTGATTGCAACCGAGTGGATTGTCCGATTGTAAGCTGAACGCCCAGTCGAACATTTCGTGAACACACAAGTGCGCTCGTCTGAATTCATAACCCAGATATGTTCCCTCGTGACAGCCCAGATGAGTTCACGGGCCCGGGATGTAAGCGCGAGTCTCTCACATCGGTGCTCTCACAGCCTCATTACTCCGAGCTCGTCATCGCTCCGCTCTGATGCATCATGGGAGGCTGGAGATTTGTGTCTTGATGGAAGCGAGTAATGATCTAGAGCTTTTAGGACTCCATTCTACACACCTCCTGTTTCTGAGAGCTGTCTTCTTCTGTGGTGGGCTCAGGTGGCGAAGAGTGTTCACTAAAAGCCTTATGGGGTCTTCTCGCCCTTTAGTGCTTTTTTTTTTTTTTTTTTTAAGTAATCGTAAGTGAGAATAAATGACTCATGGTAGGGCTGATTTTGAGTTTTGAGGAAAAAATTATTTTGGGAAATAACCAAATTGCGATTTTTCTGAAAAATATTGTGATTGATAATGTTTTTTTTTTTCACTTTTAAGTGCCTAAAACTAAAAATATGAATACAAATTAATTATATTGTTAATTTGACAACACAGAGAGTTAAAAAAACTACATACAAAGTGATAGAGGTGTATTAATAAATACAGTACCTGAACCTAAATACCAAAGTAAGAATGGAAAATAACCACTTTGTCATTTGATTTTAAATTTAACAATCTGAACCACAGAAAAAAAGAAAATGATCTCTTATTAATTTTAAATCTGAAATTAAATCACACACCTTTCACTGGCACCAAAAAAATGCTCTGATGGCATTTAATAAAAAGACAAAATTGAAAATACACTTGAAACATTGTAAAAAAAAATCGGCTAACATAAACGATTAGTATGATATTACTGTTATTATTACTAATATTAGTGTGATATTAAGGGATCTGGTATAAATGTGTTGTTTCCTCTAGATCTGGCCGTGGCGCGTCGACACGGTTCACTGCATAAAGCATTGCTTTATTGTCATTTCTGATTGGTCAGGAACGGGAGATTTGTCAATTTTGATTGACTGATGCCAAAACGGCGTTTTTCAAGACTGAAGTAATGACACGCTTCACTATTAAACAAATTTGTTTCAGATATACTGAATATGTTGCTATCTTTAATCATCTGATTCAAATTGCTTCACAAAATTATTTGATTAAAATTGATCACTTTACCTTGATAAGTCGATTACACTCTTCATATACAGTATACATATTTGGTTAAAGTTTATAAAATGATTATAAGTTATTGTAACAATTTTTGTAGGACATATTTATGGGCGGGACCGCTTAGAAGGCAGGTGAAGGCAGGGAAAAATTATTAGGAGGCATGATTTAGGGAAAAAAGTATAAAAAAAATTATAGAACACTGGCTTTACTGATGAGATACACATGAATATCGAATGCGATTTATTACAGATCCCTAATGGTGTTTTGTTTACTCTTTGTCTGCCAAGTAAATGTATTCTTGATGTAATGAACGGAGAAGCCATTCCTGGATTTCACTAGCTGCAAGAAAAATACCTAGTCAACATTTACCTGAAAGAAAAAAGAAAAATGCACTTCATTCTGATGAGCAAATCATTTTGCTGGAATCTATGAATTCCTGTGCTTTGGGGGAGTAAACTTGCAAAGAACACGTTTAACATAATTGGTAATGCAATTCTGTTGAGAGAAATCGGTGTAAAAAAAATTGCAACTTTTCCCACAACTTTTCGAAAAAGCTCCCGCAACATTTTGCATTTTAGGCCGCAACAATCACACAAAAATCCCGCGAAATCCTGGAGGGACGGACTAATAGGTGTGTCGTTCGGGAAAAAAACGCGATATCGATTCGATAAAGGTTAAAACTCACGACTTGCTTTTCTGGGCGGCTATGGGTGGGATTCGTTTTGTGCGCTCAAGGTCGTCCGGAGTTGTTTTTCTACCAAGACTAAGTGAGCTGTGAAATGATTTGAGGGGAATTTGACTCTTTACTCACGGGTTCTCGTCCTTCCTGCTGTTTCAGGAGTGTCTTCCCGCTTCCCGGACATCATGGCGTCCACTCACTCTCCTGGAGGACCCAATGGCATCATCAGGAGCCAGTCGTTCGCTGGCTTCAGCACCCTGCAGGAGAGACGCTCACGGTGAGGACCGGACCTCCTCAGAAGCTCTAGTGACCTCCAGAAACACACGCCATGTTGGAAATATTAGACATTATTTAGATTTTGCCCAATCATTCCTTGGGAAAGATTAGTGATTTGCCAACAATATATCCCTCGTTTAGATATAGACTAGGATCCTGGACCACAAACCTATCTGGTCTTCATCAACCTAACTCCACCACCTTCATAATTCTTCTATATTTCATTCCCATCCGTTTTTCAGTCATATTATACTGTATATATATAACTGAAGGATAATCATTAGGTAATCACATTTATGAATTTGATTAGTGCGGTCTATTAATCTCTAGTGTTTTAATATTTACAGAGTCAAAAAAAAAACATTATTTCAAAAAGTTACTGTTTTTTGAGTTTACTGTTTTTAAGTAAAGAGTTTACTGTTAAGTTAAGAGTTTCTGAATTTGATTATGTGCTTTTCTAATAAAAAAAAATATCGAATTACAAATATCAATCGGCAGCCATAAATACACAAGTAACCAATTTTTTTTATATATTGCATGAATTATTAATTGGTAAAAATTGCGTGGAAATGATGCAGTCATCAAACTCGGTGAAACACTTTGCACGTACTTTGCATCACCTTTGAGTTTCGAAACACGTATTTTGCCACGTTCTAATTGCATCATTGCTACTTTTCACAGCCCATATGTCACAATGATGAACATTTTTTTTTCTTTTTTTAACTGACTCTTTTTCCTAATATTTGAACACAGATAAATAATGGACGTTTTTCTTCTATAAAGACAATTTTTTTAGTCCCTGATTCGCGTAGCGACTTTGTGTTGGTCTCGAACTAAGAAAAGCGCTATATAAATAAACTTGAACCTTTATTGTTCTATTTTGAATGTATTTTAAAAAATTTTGAGTCCTTGCAATTATGCCACACACCACTAGGCTCAAACCTCCCTGGCAGAGAAAGTAATGTTCCTTATTAAAATCAATTATTAAATTATTATTAAGTTAATTCAATCAAACTAATTGTATGATTGAATGGCTTAAAAGGTCATATACTCTCGATTCCCGGAAACACTTGAACGCTTCAGTTTACGAAAACGGCATCGTAGTTAAATGTTGATATATTTTCATTCAGTAGTAAAATGTGGTGTTTATCTGGGCTGGACGGAGAGTGTGTGGTGAGTGGATGACCCTTAGGCAACAGCATGTGCTCATTCCTCACCGTGGCCTAGATTTACTGTAGTAGAGATTCCAGTCTTCTCGGGCTGCGTGTCACACGCTCCGACATGTCGAGCCTTTTACTGGCCACGAGGAAGACGAAGAACATTACACGCCGTAACGTGACATCAAAACTAGGCCAGGAAGCTCTCAACACTGAATAATCCTGATACCATTTACACAACTTTTGTCGGACAGAATGACATGCAGTAAATATTCTCTGTTTTTATGTTGGATTCAATGCTATTTAACCGCGTATATAAATATTCACAGCGATTGGAATCATCTGATCAAATTGTTCCTCGTTCTAGAAGGAACTGACATTATAGGCTAAAGCGAAAAATGGCACATTCATCTCGCCGCCGTCCAACAGAACTTCTTAGCCAGAAATCAAGATGAAAAATTGCGTCAAATTTTTAGAAGTTTTGTTGATATATTTTGCGTCTATTACAATTAATTCTCTTTGTCTTCAAGTTTTTGGGTTTTGATTTTTTTCTGAAATGTTAACAAGAACCATATAAGAACCAAAAGCTAAAAGAGTTGAGAACCGAGTAGGAAATTACGAATCAACAAATCGATTGTTTATTAAGAACAACTGTTTAAAACTAAAACACATTGTAAATATTAAAATACTAGAGTAAAAAAAATTTACTTTCAAAACTTATACAGAGTTTTTTTCAAGTTAAGAGTTGGTCATTATACTTTAAGAGCGTTGTACTTTTTTAAAACATGTTAAAGTGAGAACAAATGTAAAAATGAGGTGTGTTTCAGTTGTTGCTGTAAAGTTATGGAATGAACTGAGTGATGAATTATTTTGCAAAATAAATAAAGTCTTAAAAAGTAAATGCATTGGTCATTAAAAAAAAAAATAAGTCTAAATAAATAAATAAGAGAGTTGTATTCCTGATATTCTTGATCTGTATTTTGTTAGACGGAATGTCTATTTTTGGATTTTGGACCAAACAATAGATTGAAATTGCCATAATTATATCCTTTGGTGCCAAGATGGCGTAAAATGAATAAATAAATCTGCTCAACAGATCATTATAAAATATTAATATTAAATGTGAATCTAGATTATCCAATTAATAATACATGCTTAACATTCAGATTTTTGTCCTTTTAACGACTCCTTCGCGGTAAATAGCTTTAAGCATGAACTATATTCAAGGATGTAAAGATGCATTTCGGCAGCTGAAACATGAACAGATTTAAAGCTGAAAGTTTTGGGATCATTCACCCCAAAACATCTAAGTTGACTTTCACTTTTGCTTTCGTTATTTGTCAAGCTTCCTGTAAAAGTACTAATAGCTATTTGCCTTGTGGGTCTTCATGAGAATCACCAGCATGTCTTTGTTTGTGTTAAGGTGTAACTCCTTCATGGGGAACTCGGTGGTCCAGAAGAAGCCCGTCTCCAAGCCCAGAAAGCCACATCTGTCCGGGCACAAGTCCAGCAGCAGCAGCAGCAGCTCCTCACGGGATCCGCAGCCCAAGCGAGTGGAAGAAGTTCACGGAGCCCTGAAACGTGGCCTGGAGTGAGTGATGCTCGCTGTTCTCCAGCTTGTGTTGTGCGCATCTCCTCAGTCGTGATGTAAACACTTTCTTGTGTCTCTGTGTCCAGTGAGTATCTAGAGGTGCACCAAACCGAGCTGGAGAAGCTCACTTCTCTCATGAAAGACATGAAGAGGAACTCTCGACTGGTACGGTGGAAGATCCTGGATTTTCTTAGAATATTATGGAATAATAATCATGTTCTTGTGTTTTTCAGGGTGTGCTGTATGATCTTGACAAGGTAGGGCTTCCATATTTACTAAGCACTGACTACATGTGAACAATGCTGTTGTTGTTGTTATTATTATTATTATTATTATTAAAATAATAATAATAATAATAACCTATTAACACTTATCAATCGTACACACTTCTACAAGTGAGTGGAATAAACTGATTTGTTTACAACTTTACGACAACATTTACCAATAAAGAAAAATCATCAAAGAAATAAGCGCATAAAATGTACAAAATTATTTTAAAAATAATTTATATTTAAAAAAAATTTTTTTCACATTAATGTTAAGAAGTTGCAGTTGTGTAGTGATTCAAAAACGTACATTTCTTCAGTTAGGAGAATCATTAAATAAAACTGCCTTACAAATATAAAATATACATGAAATTAGAAAATATTGAGAAAATAAAACTAGCTCTATCATCTTTTGACCGCACATCTCCATCTTAAAGTTAATTATTTATTATTAATTGTAATTGGGGTTTTTTTTATTTTTTTATTAATGTTAAGTAATTGCATGGATTCAAAAATGTACATAAAACGTATTTAAATGAAAGTGTTACATAATAATTCAGATTGCCTTACAAATATAAAAGATACATGAACAATAAATAATTATATCAATATATTCAATACTTTTGTAATTCTTGTGTGCATGTTAGAACAGAGCTCATCGTGTTTTACTCTCGTTTGGATTAATTCACAAACCAATAAATTCAGCCATTTTCCCTAACAATTTTCATTTGCAATATTTGATAATAATTCTGATAATTGCAATGTATGATTAATCCAAACCAATGTTGTTCTTTATTCCTTCTTCGCAGCAAATCAAGAGCATAGAGCGATACATGCGACGCCTGGAGTTCCACATGAGTAAGGTGAAGTGCAGTCTCCTTTACGGCTTTTCTACCTGTGATGTGGTTGTGTAATGTATGTTGTGTGAGTTGGCGATTCGTGTTCATCACCCTGGTTTGACATTCTCCAGTATCAGACGTCCCGCTGTGCTCCTTTTCCTTTCAGTGACACTGCAGTAAACTCACTGCTCGGCCTTCACTGTAACCATGGCAACAGGCTGAGCACAAATTAGCCTCTCACGCCTGAAATTAGCAGCATATCTGTTCTGTCCGTTCACATAGTGTTCCGATTCTACACATTTTAGTCTGCTTTTATGTTGTTTACGATTTTATGATGCACATTTTATGTCCGATTTGTGTTTGTTGGCAGACTCCATTTGTTTTCCCTTGTGATTTTGCTCTTTGCACTAGATCTAGGCCAAAGCTGTTCCCCCGAGTGACAAACAAACCTCTGACGGCTCCATCCAGGCCACTAATAAGACCCTACATGGTTAAATAAGGGGGCCAAGCTTCATTTCCCCTGAATTTCAGGAAACGATTTTCAAAAGAAGGGGAAATAAAAGTCCTCGAGAACTCGACGTCATCTTTGGTCTCAGTATCGTTTGACCAATAAGAATTTTTTGGAATTTACGTTCGTAAAGTAAATGTAAAATGTACTCTGAAATGTAGCTGAATCAACTTGTGGATCTGTTTTTTTTTTTTTTTTTTTTTTTTTTTTTTTTTTTTTTTTTTTTTTTTTTTTTTAAAGGTGGATTTGGTACAACAGAGCTGTGCTGCTTTAAATAAATCAATGTATAATCAGTTTAAATCAATTTAAAGCATAAAAAGCTTGCTCAAACTTGAGTTTAACTATGGAAAAAATAACTTATTTACT
>MU204349.1:3407569-3418596 GCA_017309775.1 Paedocypris sp. Pulau Singkep | reverse complement strand
GTAATAGTATTAGTAATATTTAACTTGTATTTATACATTTTTAAAACTTCTACTGATTCTTCAGGCTTGTAGTTGGATTAGTGTGATTCGATTGATGTATTTAGACTTTAAAATCAATGATTTATTTATTTTTTTGTTTGTTCTTTATTATTTATATACTGCTTATGTTTACCCAAAGAAATGTTTTGATGGCAATGAATAATAATATTACTGTATCGATTATGTATATATATATAAATATATATATATATATATATATATATATATATATATATATTTAAAAAATATATATATATATACTGTATGTATTTTCTATTCATATTTCTATATTACGCTATGCTACAACACGTTGTTGAACTTTATTGTTTATTGAACGTTTCTAGAAGTTCTGCTCTTGCACTTTACTGTACAGAGCTCGGTCTGGGTGATTTACTGTGGGATTTAGTCTTGGACATTCGCTCGTGCATGTTTAGACTCGTTCTTTATTTGCCCGCATGCACTGGCTGGGTATTTTTGGCTGGCGATTTTTACGCTGTAGGTCTAATCCAGGAGCCCACGTCTGCTCTGGACAAAGCTCTCAGTGCCAAACAGCTGCTCTCACACACACACACACACACATGGGTGGGTTTCGGACCGCCGCATTCAGCTGAAAACAACTCGCGTCCAAGTAGATGAAAAGGTTCCCAGTGGGACTGACTGTAGGCAGAGAAGCAGATCTGGGTGTGCGGCCCTCATTACGCCCCACGTCTTCACAAACACATTCTACATACTCACTGCTTTCAGTAAAACTCATCCAGTCTCCAAATTAAAGCCTAATAACTTTTTTTTTTTTTACACTACACAGAACTTTCACATCGTTCAGGTCCTTCAAAAACGGACTCATTGAATTTCAACAATTGAATTATAAACCATTTATTTAACACTCCTATTATGTTTGGATCTGGGGTATTGCCACCCCTCCCCCCCTCACACACTCACACACACACACACACACACACACACACACACAGTTTTGGGGAACTTTTTGGTTTCTGACACTTATCTGAATAATAAAAGTCCCCGGGTCAAATTGAACTATTGTTTTTACTCTGAAACGAACATAATTGGAGGGTTAATTATCTAATTATAGTAATTGTAAAATATTTAAAATACAGGATATACACATTTTAACAACTATATACAGTATTTATGTAGTAGTATTTTAATATAAATCATACAATAGTAATTTAGTTTAATGTTTTATTATATGGAATATTTACAATAATAATTTTGATATATGATAATTATGCAATGTTTAATTATGTTATGTACAGTTTATATTTTTTTCAGGAATTCCATAAAAGAAAACACACACACACACACACACACACACACACACATATTAAATGAGGCATTCTTGTATTTTTAACACCACCGTTGGTTTGAGCTTTAGTTGTTTAAAAAACGTCTTTGGGATGCGAAACCCGTTTAAGCCTTTGCTGAGAGGAACTGTCCCTGTGTAAAGCTGCGAGCGCTGCCTTTGAGAAAAAGAGCTGTGGGCGCAGAACATGAGATCATTGAGAGCTCATGAATATTTAACAGAGACAATAACATTTTGGCAGAGAGTAAGCTGGTTGTAATGGCTCAGTGCTTCTTTACTTCTGTGTTTTCATTGGACAAACACAAAAATGAGCCGAGCGTCCAGCAGTCCGGTCAGTCGCCGTCCGTCTGTTTGGACTCTAGATGCTGGAATTCTGGAAAGTCATTGGTGATTTTTTTTTTTCTTTTGGATGACATTGGTAAAGATGCCCTCGAGAAAACACACATTTCGGCTGACGTTTGGAATGTTTTCATCATTGTGTCGATTTACAATTTTAATTGGCTTTAAACTGTTGTTTAAATTGTAACGTTTTGTTTTAAATTGTAAAATTGTGTTAATCGCACAATTTTGAATAACCATTTTCATGTAAAATTATGTTATAGCCTGCAAAACTCCAAAAAAAAAAAAGCAAAACTTTTTTTTTTTCAAAGTTACTTTTGAGAAAAGGTTTTTCATTAATTTAAAACGCACAATATAGTACGTTTTAAAGAAATAAAAATGTTGTAAATCAAATCCTGGGCACAATTTCGAATAACCATTTTAAAGCAAAATGCAGTTATAATCTGCTTAAAAACTCAGGTGCTTTTTTTCCAACTTACTTTTGAGAAAACATTCGTCATTCGTTTAAAACACCCAATAAAGTACGCTTTAAAGAAAATACATGTTGTAAATCAAACTCATGTTAGAAAACTCCACTCTTGGCTTTATTTAATAGAGAAATCCGCATGCCCACCCAAAGGACACGCCCCTCCAGGCTGGCGGCGCTCATGCTGATTCATTTCCCATGGTGCTTAGCGGCTCAGGCGGTGGTTTTACAGAGCCACATTAACAGGCGAAACCGTGATTGGAGACGTGCTTGTTTGGTATGGCGGGATTACAGACACCAGACTTGGGTGGGTCTCGGGAGTGTGAATAAACCAGCAGAACACACACACACACACACACACACTAGATGTTTTTGTAATGCACACCACGCATCGCGGACCACCCCACATTCCACCACATTCTCGCATAGTAAGCGTATTGCATAATAAGCGCATAATAAGTGTTATTCTCTGTTTATGACAAGCGCGCTTCAGTGTCTCAGCCAAGGAGAATAAAACAAAGAATTCTACAAATTTAAATTGGAAATTTTGCTCCAACACCCAATTTCGCAATTAGATGAGTAATTAGTCACAGTGCGCATGCTATGTCACGGTCTCTTCAGTGGGTGTGGCTTCTCAGCAGGCAGCACTGATTGGTTAATTGGCCAGCACTGATTGTCTGTGCAGGATTTTGAGGTGAATTGTTGTTCTCTGGTATTTTATATAATAGATTTGTAAAAACACATTTCCTTTTAAAAAAGTAAATTGTTGTTGAGTTTTATTCCATGACATTTTTTTTATAACTAAGGAATGGGGGGAAAAAAAACTGTAGGCACGTTAAAAATAAATAGATTAAGCATTAGAAATTCATCATTCACGTATTTATAATTAATATATAATTATTTAATATATACATAAATATATATATTTATATGTGTACGTATGTAAAATTTTAATGAGCATGGACATTCTTGCTCTGTCCCTTTAAGTTCATCCCCTCATCCTATTTTCCTCTACCCTTCCCGTCCCCCCTCTGCGGGATTAGCGTGGGTAATTTGAGCAGCTCAGTGTTCACAGAAATGTGAATGTGCTAAATGTGCATTTCCATGATAAAGCCCGTGTCTGGGAGCCAGTGGTCCGACATCAGGAGTCTCCGGAGGGCTTTCCAGCCGCACCATTGTGCCTCCACTTCACAAGGGTCCAAATTCATTTTTCTGCACACTGCACAGTCCATTGTGCCGAACAAGCGCTACACTATGTTGATAAAAGAAACGTTTCCTGGGTGAATGTGGCTCCTCGGGCTCTGTGAGGACATATAATAATAATAATAATAATAATAATAATAATAATAATAATGCTCTGGCTTAGAGCTCCACAATTCTGGATAAAATGAGAATCACTGTTTTTTTGCTTGGAATAAAAATCACGATTCTTTCTGGATATTTTATTATTTTAAATATTCAACCCTGAAAATCGGGTTTTCAAACAGCAATATAATAACACACATTACTACATGCTTTAATTATAAATAAATGGAATGCAAAATATAATGTAATGTAAAAGTAATGTTGAAAAGAAAAAAAATCACCATTAAACGTAATAAAAATAAACATTTACATGAACAAGTACAGTGTTATGTCCAGTTGAAAATTATTAGAATTGATTGAAATTATTAGCTCCGTTTAAAAGCACTTTTGAAATACTTATCAAACAATGATTATTTTAGGGGGGCTAATCATTTTGTCCTGCACTGTCAATGTTTGCTGAGTGTAAACACACACACACACACACCTCAGAAAAAAATCTTTTTTCAGGTAGTAAAATGTCGGAGTTGATACTCTATCGTTGTATTTAATCATTCTTTCTCCCTCTTTATAAACTCAGCCGATGGATCAGAGAGTTATAAGAGGCAGAATCGTATAAATGCTGGATTCAGATGGTGAAGAGGCAGAATCGAGATCGTGATCTTTTAATCCTCCAAACGTTCCCAGGTGGACGAGCTGTACGAGGGCTTCTGCATCCAGAGGAGACTGCGTGATGGAGCCAGCAGAATGAAGCAGGCCTTCACCGCCTCGCCCTCCACTAAAGGCACACGCGAGAGCCTGGCCGAGGTCAGCCGCAGATACAAGGAGTACACGGAGGTACGCCAGCAGGCTTTCGTCCGCACCGTGGCACAGTTTTAGATCAAATACGTTAAATAGAAACATTTTTTGAAGACTTTGGGGGGAAAAAAAAATAATTTTCCGACTTTAGGCGCACAAACTGACCACATTTTTCACTTTGTAATGTGAAGAGGGGTAAGGAGTACCTGACAAGTACTTGAGTAAAAGTGATATCACCTTGCTGTAAAAAAGTACTCCATTAGAAGTCACCAATTCCAATAAGACTTGAGTAAAAGTCGTAAGGTATACCATTTTAAAAAACTTGAGTGTTTTACTCTTATTGAATTTAGGCTCAATAAATAACAAGAAATGTGATTTTATTTTTATTTATGAGGTTTTATTACTTATTATAGTATTGAAATTTACAATTTTTTGTTCATGGGAGAACAAAATAGATCTGCCCAAGAAATGAACCGCAGTAAAAAAGTATCTTGCGCACAATCGCAATGTATCAAGTTGTCCAAATGTCCATTCAAATGTAGTGGAGTAAAGAAACAGATACTCAAACAACTGTAGTAAAAGAGTAAAAGTTGCTTATGTTTTTTGATACTCAGTACAAAGTAGGCAAAAATACTCAAGTAAAGGAACAAAGTGTGTTTTAATAAAGTACTTTACACCACTAATAATACGGAATCAAAGATGTGTGTCTTAAATGTGAAATAAAAAAATTTGTTTAATAGTCACAATAATTTACGGTGTCTTAAAGTGGCTTGTGAAGCTGGTGTTTGTTCTCTACAGAACATGGCCACTTTCGAAGCAGAGCTGGAGAATCTTCTGGGGGAGTTTCACATTAAAATGAAAGGTAGGTGAATTAAATATTATATATATTTATTATATATATATTAAATATTAGTTATATAGAACGCTTTGAATGACACGATTTTTATTCTAGGATTGGCTGGATTTGCGCGGCTTTGTCCCGGCGATCAGTATGAGGTGAGATCTTATGAAAGACTTTGTGTTTTTCTTTGCTTTCCACCTAAATTCTAAAGGCTTGTCGTAATTGCGGTTCTGCCAAGTACATCCAGTTCATCTGTAATCACCGTTGCCCTAGCAACGCTTCTGTCCTCACCCACCAGCACCAACGGCCACCGACCGCTCCGGTTTCATAAGACTCTGCTGCTTCAGTCTGAAATGATGTTGTGTGGGTCGCATCTTGATAAACCCGCCGTCTCTCTTTTGATGTCAGATTTTTATGAGATACGGCCGGCAGCGCTGGAAATTAAAGGGCAAGATTGAGTCGAACTCCAAACAGAGTTGGGACGGAGAGGAGATCATCTTCATGCCCCTCATCACTGACCTCATCAACATCAAGGTGGGTGTGATGACATCACAGCAGTGCTCATTTCGTTTATTGTCGTCTTCGCCAACGACACTTTTTCCCTGATGAAAACGAAGCGAGAACTGTATAAAAACTCCCACAAACGGAAACTGTAACTTCATTTATTGACACTTTCGTCAACGACTCGTTACTAAACAAAAATGCCTTTCCTGACGACGTCCAATCATAATCCGAGCTTGTGGAGAAAGGCGGGTTCAAACACAGAGAACCAATCAGGTCAACCCCGGGTGCGTTATTACTGTGGGCTTCACTGGGCTCCTCCCATTAAAGATACCTCAACCACTTAGTCGGTATAATCACATGATCCATTTAGCAGAAGCTTTTATGCAAAGTGACTTTGCACTGCATTACGTTGAACCAAAAGTCGTGTCTTCTCTGAGACTCAAACCCACAACCTTTTTGTTGAAAAGTCACAGAAAATCACAGTGCTTGGTTGATTTGACCACTACATTTCAGGGTTTTTACGAGTGCTTGAAATACTTGAAAATGCTTGAATTTTAAATGAAGTGCAAAAATGCTTGATATTGTACAGAGGAATCCTGATGAGTAAAATAAATCCCGATAGCACATCCTCTGGACCGGATCCGAGCTTGGGTGTTTCTCCCGCTCTGTGTCTGGTTTCACTCGACTTGTGATTCACAGACTTTGAGAGTGAAACAGAGAGAGAGATAAATAAAGTGAGTGAGTAAAAAGGTGGTGATCACTATGATCCAGGTCTGATTAAAAGTGCAAAAAGTGGGAAGCTTCGACACCTTTATTGTTGCAGTGTTCCCGGCTTTGTTACACTTTGTTAAACTAAAACACACTTTGCTAAAAATGGAGAAGAATGGCAGATGTCTAATTTCTTTCTTTAAATAAAGTTAGAATACACATTTTGCCTATAATGTCAGGAAGGTCTACTAAAATGTAATGTCCATTTTTTTTTTCCACCAATACCACAAAACTTTCCCCCAAAATGGTAAAGTTTTTTTGATTGTTGTTTGGCATAGTTTTAAATATAAGGTTGATATAAATTTGATATTTTAACTGTATAGTGCTGGAAAAACTTGAACATGGACCTTGAAAGTGCTTGAATTTAATCTTTCAGAAAGTGTAGGAAACCTAGAACGTAGTGTCTAATATATCGTGTAAATATATGCGGAATTGGTCATTTCAACCCCTGTTCTTTTCGTGAATCTTAGGTGACGGAGCTCAAAGGGTTGGCCACTCACGTTTTAGTGGGAAGTGTGATCTGCGAAACCAAGGATCTGTTCACGGCGATGCCTCAGGTCGTGGCTGTAGACGTCAATGACCTGGGAACCATCAAGCTCAACCTGGAAGTTGCTTGGTAGTAAGTGATGCTGCCTTTCCACTTATTTGAAATGCTTCATGCTGTCCACTTTTAGAACATTGGAGCGAGGAAAAAAAAGTAACATCTTGTTGATTGTGATTGTTTCATTGATTTTTATTTGCGTATAAATTATTGTATTTTTGTGAATATAAGCAGCCTTTTTTTTTTTTCGACGCTCAAAAACTTAGGGGGTTGGTGCTTATAATTGCGGATTTCAAATATACGTGTAGGTATAAGCGTCCATTTTTTTCCGGGAGCAATCACAAACAAAAAGGGGTAAAAAATTCAAGGAATGGACACAATCAAAACGCTCGGTCTGCTGCACAAGGAAACACGATATTTTGCTACAATCATCTTCACACGGCACATATAAACACTTAGTGTTATAAACACTGCTGATAATGGCGGCTGGAGCTGCTCTCATTGCTCTGTGTTTGGCCCTAACTGGAATGCAAAAGGGTCTCTGGGTCCCAATGAATCATGGGAAGTGTAGTTTCAATCGCTAGAATAGATTATTTTTTTTATCTATTATTCATGATAATAGATAAAATAGTGATACAAGTCACAGGTTAGGTTTTTTAAATAAGGAAAAGGTATTTTTAATAGAAAATAATAATAATACTTCATTCGATTTTTTATTTATTGCCGCCATTCATGACACACAATAGGACACATAACACGAACGCGCACACCAATTGCCTGGAGAAACAGCACAATTAAGTACATAAAAGTCACTTAATTTAGCCAGAAATGTAAAAAGAGAAAATAATATGTGTGTGTGTGTGTGTGTGTGTGTGTGTGTGTGTGTGTGTGTGTGTGTATAATTTTATTTTTTTTTTACATCTGGGCAATCAAGGGGGGTGCTTATATTCACATAATTACTGTATTTTTATTTTCATTTTATGCAATTTGTACTTTTTTTTTTCCAGTCCGTTTGATGTGGAGGATTTGACCCTGTCCTCCGGCAATGTGAGTAAAGCTGCTGCCCTCCAGAGACGAGTGTCCGTGTACAGCCAAGGGACCCCAGAGACGCCCACCTTCCAGGACACCTCGTTCTTCGTGAGTACCATCTTGAGCTTCTCTGGTTTGTGGGACGTATGGAAGTCTGGGTGTGCTTTCAGATGTTATTACGTTTCAGATGTCTATTACGTTTAATTTTTTTTTGCCATTTTTTCACTTTGCAAAAAGCTGAACCATGAAATTACGAATAGCCTCTTGAATCTCAGTGTCCTCGTCAGGTCACTACGGGTCACAGAATTTTCCCACCCACTGTGTTAACTGTGTAAGACTGGGTCTTAGAGCGCCCTCTAGTGGCGTCTGATTCTCAAAGTGCATTTTGCAGTGATAGCGAAAATAGTGAATATGATGGAAGTTCTGTCGGCTGCAGAGCAAGACGCAAGTCTTAGCACAGGAAGAATAAAAAAAAATTTTTATGGAAAATGATGAGCGCAATATAAGAAATTACCATTTTGCTAGTACATGAAAGTAAACATTTAGGTATAACATATGTATTATCTCCAACAGTAAATCATCTAAAAATGACGTTTCATTTTTAAAAGATGCCAACTTGCAAAGCAAATAAAAAAATATATAATTTCAGAGCTCAAGTCTCAGGAGGATAATGACGCAAAAATCACCTATACACGTCTATAAATTTAAGACGAATGTCATGAAGGTGACCAGTGAGCAAGCCATTTGGAGACAATGGCCAGGAAAAAAAATCGAGCGAAATCCTTTTAAAAATCAGTAAATCATATCATATTTAGTAAATATGTAACAATTCCACTACATCCAGTCCAGTATTTTTTTTCTTTCATTCCAGTATGTTTTTTTTCAGCATTCATTCTGTTGGTGCACAAAAAAGTGCTCAAATGAAAGTACATTTTATTTTAATTCTTATTTTAAATGTATATTTTAATTTCATTTTACATTTTTATTTCAAATCTAAATAAAATTTAAATATAAAAAAAATTCCGATTCTCCACTAGGGGGCAGTGTGGCTGATGTTGTGTGACGTGTTTGTGTGTTGTACCGTCTCTTTGACCCTCCATGATGGTGGCTCTGTGTTCATGATGGTGGCATAGAAGTGGCAGCCTGGGCGATGGGAGCGCCAGCGTCTCTCCTTCTTGCACACGCTCAGAGAGACGCTTTTAGAAAAGCTCAGGCGCACTCGCTCTTTCGGCGACCTGGCTGCGCTGAGGCCGCGCTCGAGGTCCAGTCTGGAAGTCTACGTGAGTCAGGTCACTACGTGTCCTGCTCTTCTGAGTGACCGTCTGTGTGCTTTCCTCAACCTTCACCACGTTTCCTGCTGCTCAGTGTAGTGTAGTAGAAATATTACAGCTGCACGACTCCTCGGTGAAAGATCGCCATCTCCATTCCACCCCCCTCACAATCTGAAGCATTTATACAATTTGGTCAAACTCTCTGATCTACGACAAGCGTTTACTACCTGAAAAAGGATTTTATTCTAAAGTGTGTGTGTGTGTGTGTGTGTGTGTGTGTGTGTGTGTGTGTGTGTTTACTGAGGCAAACCACACACAGCAAACATCTACAGTTGAGGACAAAATTATTAGCCCCCCTACAAAATAATCATTGTTTGATAAGTATTTCAAAAGTTCTTTTAAACGGAGCTAATAATTTAGTCTGTACATACTACTGTACATAATACTGTACCTTGGAATGTTTATTTTGATTTTTGATGGGTGTCTTTTTTTTCTTTACAACATCACTTTTACATCAAATTATATTTTTCATTCCATTTTTTTAAATTTAAAGCAAAGAGTAATATGTGTTATTATATTGCTTTTTGACAACCTGTTTTTCAGGGTTAAATATTCTAAATAATAAAATATCCCAAAAAAAAGAATCGTCATCTTCGTCCTCATCTAAGCACAAAAATAGATTTTCCCATTTGATCCAGAATCGTGCAGCTCTAATAAATACTATTATATTTCTTATAAAAAGAGCTTCTTTTTTATTAACCCGGACGTGTTTTTTTCAAGACAAAATCATAGAAAACAGAAGTTCAAGACAAATTATCTAAACATATATTTTTTTAAATAATGCAATGAGCGTGTCACTTATGTCTATTACACACATCTGACACAAACGTGAACTAGTCGCTGGTTGATCATTTCAAGAAAAATAGAAATGAATCTGATATGAATATATGTAACGTATATGGGGAGTGTCTTTATCAATCATATGATAAGAAATCATCATGATTTTGCAATCAGTGATTTTAAGTAAAATCCAAAATACTTCAAAATATTTAATACTTCATTAAATATTACTATACTTTAAACTTTAATCTGTTCCATTACGCATAATTTATCTGATGCTCTGCTTACTACTCGCGTCCGATTTGCTACAAATCAAATCCATAAGATCAACAGAAGCGGACCAATCCGTTTTCGCTACTAGCGTCCAAGTAAATAAGTTCTCTTTGGAAAAACGCAGCCAACGTAGCCAATCACGTCACGGCGATTATTTTTAAATGATCAACAGATGCCATAAAACATCTTGAGTCCGACTTCCAGCGACTTCCTTTGCTTCTAGTCTTTCCGTGTGTGACTTTAAAACCGTCAGCCAATCAGAGACGCGTGTTTCACTCCGCACCTTTCTCTTCACGCAGACCACGTTGCCCGATGACGTCTTCGAGAACGGCGGCATGGCCGAACGCAAACGACTGTCTTTCAGCCTCTCGGAAACGTCCACCTCAAGCCCCGCCCCCGGGAAGTCCAACCCCGAGATTACGGTCACGCCCCCCGAGCCAGAGACGCCCTCGCCCTTCGGCACCAAGACCCTGGAGGAAGAGGACGGCGAGGAGGGAGAAGACTGTGGCAGCGTGAGTGCCAGTCTGGCCAGTGCCTGCGATCCAGAGCTGGAGTGGGACGAGGCCGTGGGACCAGAAGACGTGCTGTTCCTCGAGCCCCACGGGCCCGACGAGGCGTCCGAGCTGAAGCCCGTGGAGCTGGACGGGGAGGAGGGCAGCTTGACCAGGCAGTTGGTGAGGAGGCTGACCTCGTCT
>MU204349.1:3365557-3400908 GCA_017309775.1 Paedocypris sp. Pulau Singkep | reverse complement strand
ATTGCTGAATTATTGTGGTGTCAGAGTTCTTCAGAATAATAGTACACACTGTTAAATACACATCAAAATACCGTGTATGTGCAGTGCTCCCGATTGGCACCTTACAAATAAAATGCATTATCATTACTATTGTTAAAAATGAAAATAATGATTAAATTGTTTCGTTTGTTTTAAAAATTCTTATTTTTGAATTTAATGTAAATGTGCGCACTAGGTGTTCCGATTACGAATGTGTTTAAGCGCTCGCTAAACTCCTCCCCTTCTTCCAGTCAATCTCATTCTCACCTTGAATGCAGCTGTCAATCACATTCTCACCAGCCAATCAGAGTAAGGATGATAGGAAGATTCTCGCCCCCACGTAAATCTTGGGCCAGAAATTCAAACGAAAAACAAAATGAGCGAAAAATTTGAAGAAAAAGTTTCAAACGAAAATGTGAAGATTGCAAGCAAAAAAAAAAAACGTAATTGCATGCGGAAAATTTTCAAACCAAACGCAATTTACGTTTATCCGCTAATCTGATACATATCTTACGGGTCGGCAGGTGAAGACGGACGACTGGCGTACGAACAGCTGGACACGGTGCCGAGGGAGATGGTGCGTCTGGGAACCCGCCGGGCAAACGCCGTCACCACGCTCTTTTAGAACCGTTTCCCAGGCCTGTACATTAGCATTGCTACTTGAACCGTGTCGGCCATTTTGTGGATGGAATTTTATGCGTTTTGTCTCGGGATTTATTGTTCTTTTTACGTTTCGATTTCATTTCGTTTTACGCTCCCACGACGTTTCGGTTTGGCTCGGAGCAACTTTTGGACGGATTTCTCAGGAGCGACGGTTTTAACCCAGTCCAGCTCGCTTTCTGATTGGCTGAGGCATGAGTTTGACTGGATGAGTGAAGAACCGTTAATCTGGTACTAGCTACGCGTGGGATTAATACGTCGATGCACTTTTAAACGCCGTGTTCGGGCAAACGCGTGACGCATTACTGTGAATTCCCGGTTTGGTGCAGAAATGAAGACTTTTTTTTTGTGCCTGACGCTCTGGTACTACTGAGTCACATGACCATAACACCACTTATTTATTTGTACACTGTAAAATGCTGACAAATCCCCTTTTCCCCACTTTTTATACTGAGGATGAACTTGTTTGTGGCTAGCTAACTAGCTAACGTGCTACTTAAAAGTGCATCAGGTTTTGAGGGCTGTTGGAGTTATAAATGTATAATGTTTGATTTTAAGATGTAAAAGGTGTTTTAAGGATGATATATTTTACCAGATTAGACAGTATTTGTGTTCACGGAACTCCGTAAATGTCTTTTCAATATGCCTTTCGCTAACTAGCCTGACGCTAGCATCGCTTTGTGCCGTCTGAAGTTCTCAAACGTGAATCTGCGCTGCTTGGGAAACGCTCTTTTTCCACAATAAATGTTTTTACCACACTGAGAATTGTACCAAAGGCAGGGCTTTAAAACTATTCACCCGAAAAGCACATTTAGAGGAATGTCCGGACATCTCAGATCTTACAAGCACAACTGACTTTTCGAGAAGATTGTTCCGTAACATTTTACAACTTTCTAAAGCCATATGAACAGTCATAAATAATACTCATAAATATTCAAGTGTATACTTGTTTTGTGGTTCATCACAATTTTATATTAGGATTAAATATTCAACATTCTAATATTGATTAAATATAATAGATATAAATCTATTTTTCAATGACAGTATGGTATATTCCTCTATTAAATAGCACTGTGACAGTATTGGAGCATGAATATTGACGATCAGTTTAATAATCTTGATAAGGGGTAATTTTGAAACGTTCAGCCTCTTAATATCCAACTTGGTGGAGTCAGCATCTAGTGTTTTTAAGCAAACCCCATTTTAACTTGTATGACCTTTTTAAATACGAACGCCTTTTATGATGGTGGCTTGGCTACTCTTCGGATAAAAGCAATTTTCGTTTTGATGCTCATGTTATCCAGTTTTTGCTTTTTTGTCTACTGTTGTTCTTCTGCTAAAGGTGGCAATAAATTTTATTTTTGCAGATTCTTTACGTGTGGATGCATTTAAGGATTTGGTGAAAAAAAAAAAAAAAAAAAAAAAAAACTTGAGGCCTAAGTATCTGCATTTAACCTGCAGTGCATGAGAAACAGTGTTAATTTTCCAAAGCATGCGTATGATATGGTAAAAGGGAAATATGGTAAATGAGGAAGGAAAAAAAAACTATATATGCATGTAAATTACTGTGCTTGGTTTCTTTATCCAAACTTTTATACAGTAAAACGTTTGAGCAAGAAGCTCTTAATTTATATGAAAATAAAAGCAAATAATTGAATCATCCCAATACCAAAAACAAATCAGTTCTAAAACCATAGATTTTTAATATTAGGAATTTACCACACCAGAGACATATTGTATGGGTCAAATTTATGTCAACATGCATTTCCAAAAAGTGGAATTATTACAGTTTCCAAAAGGAAAAATGTGCATCAGCAGTGAATATGCACTAAAATAAACATAGCGGGGGGCGGGGTACAAAAAATTAAAAAAAAAGGCACACATTTGTTCAGAAGGCAAGGTCAGTCACATGACCAGAAGACAGTCCATAACATCCATCGAAGGTTGTGCGCTCTGACCGGAATCCGCTCAGCTTCCCGTCTCGGCCGAATCATCCGTCTGAGGCGAGTCACAGTCACGTGTCTGTGTGGTAGGAGAACTGTCATGTTCTTCCTCCTGATCTTCTGCTGCTTGGTCATCATCCTCTTCATCGCTCTCCTCTTCATCAAACGCAATCTCGCGCAGCTCTTCCAGATTGTCCGGACTCTTCCCAGTCAACCTCTGAAACCAAGAGAATGGAGTTAGTTCATAGAAATTGCAATTACCAGGCAGAAATAAAAATAATAATAATAATCCAGAACAAGAACCTCGATCATATCAGCCATATGCTGCACGTGCTGCGCCAGCTCCTGCAACTCCTCGTTCTCGCTCTTCAGCTGAACAATCTGCTCGTCTTTGGCTTCAATCTCTTTGTGCAACTGAAACAGATAGAAATCAAATTACTACAGTGACACCATGTTTTAATAAAAAATTAACCAAATAAATACTGTACAAGTACTTCTGGCTACAGCCAATCAGAACACTGATTTACTATTTTTGAATTATACACATTGTATATTTACAAAAATCCGTAAAGTACTCAAGTACCTCGGCTGTCACATTTGTAATAGGTTTAAATTGATTTTAAACATTTCCCGATAGGCTTCCAGAGATCTACAGACCTTCTCGTTCTCTTGGAGGACACCGAACAGAGCCTTCCGCCTCTCTTCAGCCACTTCCTTCCAGTACGAGGACCCAGGAGGCTCTGAGGAAAGACGGGAGACTCATCATCATACAGAATAAAAAAAAAAAAAAAAAAAAAAAAAACTTTAAAAGCAAGTGGCACTACTAGAAAACTCCATGCACGAGCTTGTAAGAAGGGCAAATTCACACGTCTTCTACATTAGACCGCTAGACCCTACTTGCATCTTCTGTTTACGAGACCAAGATGGTGATCAGACGCATGGAAACGTACGATCACCTTTACAGTTTGTGCAGCGTCACCTGACTCTCCAGATGAATGAAAGGCTGAACCGTCTTTATAGAGCGGCTGGGATTTGGTTACATTGCCATTTGAAGGATAAAAGGGTAATTGTGACAAAAATAGTTCTACAATGGCTAGAAATGTCATGCCAAAAAAAAAAAAAAAAAAAAAAAAAGCAGACAGGCGCTATCATCTCATCAAGAAGCAGCAAAAGTGTGACGAGCTTCACCTTTGATCATGAGCTCGTAGGCCTCCTGCGTGACACCTTCAGGCAGATGCTCCGTCTCCGAGCTGCTGCTTCTAACAGCCACCTCAGCTTTGACTCGTTTGGAGCCTTTGGTTTGCTCCGAGCTCCACATCTTCCTCTTGGGAACGGATTTTCCATTCTAAAACAAACAGATCCATAATGAAACGATAATTCATAACTCAGAACCATAAAACGTGTGAAAGCTGTACCTCGATGACACGGCCAAGGTTTTTGTTGACGGCGGACGGCTGGAGGACCTTGAGCGTTCTCCTCTCGGAATCTGCTCCAGATGTTGAGGTGACGAGGAACTTCTGAGGAAGCGGCACGAGTAACAGGTTTAGTCATTCTTCTCCGGTTACAACACGCAAGGTATCTCAGCAACTTCACACATCAAGCGTGGGAAAGGGGCCGGACACAGATCATCTGCATGAAGTAAACACCTCTGATTCCCACGGGCTGCGTTTACTTGGTTATCTCACCGTAACATTCTTTAACCTGTAATTACCCTGGGAACTTGTGCCCGAAGTCGCCTGAAGACTGACCGCAAGTCGAGAATTGGTTAATGTTTTGACGTAAACACGGTGGCAGAAGCGACCACGGTTAATGGATTTCAACGCTCGTGAGACGTTCGTGGCCAATGATTTATTTCCAACAGATCAAGGTGTCGGGTTAATGTCCCTGAGACGGGGAAGCTTAGTTTAATTTACACATTTTAATTAATTTCCAATTTAAAAGCTTAAATTTGAGTCCTATTAAAACTGGACTTTGTTTTGCTTTGAGCTTAAAGAGTGGTTCAGTCAACAGTGAAGACAGATGTGCAAGAATGAAGATAAAAGGTTTTGTGAAATGTTTACAAACCTTGATGTTTTCAGAGGGGTTCTCTGCATGCTTGATTCTTCTAATGGAGCTCATGTTCTACAGGGGAAAAAGACAAAGTTAGAAATAGTTAGTTAAACTTTTGTCTGCTTACGGAAACGCAGTTTAACCCTTTACAACCATACATTCGACCTGGAGCTTCAGTCGGTTTGACTAAAACCGGACATTGACGTCATATTTTATAACATGAACTTTATTGTCCTGATTTTATCGCTTTATCGAACAACATATCATCGAAAAGCATTAATAGTATTAGTTGACCACAACTGTGATGCTAACGTCTCGAGCACACGACAAACGCTGGGCTCGTGAGGCGAGCGACACCGAGAAAGTTCTAGAAGGGTCGCGAACACATTTTTCGGAACCGCTTGACGAACAACGAGCTATAACGACAATTCAACAAGAACCGATAAAATACTCACTGGTTCAAACGTTTCGTCTTCGCAAGACAAACAAACACTGTTTGGTGTGATGCGCGCGCCAACTGCTTAAGTACCGCCTTTGTACCGTCACGTGACCCGAGATTTCGCGCTACCGCAAAAACAAACAACAACAACGCCGAGTCTCATTTAAATTCTCTTGACAGTGAGAGTTTAAATGGGCGATCACTTCACATCACGACTAACTCTGTATTAAATTGTTAATTTTGTATGATCACGTAACTATTTTTAGCGCGTGGTCGTAAATCTGACAGGAGCGCGCTCCTCCTCTATCACACGTGCACGGCTGCGTGACGCGCGTCGGCCATTTTGAGTTGTTTGTTCGGCGAGGACTCGCTTGTTTTCCAGACCAGAGCTGAGGAGACGGCCGACTCACGCCAAACTATCGCCCGAAAGACATTTCACCCCTTTATTCCACCACTATGGGTACACCGAGATGCAGATCCCGCCGTCTGTTACCTGAGAGAGCGGAGGATTTCGGCCGGTTTGTCAGTTTATCTTGACATGGCATGTAAGGGTTCGTGACGACGGTGGAAAAAAAAAGCACGAAATCGAACGGGGACCATCACGCGAAACGTTTGTCACCAGTGATCGATAGGGAGATTTGGGGAGTTTGTTGTCCATTCGCGGATCGATAACATGCGAGGCCGTCGTTAGCCTGCTAGCTTAGCACCATCGCGAGAGCACAAACACGCAAAACATGTAACGATCAGACGGTCGGATGCGATTAATCGACGTGCTGTTGATGGCAAACTGCACTTAAAGGAGATGTAGCTGTCGAGCCTCGGCCACTATCAGTCGGCGGCGTTGGTGAATTTAGCTTAGCTAGCATTGTTTTGCTGGCCAGCCACGAAAGCCTCGCGATGAATCTCAACCGTGGCGGAAACTTTCACGGGCCCGTTCGATGCCCCTAAAACCCACAAGATGCCCAGCAAACTCCGCGTTCAAGATCTCATGGCATCCGCATTTCTCTGCCATGGTTGTCTTTCCCACGCGTCGTTCAGATGTGCTTTTACCGGACAGTTTACACAAAGACATGGCCGCGAAACACCACAGGCGATTCTGGAAGAGATTCTCGACAATCCGCAGTAATAGTCCGTTGGTCAGCGTTTCAAACATTGAGTAGGATTGATTGACCTGAAGCTGACGGTCTGTCCCCTTTTAAAAACACAAGCTTCGGGATGGATCTGCAGCTCACCTGGATTGCGTGAGACGCCAGGTTGACGGGTTCGATAATAAACGCATTCGTGGTTTCTTTTCGCCGACACGGCCTTGGCTTGATTTGTTGTTTTAAAATGGTTTAGGTTTACTTCAAAAAGTCTATTGACTCGGCCTTAGCACTCAATCGATCGGGAAATGGATTAGGACCATTAATTAATTCGCATCAGTAGTGCTGGTTCTAGATCTTAGTTTTTGAGGGGTTCGGTCGCCCTGTAGTCTGTCAAAAACGTCATTTTAAAGAAAAAGAGGGGGGGAACGTCTACGTAAGGAAATTATTATCGTCCATAACAATGGGAGACCCAAATTCTCGCCGGAATCAAACCAGAAACCGACTCCGCGCCCAGATACGGAAGAAAAGAGAATCTCTGGCTGATCAGTTTGACTTCAAGATCTACATTGCTTTTGTATTTAAAGAGAAGGTATGAGAGCCGATACAACTCACACAGAGGTGTAAAATACTTGAGTACTCTGAGAATTTTTGTAAATATTGTTTTACTTAATATTTTTGGCTACTTTGTACTTGTACCGAATAACAAAAACAAACTTTTAAATTCACGCAGTCCCAATAAAATGACGCAAACAATAAAGTACAAGTACTAATATAGGTACAGATACTATTCTCTGTGTTTTCAGGTTTGTTGTACTTTTTTTTTAGATTCAGATGTATTTTACATATGTTTGCATATGGTGCAAAATGTGCAAAAATTCCTAAAGTTTACTCAAGTACTTTACAGCCATCACACACACGCATGTATAAACGAATGACCTTTTTTCCCAATCTTTTGCAGAAAAAGAAGTCGGCACTTTTCGAAGTAGCTGAGGTGGTTCCTGTGATGACCAACAACTATGAGGAAAATATCCTTAAAGGCGTGAAGGATTCGAGCTACTCCTTGGAGAGTTCCCTAGAGCTTCTCCAGAAAGACGTAGTGCAGTTGCACGCACCTCGCTACCAGTCGATGCGTCGAGTAAGCGCTTCTGAAGTCTCGCCGCAGTCTTCCGTTGGTCGCGGTGTCTCCAATGAACTTTCTGAATCTTCTCAGGATGTGATCGGTTGTACCCAGGAGATGGACTTCATCCTTTGGCCCCGCAATGATATTGAGAAGATAGTCTGTCTCCTGTTCTCCAGATGGAAAGGGGCTGAAGACGAACCGTTCAGGCCTGTTCAGGTACATGTGTTTGGCCTTTTAGAAGATTCTAGTCAAGGAGTTTGTTAGTATGGCCACTAGGGGCTGTATCGGATTGTGTTTTGCATTTTATCACTCAGTGACACACACACATAAACAAACCTGGAGCAGTGGGCAGTTTTAAGACGTGAGGTCAGTGACTTGCCCAAAGACACTTGATTTTAAAACCAGCCAGACTGGGATTTGAACCTGCGTGGCAGGTCCAACTACCTTCTACTGGACCAATTTAATTAAAAAACGTTGTTAATCTGAAAAGTAATTAAAACTGATATGCTTTACACATGCTCTCCGAGAAAAAAGAGAAAAAAAAAAAGATATATATAGATAAAAGAATTAAAGCAAGATAAATATACAGTATGGGTATGGATATATTGATAGGTAAAGTAAAGCAAAGACTACAGGATTAGTGTGAAGGAAATTGAAAAGTTGAAGTGATTAAACAAATTTAAATTACATTTACATCTTTGTTTTGATTAATCTGTTTTTAAAATATTTGTCGTGAATTAGATTTGCATATTTTAATTATCTAAAAATCTAAATATTGTTGTGGCCTAGTGGTTAACTTGTGAACAAAAGGTGGCAGGTTCAAATCCGGACTAAAATTGATCATAGCCATTGTCCTAACATTGACGAAAAATGGACACTTTTCTTTTACTAATGACTCTGTGTTTCTTAATTCCGCATAGCGGCTTTGAGTTGGTGTGGTACTGAAAAAAGCTCCACATAAATTAACATAAATGTACTTAAAAAAGTTCTAAAGTGAACATTGACGCATTTCAGCGGTGGTTTAGTTTGTTAGTTGCTGTGAGTTACACCTTCTATATCATTGCACACGTGAGTTCAAAACATGAACTAATTCCACTTTCGTCTGGTCAACAGGCCAAGTTCGAGTTTCATCACGGAGACTACGAGAAGCAGTTTTCACACGCTGTTGGGAGGAAGGACAAGGCTGGGACGGTGATGAACAACCCCAACCAGTCTGTCTTTCTGTTTATGGACAGACAGCACTTACAGGTAACACAACCACACCAGGGTTAAGGGTGGACAATCACGATGTTTCCTAGAAAGTTCCAGAAAGTTCTAGTATCTGTATTTGATCACAGAAGGGGTGGACATTACATTTTAGTAGACCTTAAGTACATTAAAGAAAGTTACAATACATATTGTGTGTACAAATAAAGTAAGAAATTAGATGCAGGGGGAAACCTGGATAAGCATCTGCCATTTTTAATACGTTTATTTGGGAAAATGAGAGGGAATATACAGAGCAGCAGCAGCTTTCTCTTTGTTTGTTTGTTTGTTACGCTTTTTCTCTCCCTCTCGTGAGTCTGAATCTGAGCGCCGTGTGAAACAAACGTTTACAAACTATTTTGATAAAAATAATAGTGTGCGCCTTTACAGTTGTTTTTCTCAGAGCTGATCTTAAAGAGACACTACACTGACATAAGAGCTGCTCGTGCTTCATGAGTGTGATCGATTAATTCAGCCTGTTACAACGCTTTCTGTGTTCGATTAGCAATGTCTGTGTCGTCATTAAAAGTTGTGAGGAAACACCTGTTATACTGTATTAAAGCGTTTATATTAGTGCTGTCAAACGATTATTTTTTTTAACTAGTTAATCGCAATTAATGGCTATTAATCACAAATAATATTTTTATGTATTAATGATTATTTATTATTAACAATTATTAATAATAGAATAGAATCTTGTATTGATTGTTGAAGTGTAAAATATAAATTATTGTAAACTAAAAAAAAAAAGGAATTCACATAAAAGGAACATCCTAATTAATCGCACGAGTTAACGCGTTAACTTTGACAGCCCTAGTTCATATACATGTAATAACAACCGTCTAACGGGCTTCGCTTTCTCTCTCCACAGACTCCAAAAACCAAGCTCACCGTTTTCAAGTTGTGCAGTCTGTGTCTCTACCTGCCGCAGGACCAGCTGACCTGCTGGGGGGTGGGAGACATCGAGGACCACCTCCGTCCCTACATGCCCGACTAGGAGACGCCCACCCAGGCCTGGAAGCAAGTCCTTCTCTACACACCCCTCAGTCCAATAGAATTGAACTTGTGCTTGGAACTCTCCTTTTCGTTAACCGCTCGTCTTCACCCTCGTTTAGCCCCGCCCCCCCTGTGTGTCTCACTCCTCCTTTCATTCCATCTTTCCTCTGTTTGTCCGGTTTGCATTCGAGCCTGCATGAACATTGAGTTTGAGTGGTTGTTCTCCTGGAGCACCGTCAGCAATACTGAAGGAACACTTTTGGTTAAGGACGTGGCCGAGGCCGGGCCCGTGGGGGTCTCCTTACACACCGCACCGTGAGAGATAGCAAACGTGTTGTGTGATTCGGAGGATGCGGGAGCATGGGGTAGTCTTCCTCAAAACGGAACAGTAGTTGTTAAAAAAAGGAAAAAAAAAACTCATTTGGCGTAGATTTTCGTTCTTCTGCTGGACTTTTAATTTGTCATTCCTTGCCTGTTATGTGACGTGTTTCTGGAGAGGGGATGGAGGTGCGGCGGAGGTGTTGTAGACGCATTGTCTGGGTTTTTCTTTTTTCTTCTTCTGGCTGTTGGGATTGTAATGGACGTCACCAAGCGATTCATGCACTATTATTAATACAAGCTACTGTTTGCTGATGTAATAATTGGTGGTGGGAGACTAAATTAAGTTCACGTACCTCATGAGAGAAGTGGCGGTATCTATCTATGGGTTTGTTTTTCCTGCTTAGATCTCCTGAAAAGCACTAACATACTTCAGTGCTTGGGATTTACCATCGGTAAGACGTCTTTTTGGTTTCTTATTGGGGTCATTTGACAAATTGCTTTTTTTTTTCCTCTTTTGAAGTTCTACGTTCACATAAAAAGGGGCTGGATGTTTGTTCAAGCTTTTCTTTGGAAATAAACACTGTTTAAAATGATGGGTTTTTTTTATGATGTGCTATTTAATACATTAGAGAGCATTTTACTACAAAAGGAGGCAGTCAGCTTCCGAGATGCTTTGTGTGTCGTCCCTGAGCGATGAGCTTTCCTGTCGCCTTGTTGGTGAGATCTACCGTTGCGAAAGCCAGCGTCCGGCCTTCCTTCAACACTCGTGCCGTGATCAGGACGTCTTCTCCCAGCTTTGCTGCTGTCATGTACCTGGAAAACCACACGTCTTTAGAACTTGGGTGCATTCATACTAAAAGAAATAAACCTATCCGGGATTAAATTATGCAATATCAACCCACTGATTTGATCGTATAGTTTAGCCTATTCAATTTAGTTTTACTCTATAAAATACCAATTTTAACTTGAAACAGAGTACGCTCAGTTTTATACAGAAGCAGAAATCTTTAATGGCCAAGTTGCCATGACAACAAGGAATGTGTGGTCCCCTCTTTTACATATATTAACATTAATATGCAAATATGATAAGAAAAGATAGACTACTCATTAAAAATTTAGGAACTTTTTGTGTTCAGCAGCAAAAAACACTACGTTTTAAAATTGAATAAAGACAATAATATATTATAAATAATAAAGAAAAACAGTGAGATGAAAGGAAATAAACATCAATTGCACATATTCATATATTTATTACAGGTAAATTTACAATTTATTATGACACCCTATTTAATAAAGAAAAACAGTAACATGAAATGAAAGAAACAAATATAGTTGCACATTCTTGCAGCAGTTGTTATTGCACACAAGTTGTTGTTTTTTATTATGGTCTATTAGTTTACAATTTATGACGACACCATATTTAACATCGTTGTGTAATTGTCTTTTCTATCTGTGGGTGCACGCTGTGAAGCACTTTGTGATTTTATCTGTGAAAAGTGCTCTATAAACTAACGAACTTACCCTACTACTACTAACACACAGTATGTCAGACGAGCTTACGTTATGTTCATGTCTACGCTGACGCCGGGCGCCGCTCGCTCGCTGTACATGATGGCAGTGGTGGAGATGATGTCCACCAGCGTGGCGGTCAAGCCCCCGTGAAGGGTTCCTCCTCGGTTCGTGTGCTCCTCTTCCACCTTCATCTCGCACACCACTTTACCCGGCACCGCGGACACGACTTCCACCTGCATGCGGATAAAAAACACGCGCTCATCACCGAGTCTGAAGCGGGTCGCGCACAACGTTTACCTTTTGTAACACCCTGTCGAATCCCGGAGTGTCCACTATTGTCTTCATGATCTGTTTTATTGCGTTTAATGACAAAGAAGTCATTCTTCAAGAAATTCCGCCAGATAGTACCAAGGGCAACTTCAACTTCGGTGCGGAAGAATTTTTCAAAATAAAAGTCTTTGTGAGCTTTAATTACACACTCCTGAAAGTATGCTTAAATACGGAATGTGGAGAGGCCAAACACAAATAATAAAACACAAAGCTGCGATTAAGTTTACATTCTTAAACTTCATTTAAGATACAAATGACAATTTGACTTGGGAGACTTTTAATTTAAAAAATAAATCAATCTGGTGTTAGTGGGCGGGTTCTGAAGATTTGTTTATGGTTATCAAAAGACAATATAATACGTGCTGGTAATGTTTTAACAAGTTAAAATAGGATCTTTAGTAATTTGTGTTGTCATCATCAGCGTTCACAAAATGGCATTCTGAATCATTTTCACGAATATACACTTATCGAAAGAACCGATTCACTGGGTCCTGCCTTTAAAAAGTTCCGGTGAAATATTTAGCTTAACCGGTGTTGTAAAAATATAAATGTTTTGGTTAAAATTTTTTGGGGATTAAATATACTTGCCAATCTTAATGAAGTTGCGCTTGTTATAAGATAACATCAATATTGGCTGTTGTAACTTTAATTTATTTTTTTTATTCCACCCGGAATTGTTTAATGGTTGCACACGTCCGCGTAACTAACTGTAAAAATGTCTAATACCGAAAAGCCAAACAATGATAGCGATCAACAAATATCAGAGCTGGAGAAGTCTAGAACGCAGCTTTGCGAGCAATTTGCTTCAGTCTCTGGATCGGACAGCGCGGTGGCTGTGTTTTATTTGGCCGAAAATGAATGGGACATGGAGGTACGTTACTCGATCCTAGGATTTCTTCTTATATAAAATAATACTTTTTTAAACAGTGTGGGTTTTTTTTAGTAATTAACTTATCTTTTTTTTTTGGTAATTTTAGTTATGAACTCATGTTTTTTCCAGAGAGCTTTAAATTCTTACTTTGAAGCAAATATGGACTCAGTCTTTGATGCCGAAGAAGAACCTAAAGATGCTGTTGGAATGAAGAGAAAGGCTCATTTTTCAGAGAAAGTCGACAACGAAGAATCAAATAAGAAAACTAAAAAAGATTGGTAAGTCAAAGTTATATATACATACATTGTGTGTGTGTGTGTGTGTGTGTGTGTGTGTGTGTGTGTGTGTGTAAATATACAGTAGTTTGTTAGTGTGTATACATGCATGTGTATGTTAACTATTTTATTAATTAATTATAAATGTATATTTAAATCTGTAATTCCTTATAAATAACTATAAATGTAAAAAACAAAATCTGTGTGACGACCAATCTGGGTTAATGGCCTTAGTCGTGTTCTTTTCAGTATCGACTTGACCGCGGACGAAGCCAGCTGCTCGACGAGTGAGGAAGCCAAAGGAACGCCGGCGGATCCCGATGACGGGAAGCTTTCCATCATCACCTGGAACGTGGACGGGTTGGACACCTTAAATCTGGCGGAGCGTGCGCGAGGATTGTGCTCTTATCTTGCTTTGTGCGTCTGCCTCTTGCCTTGTGTTGTTGGCTGTTTCTTTGTGTTTTAAACCTGTTTTTGTTGTTCCAGATACACGCCAGATGTGGTTTTCCTGCAAGAACTCATCCCGACGTATGTCCAGTATCTTAAAAAACGCGCCGTCAGCTATTTGTTCGTAGACGGTAAGAAGAAAACGTCTGCACCGTGAATTTTACCACTATTTACGTCTAATAAAACACTGGAAATCACTTTCATTCAGAGGTGTGAAGAGTACCCGACAGCCATACTTGAGTAAAAGTACAGATACTTGGTGTAAAAATTACTCCATTACAAGTAACAAGTCACCATTTTCAAAAAGACTTGAGTCGAAGTAGATAAGTATCCAATTTTAAAAGAACTTATGTATTAAGAAGTATTTTATTCATACTCAATATAGGCAAAAAAAAAAAAGAAATGTGAAAACAAACTATTGTTTTCTAATTCAGAAACAGAATTGAACCTCAATGTTAAATTAAAAATGGTATAACAAAGTAGATAAAAAGAGCAAAAAGTCAGTCTCAATCACTTAAATGTACAAAGAAAAAAAAGTAGATATAAAATAAAATGATTAGTAAAATATACTACTAAATGTACTTTATGCAGAATGTATAATTTCAGCAACTCATTTACATAATGCTTTCATCGAAGGAAATGATGAAGGTTACTTCACCGGAATCATGTTGAAGAAATCCCGGGTCAAACTTGTGGAAAGTGAGATCACAGTTTATCCTTCCACACAGATGCTGAGGAACCTTCTGGTTGCTCAGGTGATTTGCTTTCTGTCTCTGACGTGTTTTAGTCTCTCACACACGTTTGTTTTTCACTCTCCTGAAGGTGATTTTCAAAGACCACAAGCTACAGCTGATGACATCACATCTGGAAAGCTGTAAGAACCAATCGGAGGAGAGAATGAAACAATTGCGGGTGATTTTTCAAAAGTTCCGAGAAGCGCCTGAAGACACAACTGTTCTTTTCGGTGGAGACACGAACCTCAGGGACGCCGAGGTAAAGAGCTGATGTCATTATCAAATAGTTTAATTAATGAAATGATCAAATATGAAAATACATTGTCTGCAGCACCATGAGAATAAATATAGTACATACTTAAAATAAAGCTATATTGCACACAAATTGAAATAATTTAGTAAATATGTATTGGAAAATATACAGTAGTATATGTAGTAAAAAATGGTAAAAATTATAAAGAGTACATTTACCAGAATTTAACTGAGAGGATTAATAAAGTTAAAATCAAATCACTCAATTATTATTATTATTATTATTATTATTATTATTATTATTATTATTATTATTATTATTATTATCATCATTATCATTATTAAGTACCTTTTTGCAGCTTCTTGAAATTAAAAATGTGATTTGAAATTAAAGCAATAATTATCACTTCTAAAGTGTCAGCGTATTATTTATTAAATTAATAAATAGTATATATTAAACTGTATTAATATTATATTATATATTATAATTATGTATTATTTAATGCTTATGAATAAAATTAAATGTATAAAATGTGTGTGAGGAGCGTGACACGGCTGGTGGTGTGTGTAGGTGTGTAAAGTGGGCGGTCTTCCTGCGGGTGTGTGTGACGTGTGGGAGCAGCTGGGCGAGCAGGAACACTGCAGATACACCTGGGACACCAAAGCCAACAGCAACAAGGCCACGCCCTACAGCAGCAGGTGTCGCTTTGACCGCGTCTACCTCAAGTGTGCCCAGACCCCGCGGAGGATACGCCCTGACCACATGGTCCTGGTGGGCACGGAGAAGCTGGACTGCGGCAGTTACACTAGTGACCACTGGGGGATTTACTGCACCTTTGACCTATGAGCAGACTAGCCTTCGCTAAAGCACTATTCCAAACCGTTTGGATCATTTGTCATTTTCACACAAACTTATTGACTAAAATGTTCTTTATAAATAAATGTTTAAATAAATGGGTGTTTTTCAATTGTGTGTGGGTTGGCGGGTGGGTGGATAGGTAGGTAGGTAGGTAGGTGTGTGTGTGTGTGTGTGTGTATAATATATATACACACGCACACACACAAATACATATATTTATATATATGCTTTATTATCCCAACTCCAACAGGTTAAATCATACATATTAAAGCAATGAATAATTTAACTCAAAAGCTCAGCCGCATAAATTACCTCAGCAAAAATTGCGCCATCACACGAACACTAATGGAATACAAAGTCAAAATAAAATACACATATATTTATATATATTATATACATATATCAAATGAATTATGTAACAATCAAGTACTTTATTTATAGTGTGTGCACATGTTGTTTATGTTTAAGTTAATGTATGCATGCTTAAGTATTATTTTACCTATATAATATATATATCAAGTACTATATATACATATGCATACATACGTCCAAACAAATCTCATCAATCAAATTATCAACACTAAGGCATTTTGTTGCCTGTGAGTGCGGAAAATAAACATTTAGTCGTAATCGTGTCTTATGGGGACCCGAGAATGTGTGTGTGGTGTGTTTGGGCGTCTAGAAGCGTGTGATGGACAGCTGTCTTGAGCCGAACAGGCACGTGGCTCTCAACAACCACTGCCCACGTGTCCACACAGGTCAGAAGGTCACGACCTCAAGCTGACCTCTGGATCCGTATGACTGGCTCCAAACGGTCTGCTACGGTAAAGTGTGTGTGTGTGTGTGTGTGCGCGTGTGAGAGCCAGTCCTCTAATTGGTTTGGACCGGATGAGCTTAGCTTATAGCTTCAGATCTCGGAATCCCGCGAGCTGTTGACGGCGTTCCGGTTGATCCGCTTTCCGGAAGGTTCTTCCCGGCTCCGGCGTCATTGTATCGCTTTGAATTGTTCTGACACATGGCCGAGAGCACAAACTCTTCCACCGCCTGGACAATTACACCAACCCTACCAAGAAATGTCAATCGTGGCCTGAATAAACGTGTAAAACGAATCTACAAATGTGTTCCTGCTCGTGCTTTTCAGACTCCGGTCAGCTGTGAAAGTCAATTATAAGACTGTTTTGTGTTTTTTTGTTCACGTGAAGAATGGTGTTGCTTGGTACTGTCGCAGGGATGGAGATAATGGGTTGTCAAGGAAACTGTCTAACATTGTGTCACGGAAAGCAAAGTCATCGCCGGTCTGAATCAGCGAATGGAGCGTCTTTACAGCACAACGAGAAACTCACTGTGTTGTTTCGCCAATTTATATTGAATAAAATAACACAAGCAAGAATGTCTAAACGTTTGCAAAAGTCTTAAAAAAATGACGTGAACGGAAAGGTCTATAAAGTGTTTTAGGAGGTCATTTGTCCTTATAAGACTGTACAACAACATGATGGACTGAGTAGAAAAAAAAAATACAAATACAAAAAAAAAAGATCATTAATTTAAAGAAAAAAAAAATACGTTTTTATGATGATTCATTTTATTGACTGCCATCGTTTGTTATTATCGCTATTTATTTTACTAAGGTTGTGCGTGTTTGCTGCCGGACACCTGAATATTTCCCGTGAAAGATTAAGGTTTTATCATCATCAAAAATGTTTGCAGCAGTCATACATTTTTTTTTATTTTTTAGCATGTTCCTCTAACCGGCTACTCGTTTTCTTAACATAATTTCCATTTCTGGGTCGCAGGGAGCTGGAGCAAATACCAGCAAATCTGGGGAAAAATTCGACACACACACACACTTAAAAATGTACTATTTTTCAATGTATGATAATATATATAAATTTTTTTCAATATACTTTTTTTATTTCTAGATTTATTTTTTTATTTTGTGTCTAATTTGTATATTAACAATGCAATGTTTTTCTATTGATATTCTTTATCTTTATTTATCGTTCAACATTGTGGCTGCTGCAAAATGTACATTTCTCATTGTTGGGACAAATAAAGGTTGGTGATCAAATTATGTATTACAAGTGTATGTTTGAATTTATCAAGTTTTTTGAAACAGAATTATAATTTAAGGCCCTGCAATCTGACAAGAAACAAACCAGGGATACAAAACGCAGTAATGGGTTTAAAAACAATAAAAATTATAAATAAAAAAAACAGACAAAGCACTTATTTAAATACTCCAAATTTTATTCATATTTCTTTTAAATATGTACATTTTTGCATGTATATATCTCAAGATACTGCACTTGGTTTCTTGGTCAGTCTCGGGCAAACGTCCCGACCCGGCAGGTCCGACACACGTTCAGCTTTATTGCTAAAACCCGAAAACAAGGTCCGTTGTGTTCAGCCCTGAAACCACATTCGCCAAAACCATATCAAGGTCATTATCAAACTAGTCAACAACTGGAAGGAATGTGTCCGTTGTGCATGTTTCCATCCGCAACAACCCGCTAGAAAAACGTCTTTGCACGCTACGTTAAAAAAAACCCAGTATATTGTTTGCAAGTATTGCAGTATTATGTGAGCCCTTGTCAGCACAAACTCAATAAATCACCGAAAGATGAAGAAAGCTGAACAAACGGCGCGTTATAGTGTTCACGATTGTCAGGTCATGTGACCAAAGTCCTTCATTCGTTTAATCAGGCTGAGGAATCGGAGCACAACTTAAAAAAATAATTATACTGTAGTGTATATTAAAAAAAAAAAAAAAATGGCGAAAAAAAGCAAGAACAAGAGCCGGACACATACACATCAATCGAAGCTCAAGGCGTAAATTAACACCATCGTTTCATCCGCTCGTGTCCGTTTCGTTCACGTCCATCACTTTTCTCGATGTGCGGATCTTAAATATTAAGCTTAAGAAATTCCGCCTGCGCCATTTCTGAATAATGTGATCTCTATATGACTTGAAGCTTTAATAAAAGATTTGGTTAAATCATAAAGGCAAACTCGTTCGGTCGTCTCAATATGAGAATGATCAATCCTACACGTTTCGCTGAGTGAGTGCACGCGGTTTGACAAAAAAGATAAAATTAAAAAAATCCGTGGCAGGACATTCTTAAATATTCCCGAAGATACCATAATAATCCGAATATTGTAATAAAATTATTTCCCTCTCATCGAAGTTTTACAAAATTTCCCAATTTGGCCAAAGCCAGATTTTGCCCAGTCGCATAAAAGTAAAAAAAAAAAAAAAAAAAAGCAATTAAAAGTATCACCAAAGACTTATTATTACATCGTTTCCCAGATGCTCTGAAACCCAAGCCAAAAAAATCCAACATATTTTTGACCTTAACTTCATATAAATTATCACGAAATAAAAATTAAGAGAAATAAAAAAAGTACCATAAATATTTAAGTCCATCTCAGTGACTAAAAAAAATATATATACTGGCCCAGAGTCCCAAATCTTTGGGCAGCGCGTCGAAAAGTCCCTGATGGGCGTGTGCCGCTCCGAGGGTCCACCCGTATCACCTCAGCAGGTCAAAGGTCAAACGACATTAACCGTCCTCTTGCTGCAGAACTTGGATCCGCTGTGATTGGCTGCTCCGCCGTTCATGTGCGACGTCTTGAGCTCCATCTGGCAGGCGGCGATGGCGGAGTTCAGCTCCACTTGTGCTCGGTGAACCACGTAGAACATCAGGCCGATGCTGATGAAGATCTGGAGAGGAGGAAGAGAAAAAAAAAAAATCCCAAAATCGGTGAATTTAATGGCTGAATTAAATTTGATCACCAAACAAATCTTTACAATTCCCGAGTTAATGCTAATTCCGATGAAAAACGTACATTTTTTCATTCACTTCTGAAGGAACCTTTTACATTTCTTTATCTGAGAGTAACATAGACGCACATAAAGACGTAATAATAAGAGAGAGTGAGACAGAACGTGAAACAGGAGGTGGAATGAAAGAGACTGAGACAGGAAGAGAGTAGAGAAAAAAGGAGAGATGGAAAAAAAAAGTGAAAAGGAGGAGAAATAGAGGGCAAAACTTAAAAAGACAGATAGGGTGAAGGAGAGAAGAGAGAAAAGAGTGAGAGACTAAAGAAAAGGAGAGAAAACAAAAAAAAGAGTTGAGAAAGAAAACGAATGAGCGAGACAGAGTGAGAGAGAAGAAAAAAAAAGAGAACAAGCGAGCAAGACAGACAATAAGTGAGGGATAATGGAGAAAAGAGTGAGAGATAAAGAGGGAAAAGTGGAAAAAAAGAAAATGAGGAAAAAAAAATGACAAAAAGAGACAGTAAGAGAAGAGAGAGATGATGGAGAAGAGAACATGTGATTAAGAGAAAATAGAGAAAAGAGTGAGAGAGAGGAGAGGAAAAGAAAGTGAGATAGGCAGAGAGTGAGTGAGAGAGAAAAAGAAAGCGAAAAATAATAGAAGTAATAGTGTTTGTGACGTGACAAATGGAATAATTGAAATAAAGGTAATCACTTTCCTAAACAGAACTTATAGATCTGGCCAGAAAAATATCAGTCTGTCTGAAAAAAAAAAAAAAAAAAAAAAAAAAAAAAAAAAAAAAAAAAAAAAAAAAAAAAAAAAAAAAAAAAAAAAAAAAAAAAAAAAAAAAAAAAAAAAAAAAAAAAAAAAAAAAAAAAAAAAAAAAAAAAAAAAAAAAAAAAAAACCCAGAAAAAGAATTTGGAAAAAAAATAAAATAAAATTTCTCGTCACATTTTCAGCTCGAACGCAGAAAATCACAAACTCGATGATGATGGAGCAAGTTTCGTTTTTCTGCCGTTAGATTTGAGTAAAAGAAACAAATGAAACCTGAAAGCCAAAAGCCTTGATCAGACGTGACTTTGGCTCTTCAAGCGTGTTTAGATGCTGAATGGCTGAAGGAGTTTCACCTGCAGACTGAACACAAAGTATCCGCTGATGCTCTGCTCCGCAATCACGTCCTCCATGGTGCGCAGCGTGGTGCCCAGGTACGAGTTCAGCAGCTGCGTGGGCAGAAGACCCACCGAGGAGACCACTAAATAATTTGGCAAGGACACATCTGTGATCTGTCAAAGGAAAAAAAAGAAATCACAAATGTTCTTATGAAAACATTTTTAGTTATGTGGAATTAGATTAGTGCCAGAAATATAACGTGACATTTTTTGCTTGAAAAAAAAAAATAATAATATTAAAAGACATTTCAAACGCACAAAAAAAATCTGAAACAGACAAAATGTGAAACGTATGATGAAAATCTGAAACGCAAAATCCAAAATTACATATTGGAATGTAATTTCCAAGACAAAAAAATCCGAAATACATGTTAAAAATATGAAAATGAAAAAAAATGTTCAACTGCTGCCAATCACAGTCTCACCGGCCAATCAGAGTAAGGCAACCAACCACCTCTCATAAAACAAGTGCCAAAAGTCCAAAGGCAAAAAAAAAATCCAACCGAAAATGTGAAGATTCATTAGCATTTTCGTTGCTTTCTAAGAAACGTGATATTTTTGCCACTAATCTGACTTTACACAAAGTTGACTGATGGTGGAACAAACCAAAGCTTTTTAAAGAACAAACGCACGGACAAAAGCATTACGCAAGCGACGTGCTTCCCATAAGGGCGTGACCTCGAAACGGGGCACAATGACAGCGCCACTGGGGGTCGGCCTTTTAAACAAACACTTGAGATATTTCTCCTAAGCTTGCACCGTGTTGGGTTTCCTGTAGAACGTTCGGCTTCAGCAGAAAACACGGGGCACTTTGAAACGCAGAAGGTGTGAAACACAACTCCGCTGTGACCCGAGCGGGCCGACTTCACACTAACCTTGGCCCCTCCGCTACAGGCAAACAGACCAGTCAGATGGTTTAATGAGCCACTGGGGTGATGGCTGATGGTTCTGCCGACTGGGAGGAACGTGTAGAGTTGTGTAACGCGTTTATGATGGTGGTTATTAAAGCGTGAGACACTCGGGCAGAGGTTGTCCAGGGAGCCAGAAGATTGACTCCGAGTATCAGGTTCCATCCCCGGTAAAAGCTCTGGAGGAACCGCAGAGACACCGAGGTCTCGTCAGCATCTCAGATCAGTAACTCAAGGATCTACTCAAGGACAATGACGTTGGTGTTTCTGTAATCAGGTATTACGACTCGGGGTTGAGTTGATCGTACTTTTCCAGACTATAGAGCTGTGTTCATTTTGACAAAGAGTTTTTTTTTTTTTTTTTAAAGAAATACGTTTTAGTTGACTAAATTACAGTATAGATTTAGTCAACGAAAATATAAGTGGTACTTATTCTAAATGTTTACTAAAGTGACTATGTCTAAGAAATCTGAGTACGTGGTCAACTATGAACATAAAATATATACAAAGGTCATTTATTTTTCTTGAACTTAATTTTATGAACTTTCTTTCAACTCAAACAAATGTATTCTCATGAATAAAATTGAATACAGTAAAATAAAATCCATTATAATCGCATCACATTTAGAAGTAACAAATGGATGCAAGAACTGAACAAAACTCAAGATTTTCAAGTCAAACTCACAATTTCGAACATCAAGAAAAAAAAGAAGAGCAGTAACGAACCAAATTTAAAAAGCTTGATCAATAACACAACACATTTCAGGCTTTTGGAGGTCATCAGATGATAACCTCTCCTGAATGATCTACAGAAAAGCCAGAAAACACACGACGTGGAGATGAAACCAGTGGTCACCGTGTTCTCCGCACGTCCTGGGACAGTTTGACCGGCTGGTGCTCTTCTACACGTGCTCCTGGTATTTACACAGGTCCGTAATAAGGCCGCTCTGACTTTGTTGGCTCATTTGTAAAGGACTTTTTGTCTAAAACCGAACTGGTTTTCATTTTCCTGGTTTCTTTTCTTTCATACCAGTGTCAGGGAAACAAGGCCGTGACGGCCTTGTTTCCCTGACACTGGTATGAAAGAAAAGAAACCAGGAAAATGAAACAAATTCTTCACGTGACTATTTGCACCGAATATGTAAAATACAATAAAAAAAATACTTTCCTGGAAATTATAATAATGCTATACATTTTAAAGACACAGTGTGAGCCCAAATAAGTAAGACACTGGCAAATCATCACGACAAGTCAAGAGGAAGTGACGCAAACCATTCGACCTGTGTGAAGACATCTGCTCACATAAAAGCTTAGACAGAAGAATAAACGACGTCCAGCGCAAATATCACGAGTCCGGCAGAGTAGGAACACATTACACGGGCGGCTACTCTGCTCTTCCACACAGGTGTTACAGGTCCGGTGGGTTTCACGACGGTGTCCTTGAGTTGACCCCTACATGACCCCTGGGGGAGCCTTAGCTAAGCGCTGCCTGCTGCTCCGGGTTTGTGTGTGGAAAGCACTTAAGTACACTTTGGCAATTTTTGTAAATGTTGCAACTATTGTAAATGTTTTTTTTTTTTACATTTTTTACAACTTTTTAATTCACGCAGTCCAGAGTCCAATCAAAAGTACAAGCACTAACACAAGTGCAAATACTAAGCTCAGTGTTTCAATGTCTAAAGAACTGTTTTCATTTTCATTACGCGTTTGTTGTACTTTTTAAATTATTTTTTTTATCAACTGTATTATACATATGTATACATATCCATGTTGTATATTCACAAAGTTTACAAAAATTCCTACTCAAGTACTTTACACCTCCACAACACAATTCATTTGGTCCCTAGTGTGTGTGTGTGTGTGTGTGTGTGTGTGTGTGTGTTTACATAAACTGTATGCGTTTCATTTTTGAGATGGGTCCCTTGTGATAAGTCCTGAAGTGCGGTGAAGTAAAGCTAAATAATGTCACGTCACATGACTGCAGTGTGGGAATAATGGTTGGCAGACGGACAATTCACTTACTGTGCACAGATGAAACCACAGCTCGTCTGAAGACATGTTCAGTTTTAAAAGATTATCAAAAGCTGCAGGTTCACATGCTTATTTTGTTCATTCATGATTATTAAATTGCGATAATAAATCCCCTAGCAACTGAAATAAAGTCTCTTTCCCTTTTACTTCCATATCAAACTCGCAAAAAAGGCTAAACAAATCACTAAGCCGTCTAAAAGAATTAACCGATGGTCTAAAAGAATTAACACAAGGTCTTAAAGGTTTAATTCCAACAAAGCTGAATAAAGCTACCTGGACGGCCATTAAAGATTACCAGCCGCACTGATGCTGATAATCAGAGCTGGATAAAAATAAAAATCTGATGTGAAAAATTTACACGTATATAGTTTTATTCAGTGTGTATCTTTTACTCATCACATTTTTCTTTTTGCACCAAATGGAGAAGTTGCGATACTAATTTTATTGAATTTAAATTATTTCTATAATAGAATCGCATGCTTTTATTGTCATTGTGCAATAAAGACATTCTATTCTACAACAGTAGGGATGTCAAACATACGGAACCGGCCCCAAGAGGGTTTGATCACGCCCGCAGAATAATTTGAAAGAGGAAATAAATGCATAAAAGACATGAAATTAATATTTTTATTTAGCGGCAATTCATGGATTATAGGCTTAGCGGCGCAGTGTTTATATCATTTAGCTTGTTACGACATTGTTACTAATAGCTGAAACTTTTCTACCTCTCCGCTACACCATCATTAGCCAAAATGTCGTTATCCAAAAAGAAGATAAGTAGATAAAGACTGTAGAATTTTCAAATAAAAATGGACCTCTGTCCTACTTAATTACAGAGATGCACGGAAAAAAACATGCAGTTTAATGTTAGTCAGCAGCTTCACGACAAAAGTGTGATGGAATTCTACTGTACATACAACTCCATAAATGTTCAGTACGAATTATAATGTATGTTTCATGTATGATGTTTACAGTTTTACAGATTTTACTTTCTTCATTACACATTTAAAATCACTCTCATTGGTTTGGAAGGTGTAAGCAGGAATTACATTCAGACTTTATATGTGTGTGTGTGTGTAGATGGTAGGCCTTTCTTTAAAAGTCTGATTTTATCCTAAAAGTGCATTACTATATTTTTCAGCACCAATTAAAGTTTCGTGCCTTTGTACAATCAGTTGCAATGCGTACGTGCAAATGAAAAAAGTAAATTGCACATTTGTCTATACAAGTCAAGGAAATATGAGGCGATTCATGAAATAAATTAAAAGGATAGTTCATTAAATTTCAATATTTTCCTACAGTTCTTGTGCTTCTTTACACCAAAATAAAGGAAAAAGATGATATTTTGGTTGTTTATAGCAGAGTGTGGTGTAATTGTAACGGTCCGGTGTAGGTACAAGATCGGCTCGGGCTGGACACTAATGATGACGTCGCACTATTTGATTGGTTGTAAGTTGGCAAGATGAAAAAATGTTGGTAAGATCGAAAAAAGGGAAATCTGTAAAAATCTTGTTAAATCTGTACTTAACTTACTAAACACCCTAATATCTCGTACTGTGTGACGCTGCTTTTGATTATAGCCATCAATATGACTAATTATAGTAGTCAATGTGTAAAATTGACATTTGGGCAAATTAAACCGGACTGCACACAGCATAAATAGAGGTTTTCTATATAGTCATACATTTACTCGATGACACAGCTTGGTCCGAATGCTGTAACAGGACGTCATCATTAGTCCCCAGCCCGAGACGTTTTTGCAGCCTAGACGATTTGGTACCTACACTGGCACACGCTTCACATCTCCCTAGACCGCATATGGCCTACGATATGAAATGAGTTTGACACCCCTGCTTTATAGTCATTGTCTCACAGGGTTACAATAAACCCTAGTCTAGTCTAGTCAAATATAGTCAAGCCTAGTCTTATTCAGTCTAGTCTAATCAAGCCTAGTCTTATTCAGTCTAGTCTACCCTAGTCAAGTCTAGTGTAGTCAAGTCTAGTGTAGTCAAGTCTAGTTTAGTCAAGTCTAGTTTAGTCAAGTCTAGTTTAGTCAAGTCTAGTTTAGTCAAGTCTAGTCTATGTCAATAGAGAATCTAGACTAGAATATTAGAATATATATATATATAAGACTAGATCATTTTTTTTGTAAATTGCTTTGGATAAAAGCGTTTGTCAAATGACTGTAAAGTAAAAAGTAAAGAATCACGCTTACCGAGAAGACGGCATTCTGGAGGCCGAAGGGAATCGGCGTGAGTCTCGCCAAGGCCACAACTTTAAGTCCACTGCCACCCTCCACCACCCGGATGACGGCGCTGAGCTGCTCGCTGCTGCCGATCTTACTCAGCACCCAGTCTGTGAGCAGTCGCTTGCACACCAGGTGCGAGATGAAGGTCCCGATCAGCACTCCCACCATCACCAGTCCCATCCCCAGCACAAAGCCGTACAAGTAGCCCGCCGCCACGTTGAGGACGATGTAGCCCCAGCCGCAGGGGAAGGAGACGGTGATCAAGCCCACGATGAAGAGCATGGCGCCCACCAAGCTGTCCAGACTCTCCACCCACACCAGCGCGTCCTTCAGGTACTGCCGCACCAGGGCCACGGAGGAGAAGCAGACGGCGGCCAGCACGCAGGCCAGCAGGGCGCTCCTCAAGCAGCAGGTGGTGATGCAGCACGGGTGGCGGAACTCGGGGGTGACGGACAGGCCGGAGGAGTCGCCCAGGCCCGTGGAGTCCATCTCCGCCTTCTCGTCGAACACCTTGCAGATCAGGATGTCGATCCGCTCGCAGTCCAGCGGCTCCGGCCTGCGCTGCAGCCAGCGACTCAGCTGGACGTGTGTCTTCCCCGCCGCGTGCTTCAGGGCTTTCAGCAGACCCTGCGCGGACATGCTCAGGCCCTCATGCGGTGACCTCTGACCTTTACACGTTGACGAGCGCTCGGTCCAACACGACGCGGCCGGGGCTTATCTGGGGAGAACTAGCGTCACGTCACGCCACTTCTCGGACCGGACATCCAGCCACGTCAGCTGCCGTTGGTTGTTTTCGCTCCACGCGGCTGCCATCCCCTCTCCCGGGTCGCGTAAATCACACCGCCGCGGAACTTTCCAGACTCCGGGCGCGCGCGCACATCACTGCAGCACTCCCATCCAGGCTCCGGTCCAAAGTCCTGCCGCTCATCCCGCCCTGCTGAGGCGAGCGCGGGCGATAAACGCGCAGAAGACGGCGTGTGGTGTGTGTGCGTGTGTGGCGTGGCGTGGCGCGGGTGTGTCGATCACCCCGAGTCCGAGCGCGGTGTTTACGCCGAGTGTCGTTCGCACTACTGTTTGCTTCCCATTATCCTGGACGAACGGGTCACGTGACGCGCGACGTCACAAGTATCGCGAGAATGCCGACGCGCGGCGAAAGTGCAGCGTGCGCACTTTGGTTGATGTTTGTTTTTGTTTTTAAATTGTGACCGCGATGTTTATACACGTAAAGCAAATGTTTCTATTATTTAGATATTTTGTATATTAACCTTTTACTTGTTATGACTGTGCAATTGTTATTTGTTTTCGCTTTTTATTTGTCTTGTTTACAATTCAAATGGCTGTTATTTTTCTGGTTGTTTATGTTTACTTGTGCGTGTTTACTTGTTTATTTATAGCATTTATTTAGTGCATTTATTTATAGATGTGTGCTTATATGTCTTCTTGCTCTCTCAGCTTTACCTTGACTATTTTCATTCATTCATTTTATTCAATTGAAACAGTTATTATGTTTTTGTTGACAACAATGCATTATGTAAATACCAATTGTAAAAGGGTAAAACGTTTCTAGTAAATGTCATTCTTAATTACTGCTTGTTTTAATGCTATGACATGTGTTATCACCAATAATAATGTAGGACATAATGTATTGTTAAATACATTAAATGTGAAAACATACACAACACAGGACAAAATGTTTGATTTAAAAAATATATGTAACCATCATGAAAAACAAGTAAAGTGACTAATTGTACTGTTATATAATTTCAACCTGGAATGTTTTTTTATCTGACATCAGTGAAGTGAGATAACGGTTCCCAGGTCAAACCGATTGCAAAATATCATTCTGTTCACTCTGTTCGTCCTCGCTGAATCCACATTTCAAGCTTGTGTGATCATGTCTTTTGAACAAACTTCTGCTTAGCAAAGATCTTCCCGGGGAACACCATCAAAACTGATGCAGCGTTTCACTGTTACAAAACCAAGGTCAAAGTTTATCTCAGCGGTTAATCCGGTTGTTGCTGATGTCAAATTCACAGTCAGAGCATGAATAGCTTCTTAAAATTCAAGTGCAAAGCTCATTTTAATGAATGAAATTGATGACATAATGTTTCATTCAAAGGCAAAGCAGCTGTTTCAAAGTTAACAACAATTCAAAAAGACTAATAAACCAATAATGCAAGATAAGGCATTGACATAACCCGAAAAAGAAACTTCTTATCAATATTTAGACATGATAAACTGTACTAGTACACAGTTGAGCAGTGGGTAGGGCGTTCGCCTCATCGTTCCAGACTCCAGCTGGTGGGTTCGAAGTCTGATCGGGGGTCTGTTAAGTTTACATGCGCTCCTCGTTTCCACTGGGCTTCATTTGTTGTTTAAAAAAATTGAAATTTGATTTTTTGCATACCTCCCATTTAAAAGTTGTGCCATACGTCCAAACGTGTTTTAACACATGAGAATAATTTGCATCGCCTTTAAGATGAATTATATTATTGAGTAATTATCATCTTCTTTTTGTATGCAAATTAAATAAATATGTGAGTACATACAAAGCATATACAGTGAGTGTATATGTATTTGTATATGTGTATTTATTTATACTTTCTTTCTTTTTCTTTTTTCTGACTTTTATTTCAAATTAGTGTTTGTAAAGCAAGGGTTGTTTTCGACAGTTCTCGGCATCACCAGCAGGTGGCAGCAGAGCTTTGTTTTCCTTCATTCGCGCCGAAGTTTTGCTCTTTTGTAAATACGCAACATATTACGTAAAAACAATTTAAAGGACAATTGCCTTTTTTCCTGTCTTGCACAGACATGACAATTATTGTTTTTATATCGGCTTGATGTAGAACGCAATCGGATAATTTAGAAACGTGCAGGGATCATCAAAATGTAATATTTTTTTATTATTAACTATATCGACTTAAAATATTATTATTGGGCTTTTGCTATCAGAGAGATATTTTAACATGCACAGTGAGTCTCTGATGTGTTGAGCCGCATCATCAGAGACCTGTGGCTCAGTGGCGTTTCGCGGGAAATTCCGTCCACGCGCGTCACACTTCATCTCCCGCGCTCGCGCATCTTTTCACGGCGCGTCTTCTGTCTCGAATTAAAATAATCTAACGGATTAAGAGTTGTTGTTTCGTGCAAGGAATGAATATGGATAGCTCTGAAGAGGTCCAGTCACTCTCGGATGAAGCCAGCACTCCTGTCGAGTTAAAGAAAGGAATGTCAATATTTTTGGACGTGAGTATTTGAAGATCATTTTCATACATTTTTTAATGTCTCATAATATTGAAAATAACGGACAAAGAATACGTTTCGAGTATTTGTTTGGATGTTTGTATGTGTTTGTTTTTTATCCACACCACATATAGAAAAGGCTCTAATGCACTGCATTTATATCATTTTTTATAATATATAACCTAATAGTATACGTATAAATAAATCATCCATAATATATGATGGCACGTTCTATTAATATACGTAACAAAATCATAGAAAAATCATAGATTTGTCATATGATGACACTCCATAGATGTGTAAACTAACACATTGTGTAATATTTAACTAACATACATATATTATGTATGTATATAGAAATATGTAAACACACTGCATATATACTTGTGTATATATGTGTGTGTGTGTGTGTGTATTTCTTGTGTTACTGTTTTTGTTATTTTGTTCCCTTTTTTTAAAAAAAATACTTATGTAATTATCTTTATTATATCAGTAACTTATTAATTATAATTAGTAAATTAAAAATATTCTTATATTGTCAGTTAATTAAATTCTGCTTTTTTTGATTTGCCACACAAACACGTTCACTGGCATCTCATTAAAATGCAGTGGCCTTAAAGCCTTTTCTATATGTGGTGTGGATTTTTAATTATCGAGTTAGGGAGCAGTGGCTCTCCGACCGAGCAGTGGCATAGTTTCATCTCACCAGCTAAATTCAGCTTATTCCTGGCACATTCAGTGTGATATATATTTGCCGAGAGTTGGGACTATTTAGACGGCCGCAGCACGCCTGGATGTTCAAAGTCAACATGGCCATCATCACATCTGCTTTCATCTGTTTTTAGGCCTCGGCCTAAATAATTTACAGCGGTTAAGTCCCTTTACACCATCCGCGGGTCACGTTTTCACGCAGGCACTAATATTCTCATGTTTGCTTTCAGATTTTGAGAAGAGCCGACAAAAACGGTGAGATGTTGTCCTCGTCTGAAAGTTTGATTGTGACTCAGATTATATCTGTTGTGTGCTGCTATTTATTACTCATGCAGATCCGCACATGTTTGAGCAGTTGTCCGAATCCGGCCATGTTTTTTTTTTTTGGAATGGTTGTCATGGAAACAGACTATCTTCCATATGTTTCTCAATATTTGTCAATATATTACAAGCGGTTCCTGACAGATCTAGTAATAAGCCGCTATATTGTTTTTCTAGTTGGATTGTCCTGTATAAACCTCTGTGGTGTTTAGTGAAGCATGTGGAGCTTTGCAGATGTTCGTTGCATGCGTGTGCGTCTTTACTCGTCTTCGCCATATTGTGCTGGTTTTACGAGTGTAATTACAGCTCTAACTGCGAGAGCGTGTGAGGTTAGACGCAGCTTTTTATTTTAAGAATTGCCTGTCGTGACTCACCTGTCAGTGTTTGTGGAAGAACCTCCGGGCATCTTCACATCCACTAACACACACTCTCTCACACCTGCGGCGGACATTGTCTTCTCTCATCTGTGCGCGCTTTTCCACAACACCTGAGATCTGTTGTGCTTGAGTTTCCTCAAAGTCGCTGAATCTTACTACATTTCTTATTTAACGATGCACTTAAATGTGATCATAGTAGCATTTTACTTGTTTGCCTATAAAGAGCCCCGGATTATAAACTGTGCCGGATTATAAAGAAGACCAGATTATAACGCACATCAGATTATAAAGTACACCAGATTATAATGAACACTGGATTATAAACGCACCAGATTATAACACACACCAGATTATAACAAACACTGGATTATAAACGCACTAGATTATAACAAACAGCAGATTATAAAACACATGATTATAATGCTCAAACGGATTATAAATGCACCAGATTATAACGCACACCGGATTAAAATACACATCAGATTATAACAGACATCAGATTATAAACGCGCTATATTATAACACACACCAGAATATAAAGCACACAAGATTGTAATGCACAACATATTTGAAATGCACCAGATTATAACGCTCACCATATTATAACGCGCACCAGATTATAATGCACACCAGATTATAACGGATACCTATTATTATAACGCATACCATATTATAAACGCACCAGATTATAACAGACACCAGATTATAAAGCACACAATATTATAAACGCACCAGATTATAACAGACACCAGATTATAAAGCACACAATATTATAAACGCACCAGATTATAACGCACACCAGATTATAACAGACACCAGATTATAAATGAACCAGATTATAAAGCACACAATATTATAAATGTACCAGATTATAACAGACACCAGATTATTACAGACACAAGATTAAAAATGAACCAGATTTTAAAGCACACAATATTATAAACGCACCAGATTATAACGCACACCAGATTATAACAGACACAAGATTATAAATAAAACAGATTATACCGCGCACCAGATTATAAAGCACAACAGTTTATAAACATACCAGATTATAACCCACACCAGATTATACCGCGCACCAGATTATGTATAACAAAATCATTTCATTTGTATTGTGTTCATGTTGTCTTTTATGTTTCTATAAATTTGGATTGTAAGTCGCACCATTAATAAGTGTCCATTACCCAACCTTTTTCCACACGTAAAGAAGATTATGAAGTGCGTGGTCAATTTTTAAACAGTTATGAAAATTTTAATTGCACTTTACTTTTCAAATATTCCATTGTTGCTTGTATTTCGTTTCTATATATTCTATTTATTGGACCACTTTTGTTTGTTTCATGAATTGCATTTGTATAGTCTGTATTTTATTGCAGATATGTTGTCAGGTTTTCTTTTTAGTTTTTCTTTATACTCCATTGTACGTGTATCGCCTTATAATGCTGTATAATATTTATATTTTTTATAATTACTGGGACTTCTCCGTCCCAGGACAACAACATCTTTATAAACTTGACATCAATTTAAAAGTAAATGTTCAGACGGCGATTCAAACCATCGTTTCTTTCTGTTTCAAGATGACGGGAAGCTTTCTTTCGATGAGTTCAAGGCTTACTTCTCGGATGGCGTGCTGTCGGGAGAAGAACTAAAGGAGCTCTTCCACACCATCGACACTCATAACACAGAGTGAGTATGGCTGATGAGTACTACCGCCTCTACGCTTACAACGGTGGAGATTGTCTGGTTTTTGCACTAGATTATAACGCACAACAGATTAGAAACAGAAAGCAAACAATATTATAAACGCATCAGATTATAAAGCACACAATATTATAAACGCACCAAATTATAACGCACACCAGATTATAACGCACACCAGATTATAACAGACACCAGATTATAACAGACATCAGATTATAACAGACACCAGATTATAACAGACACCAGATTATAACGCACACCAGATTATAAACGCACCAGATTATAACGCGCACCAGATTATAACAGACACCAGATTATAACGCACACCAGATTATAACAGACACCAGATTATAACAGACACCAGATTATAAACGCACCAGATTATAACGCACACCAGATTATAACAGACACCAGATTATAAACGCACCAGATTATAACGCGCACCAGATTATAACAGACACTAGATTATAACGCACACCAGATTATAACAGACACCAGATTATAACAGACACCAGATTATAAACGCACCAGATTATAACGCGCACCAGATTATAACAGACACCAGATTATAAACGCACCAGATTATAAACGCACCAGATTATAACAGACACCAGATTATAAACGCACCAGATTATAACGCACACCAGATTATAACAGACACCAGATTATAACAGACACCAGATTATAAACGCACCATATTATAACTCACACCAGATTATAAACGCACCAGATTATAACGCACACCACAATATAAAACACACAAAATTATAATGCACAACAGATAATAAACGCGCCAGACTATAACACTCACCAGATTATAATACACAACAGTTTATAAATGCACCAAATTATAACGCACACCAGATTATAACGGACACTAGATTAGAATGCACTCGAGATTAAAAACGCATCAGATTATAATGCAAACCAGATTATAACACACACCAGATTATAACACACACTAGATTATAACACACAACATATTATAACGCACATCAGATTATAAAGCACACAAGATTGCAGCACACCAGATTATAACGCACGCTAAATTATAACAGACACCAGATTTTAAACACACCAGATTATAATGCACACTAGATTATAACACACACCAGATTATAAAGCACACTAGATTATAATGCACACCAGATTATAAACACACCAGATTACAGCGCACACCAGATTATAACCGACACCAGATTATAAATGTACCAGATTATGATGCACACAAAATTTTAAAGCACACAAGATTATAATGCCCAACAGATTATAAACGCACCAGATTATAACAGACTGCATCTTGATGTCATTATACGATGAATTATACAGATTTTATTCTCAACATTGTACAAATTCCATCTAGTCGATTCTTATCTTTCTGGCTTTCCACTCACTTTCGTGTCACTTGAGCCATCTTGGTTTCCATAGCAGCGGCTCTCCTGGTCGGTACATGGTCCCTTTGTAGTGGGTATTTGATGAAAATGGGCTTCTGAATTTATTTTCCATTCATATTGTGCAGCTAGGCCTGCTCTGGGTTTGATGTAGTATTTCAAAGAAAAAAAATTGCCGTCCTGCGCTGAAATAATAGCCGGCTCTTCCCTTCAGCACTAGCAGAATAATGCTGCGGGTCAAGCATCAAGCGTTCATTATCAAGGGTTAACTTGATCCTTTTTAAAAGGTATTGAAAGAGTTTTTTCCATTTCGCCTTGAAGGAAACATTTTCCACCTTTCTCTTCTAGATTGAATATCGAATGTTGCTTAGGCACCAACGAAACAAAGGGCTTTTTTTTTTTTTTTTTTTTTTTATCTTACCACAACTATTTTGTCACATGAGAGCTTTTAGTTTTATAACTTTTTTATTCATTTGCTCAAAGATGGTTTGTTGTCATCAGTTCATGCTTTACATGTTTATTTATATTTAATTTATTAGATATATATTTACAATATGTTTATATATATATATATATTTAAAACATATTTAGTTACAAAGAAAGTCTGTACTAAGATTGTAAGCACAACAACCAGTTTGCAAGCCATAGGCGACAATGGCTAGGAATAAAAAAAAATGAACAAATTGATTAAATTACGCTAAAGCAGATAATTTGTCGATATCAAATTACATTTTTAATTTATTTTCCTCTCCTCAATTTTCTGGCCAGTGAGTCACATTTTCTATTCAAGGTTGCTGAAACACACTGAAGCGAAACTTTGTTGCTGCACATTTACAAATAAATCAAAATTGTAATTATCAATTAGTTTAATGCGTATTTGAATATTTTGCAGTGAGAAAAGTTAAAAAAGATATTGCTGTAAAAAATATTTAGCTAAAAATGTTTGTTTATATTTGATATTATTTATATACTGTATATGAATATATACTTATATATATTTTTTTATTTATATATATATATTTTATGTAAATATTATATATAATATATAAAATATTTTATATCTGCAGTATATATATTTAGTTAAAAAGAAAGTCTGTATTGAGATTTTAAGCACAACAACCAGTGAGCAAGCCAAATGCGACAAAGGCTAGGAATAATAAATGAACAAATGAATTAAATGAAGCGCATTTTGTGATAGCAGTGTCTATTGTCGATATCAAAAATAGTTTTTCAATTCCTTGCGATCAGAATTTTTAGTACAATACGGTAAAATACTACGCTTCATCACACCACGAACGCAAACTGTTCCTGGCAAAACATATTAGGTTACACAGGGTGTTTAAAAGCCCTGATCGGAAGAGTAGTTTATGCTCAGACGTCTAGCTATGATGTAACGTCTCTTGAGGCCTAGAATGCAATATGGAGATTATTGGCAGCGTACAGCAGGCGGCGTATTGATGTTTTATCTTTGTGTGTTTATCCCGAGCTCTACGTCCTGCTGGGAGTCCGAGAGCCCCCCGAGTGCGTGTTTCATCCAGCCGCTCTCACTCTTTACCCTCAGTCCGTCGCTCCGGTCATGAGCAACACGGGCTTTGTGTAAAAAGTGCCAAAGGCGTGTCGTTACTTTGAATGCATTTTTATACCTGATCTAACTCATAAAGCGTTTAATTTTCTGTCTAACCACCAATTTAATGTGAAATTTGTGCTTCATCCAAATTAAAAGTATGTTATTTAGTGTAAAGTAAATGCATTTCTTTGAAGTACAGTAAAGATGTGCTGTGGAGCCAGATGGTGATGAGAAGAGACGACCTTGTTTCTCGGATTGGCCAATGAGAAGCTTGCACGTGCTGTAGGCATTTTTTAAAAACTCTTTAAAACTAAAAAATAAATCATAAACACGTTTACATGATCTTGTTCAGTTGTAAGAAGGAGCAATTGAAGCGATTTGTCTCAAAAGGAAACAATGAATGTTTTAATGAGGTAATTATGTAAACAACCACCAATGTGTCTCGTTATGTGTACAATTCCCATAATGGGAGGAGCTGTTGTTATCTTTACTTTACTTAAATGGACCAATTGGGCAGATTTTATGTTCATTGAAGTCATTATTTAAATAACCCACTGCGCAAAGAGTAGTCCAAATGACTACTAAAAGACGTCATTTTTGGACGTCCCAATTCGGTCTGCAGGAGGTGCAGAATGTAACTCGAAAAGACCTACTTTTCCGGAGGTCCAGAAGACGTCTGTAAAAAGACGTCGCGGGGGTGTCTTTGTAAAGTCCATTTATAGACCATGCATTCAACGTGCTTTAATTT
>MU204349.1:3350975-3365457 GCA_017309775.1 Paedocypris sp. Pulau Singkep | reverse complement strand
TATTTTATTAGATTATCACGGTCGATTAAAGACGTCTAAATGACTTCCAGACAGGAAGTCTAAGCGACGCCTAAATTAGGTCATGTTTCGACGACACAAACATTAGATGTCCATAAAAAGTCCAGATCAGGTCCACGACCGACCGACGCGATATAGACCTAATCTGGACGTTTTTTGGACTTCCAATGTTTAGTGGGAAGTTGTTATTACACCTCAGTGATCAGGACACATGGGTTCTGTTCGGTTTTTATGATATAATGTTAGATACCCTTATACACATTATTATTATTTAAATTCACCCCGTTAGTACAGAAGTCTCGATCAACAAAGATGCGAATTGACGCATATATTATGGTGGTGGTGTGTTTTTCAACCCTCCCGATGAGAAACAATCAAGAAAACGTATCATTTGAGATTTCATTAAACGTAGAAACTTAAATAGATTCAAAGATGTTTTTTGCATCGGCTAAGTAGTGGATAGTTAATTCCTTTCACAGTAAAAATTTTAAGGCTGACGCAATTTTTTGTACTTTGATCCAACGAGACACTTTTAACAGTGTGTTGTGTAATGAACGAACACTTGACAATCAATGTGTTTGTATGGATGATGTGTCTCCCTAGCGGCGCTGTGATTCTCATCAGGACCGAGTGTGACATGATGCTGTCAGTTGTTGTCTGGTGGGAAAAGAACAAAGCTGTCGGCCGATGACCCCCAATGTCAGGGTCCGGTCTCCATCTTCCTTTCTGATCCGCCGGAGACTGGGATTTTGGCTCCTTGTTTATTTATTTATTTATTTGTTTGTTGTTTTGGTGTCTTGTTATTGCTGTCATCATTTCCTCCCTAATTGTGTCTTTGTTAGTTAATTGTCAGTTTTATCGGTTCTCCTGTTTCATTTTTTTGTATCTTTTTCTTTTGATTTTTAATCTTTTTGTTTTGATTTTTTTTTTTCAGTCAAAAAATAGAATTGTATAGAGAATATAATAGATAGTATAGAATGCCTTTATTGTCATCGTATCACAGGGTTACAATGAAATTAGTATTGCTAGTCCATTTGGTAAAAAAAAAAAAAGATGAATTAAAGGTAAAATATAGTTAATTTATTTTTCTTTTGGTTATTTGTTCATTGATAGTTAATTTTGGCTCATTGTGTCAGTTTTACTTGTTTTGCCTCTATCTTTTTGTTTTATGTGACTTTGAGTCTGCAAATAAAAGCCATTCTCAATCCTGCAAGCTTCTTTACTTTACTTTACTTTACATTCAGACGACATAGACAGCATTTATGTGAAAACCAAATACATTGAACGAACATGTCTTTTTTTTTTCAGTAATGTGGACACGGATGAGCTGTGTGGTAAGTTTATAATTCATATTATATGTCCTACTAGAGGTAGTGTAGAGAGCCGTTCTAATATAATAAATGATGATTGTTATGTATTATTATTGCTAACTGAACGATGTTATTTTTCATTAGAATACTTCTCTCAGCATCTTGGGGAATATGAGCATGTTCTTGCTGCCCTGGAAGACTTGAATGTGTCAATACTTAAAGCCATGGACAAAACCAAGAAGGTACGATGCATCTCTACGACAAACGACTACACGTATATTGCTGTTATATTACCGACTCTGTCCGCCTTCGTGATGATACAGAAGATGAGAAATGCATTAAAAGATCCTCCAGCAGCCGCTAGTGAGGCTGGGGACGTCTCAGTCTCTCCCATCCTTCTTCTCTGGCCCTAATTGGGGCCGCAGACGTGTAATTACATGGTCATAACAAAGCTGTTCGAAACGTGTGCTCAATTGGACAAGCAGACAACTACTTCTCACTTCCTGCTGCTGTTTATTTCATTATTACAACAACAACGCTCTTTTAAAAAATACCTACAGTTTAAACAAATGTATAGATTTTAGTAAACTATATAATACACACATATATAAATAAGGTATACAGTTTTTTATATATCTTCAATGTATATATTGTGTGTATGTCTGTGTACACCATATACATTGTGTGTGTGTGTGTGTGTGTGTGTGTGTGTGTGTGTGTGTGTGTATATATATATATACAGTATATTTAAATATATGTACCTCCCCTCCACCTAAACCCCACCCCCCACCCATCCGAATGCCCCTCCCCCGAAGATCAGTATTGTAGGGGTATTGTAATATTGTGTCTCTTTGTAAAGATGTAGCTACTTTATCTAATGTGTGGTGGATCAATGATGATATGCTACGTTTATTGTCAGTTAACAGGCACTAAAAATGTTTATTAAAATGTAATGTGATGCATAATTGGATCACCAGGTTATGAATAGAATTATACAATTAATTGCCACAAGGTGAACCACAAGTGACCACTAGGGGAGCTGCTTCAAATGTAAAAAAAAAAAAAAGGGGGGGTTCATATTTTCAGTAAGGTCTAGGGGGGAAAACAGTATTTTTAATGCACTTTGTATCACTTGTGCTAAATTTAACATAATATTTTGTTTCTTATTTATTTATTTTTTCAAGTAAAACTATCATGTTGAATAAAATAAAAACGTCTTGAGCTTTCCTTCAGGGTGGCCGCAGTTTTTTTTTTAGGTGAGTTTTTCCATCCTATAAACTATATGAGGGTCTTAAAACTGCACGTCTGATAAAATGCTAGGTTGGCACCATTAGTCACGAGAAGCAGAAAGTGCGGATGAGTAGGTGGGCAAAGCCACTGCTATAATGGTGGTGGTCTTTGCCCTCGGACCACCTTAGTAAGCAGCAGTCGCACTTCTGAACGTCACATTGTGGGCGCTGGTGGAATCAGACAGAATGTTTTACATCTAACTATCTAACCGCTAACTATCTAGTGGTTAACTAGCGGTGCAGGTTATTGATGTTGCGCACGTTGATCTGTGCTTTGTGTTTGCTGTCATTCCCGTATAGCAGTTTTTTTTTTTTTTTTTGCTATTCATACACTAAAATACACCTCTTGTATTTTACTCCCAAGTTCGTAATTGATACGATTATTTAGCACATATGTACGGTATTTCTGTATTTATAATTAGATTTATTTATAAGAATTTATTTAATTTTTTTACTTATTTATTTTGCACGTATGTGTTTATGAATTTATTTATACATACGTACATTTCTTTCCATTTTGTTGTAATGACATAAATATATGTATTTATGAATTTATTTTGCACCTATGTACTGTATTTCTGTAATTCTCTATATTTAAGAACATTTTTTCTTTGACATTTATGTTTGTGTATCATCTTATTTTGTGTTATATATGTGTTATAAATGTTATATTATGAATGTTATATATGTGTTATACTGTATATGTTGTATTATAAATGTTATATATGTGTTATATATGTTATATTAAATTATAAATGATATTTGTGCCGGATCGGAGCGATTAGCTATGTGTGTTAAAACTCCACAGGTTCTAGATGTTCCTGGTTCCCGTGAGTCGTGCCGAGATTGATTTGAATAATCTGTGCTGTTGTTGGGAATGTGGGATTGATCACGTGACTTTAATAACAGCGTTTGAACACGGCTGCTAAACCTACAGCGTAATTACACAGGCATCTGTTGCTGACGCTGAACCATCTACGTTCCACACTTGCTCACGATTATTACGCTGCGAGGATAAACCGAATTCAGGAAAAGATGAAGAAGCATATGGTTTTATTTAATTTCATTATTTATATTGTAAGTCATGCAAAAATATGACTGAAATGTTTTCGCAGGAACTAGATATACAGCTCTTACAATCAAAGATCAACAAACCAATCAACATCATTAAATCGCCTCATTTGCATTTTTATTCCGACTTAATGAGGGAACTGACATTGAGCTGGGCTGTTTGTCCCTGTGCTGTTTAAAAGCTGATGGGAAATTACGATATGTTTATGTTTTCCTCAATTAGGGAAGCTGGAGTTTTTAGACACTAAAGATAATAGCAAATGTCGATTGTAAAAGTGTGATACTATGGAAGCTCGTTGCCTTCACCGATTTGGGTTTTTTTTTTCTGGGCTTGGAAAAAAAAAGTTTGTAGTGCAATGACGTGATATCATCGGAGAAACGTCTTCATGCTTCACCAGGATGGAGGACGCAGGAACTTTCATTTACGGCGTGGGTGCAAATCAAAATGGCGAAAAAAAAAAAGAAAAAATAAGTGAATGCAATTAGCTTTTTTTTTCAGGCCCAGAAAAATGGTGATTGCAATGAGTTTCTGTATGATATGTTTATTTATGTTTCATAACAAACCACTGTGTGTGTTTATTAGGTAAATATTTATGTTGCATTTTTGGTGTATTTTATTCTATTGTTATTGTTTCTAAAATAAGAGGGAAGAAACAAGTAGTCAGACCACATCTAATTCTGTGTTTGTCATGTATTGTACATACTTGATTATTACATAACTGATGTTGTATAAAAAAACAAATAAAAAGCCACAACAAATGCCACCAATTGGATGTCTCAAAAATAAAACAAAATAACAAAAAAATGGACTAAAAGAAAGCCCACAAAAAAAAGCAAATCTCAGATTAGCAATTAGCTAGCATTAAGCTTAGCATGACTTGACAAAACCAATCGTGCACAATAATAAGTCACTTTATTTTTCTATTATTGTTGCGGGTTCTCCACACTTACTTCTTGGGATGGTTTTGTCAAATCATGCTAAGCTAACTCTGGTAACTCGAGCATAATGCTAGCTAAGTGCTAATGTGAGAAGCTACTAACCACATGGATCGAGGGGGAAGTGATGGTTCAAACTCTGGCCATATCTTTAGGACTACCAGGAGGCCACGCATCTGGAGCAGTTTGTGACCCGCTTCCTGCTGAAGGAGACCACCAGTCAGCTTCACTCTCTGCAGGGTTCTCTGGAGTGTGCCATGGAGACCACCGCCGAGCAGACCCGCAACGACAGGCAAGTCCACTCCGTGCTTTTTACCAAAGAGATCTGCTGTGGATGGAACATATGGACAGGAAGCTCTACGAAAGGTGTACAAGATCTGAGCTTCAGATTATGTTCAAGGTCGACCCGGTCCTTTAGTTTTAGCAAATTATATTAGCATTGCAAAATATATTAACATTGTTACCTGTTGATTTTAATTCGTAAAGCTATCTGGTGCACAGTTTAGGTTGACTATCAATCCAGAGTAGACCTTTAGCAGACTATTTAATTTGTTTTTTTATAATGGACAGATTTATTACGAAACATTTAGTCGCCCAAGTCAAGTCAAGTCAAGTCAGGTTTTATCTATAGAGCACAGGTTTAACACAACCATAGTTGATCCAAAGTGCTTTACATAACAAATGATATAATAAAAACATATAAAAGCCCATAACAAGATGGACTTCTGAAATGAAGGTTTTTGCATTTGATTAGCAGCACATTTTCAATTGTAAAGAGGGTCTGGCCACAGGGGTCAGACGAGTAGGTGCGAAATATAGGACTGAGAAGAAGCTGTTCTGGATAATTACACGCTTCCACCAAGAGCGTTTTTCTGTACGAGCGCTACACTTTCTGAGACTCTTGAAGCTGAAGCCGACTGTGATGCAGCTTGTTTATCGCCAGTTTAAAGGGACTTAAATTAAAAAAAATTCTAAAAACGTAACAAAGTATACACTTGTAATATATAATTTTATGGTTCTGGAAGTCTAGAGAAGAGAACAATAACGTTTATTATCCAATTTCTATGAGAAGGGTTGTCTGGTGAGTTTCTTGATTGTGGCGTGGTACATTTTTGTGTTTGAAATTTTAACCCCTTCCTCTTAAGCACCTTGTGTCTCTGGAGCTAAGCTTTTTTTTTTTTTTTTGCATATTTTTAAGAGAACTATCATGTAGAATCGGAAAAAAAAAAAAAAAAAAACTTTTCTTCTGTTACTCTTTCATTCAATATATTTAATATTGGGAGCAGCCAAGTTATTTGTCAAATAAAAAAAAAATAAACCAAGTAGCGCAATAATTACTTTCCCTCGCAATTAGTTACTTTTATAACAATGTAACTCAATTACTAACTCTTTCTATTTATTAACTCTAGTTTCTATTTATGAGAAATAACTAGCAACTGTAACTAATGACTTTTTTTAAAGGAACACTGCACCCAGGCAACTTAAGGCTGCCGACTGCTCCGGGTTTTGTGTGTGTAACTTCACTGGATGGTCAATTGCGGAAAGAATGATAGAAAAATCCGTTGACAACATTACAATTTTATTATGCAATTTTCTAGAGAGGTTTACTATTTGTGGGATATGGAGTTGAGTTGCGATGCATTCAGGAAGCAGTCGGCACCATGTTCTTTCTTTAGAGCATCTCTCCACATCTCTCCGTATCTATTCGTATCTCGCTCTTCTTCTGTCAGCGTGTCATTCTGCCTAATACTGATGTACCACGTCTGCACCCTAACAATCCCACGGGCAGCGAAACATCTCCACTTCAGCCTCCGCTGACCTTTCGCTCGCTTGGGTGGGCTTCTCACTGCACAAATTGGCTGTTAAAAATAAAAAAAGCCTCGGAAAAGATAAAAATACCGTAATTGAACATTCACACCATTCACCTGCCATTTAATATTCTATATGTTTTTCAATTATATAGTGATTATTGGTTTTAACTTTTAATTTTTATAGTATGCATATCGTCTGGTTTATTTATTATGTATTTTTTTGCGGATTTGTTTTTATATAGTATTTATCTTGGTATATACTGTATTATGTTTGTTTTTGACATCTGTCACATTTTGTCAGTTTATTTTTTCACTTTCATAATCCTTCTACAGTAATATCGATTTCAGAACAAAAACACAAACAAGGAACAAAAACAAACCCAAATTGTATCAATATCTTAATTCTTTGTATCAAGATTGTCTTCTATTTCGTATTGTTTCTATTTCTTAACCTTTTTAACGTCATGCATATAATAAGGACAAATGGAAAAAGCGGTTTCTAACTGTGTTTGTGACTAATGCAATTTTATTTGATTTGGAAACAAATACCCCCAAAAATACACTTTTGGTTGAAAAAAAAAGTCTTGTCTAATTTTTAAAGGTAATTTTAAGAAGAAAGGGATTATTTAGAAGCTTTGATCAACAGAAAAGGCATTTCGGAGCAGGAGTGTGTGTGTCACGTGACTCTTTATGTCACCAGTCTTTTGTGTTTGACAGAAAGGAGTTTCATAACCTTGGTGGTATTTATAGTGCGTATACAATTTACGCCCAAGGCTTTATTATTACGAGAGACCCCCATTATGTCCTGCTCAGACTGAAATCCCAAGCGCCTGCAGGCCAGAGTGAAGTCAAACAGTCCGTTCTGGAATCCGTCGGATCGAGTTTGTCTCTCGGAGGAGCAGAGCTGCACGTGGAGATGAAACAAGCTCTTATCAGAGTCAAAGACCCCAGAAATGCCAAGCCATCTGTGTAAAAAACTAAATCATTGTTGGTTATTAGCAGCAAGTCTGTCAAAAGTATTCATATTTGTTACTCAAGTAGAAGTAAAAATACTAGAGTGGAAAAATACTTCAGTGGAAGTAAAAGTATCAGCTCAACCTACTTTGACTGGTACTGGTAAAACTACTTAAAGTAAAAAGAAGTAAAAGTAATGATAGGAAAAATTGCCATTATATGACTTTATTGTTTAATATATAGGACATTAATAAATATATGTATTAATACATAATTGAATGTAATCCAATATATTTTAAAACGTTGTTGTAAATAATTACATTGAAAATGTATGTATTTTATTACAATGCTTACACATTAAAGAACCATATGTGTGCGCTAACTAAGCATTACCATGTGATTCAGGGTGTAAAATATAATTATAATTATAAAATTGATTATAATTATAATTCTAATAGTGAAAAAAGTAAGGAGCAGATAGTACAGGTATTTGCGTAAAAACAGCAGGAAGTAGAACGAAGTAACGAAGACCGAATTATAGACCATTTCTATTAGCACACCATTTTATTTACTGGACACTCTTTTCAACTAAAACCTGTGATGTTTCTTGAATCTGGAGCTTCATGCAGATGTGTAGCCGAGACAGATTCACGTGCTGCAGACTTTGGGATGCGGATGCTGATGCTGATGCAGATGTGCTGGTGGAGAGAAGATTCCCTCAGGATGTGAATCCAAGGCTGCCGTTATAATGAGCCGCCATTCTGACACCTGCCTTCTTCTATTTGGCTCATTGTTTCTCAACTGAAACAGGCACAATGTTCTTCTCGATGTTCTGAGCGATGTGGAAACATCTTCAATGAACATTTTTTGATGCTCATAAACCATTTTTGGTCATTACAAATGTGATTTTCAAAAAATCTGTTTAGAAAACGAATGGATTTAATTACACACACACACACACACACACACACACACACACACACACACACACACACATAATTTTTTTGTAACTGGGTGACTCAGGGTTGTGTTGGTCAGCATTGTTCACTGGACTACATTCCCCAAGATTCCCTGTTTCCCAATATTTTTTGTGCTTTAGTCTTGTGTCTTTCTGGGTTCAGACACACGCTCTTTGTCCACGTCGTATTCCTTGTCATATATAGCCATTAGAAATATTACAATATTAGCAAATTAATAATTACAACAGCTGGAATATCAACTTCCAAAATGTACTGTTTGATAAGAGCATACATATGTTGGATACATAATCCGTATAGTATATGAGTATACAGTATATTGTGATAGTATATGTGATATATATGTAAATTGACTTTATTTAAAAAAATATTTAAAAGCATCAATGTGCATCTGTGAAGTTGTGGTTTAAGGATGTGAGAATGGAAATGTAAACTGTACTGGTATTGATAAATTATGCCATTTTTTTCCCCCGTAAACATAACATCCATCCTTCCATCCATCTGTCAAATCATCCATCCTTCCATCCATCCATTCATTCATCTATCCATCTGTCGGATCATCCATTCATCCTTTAATCCATCTGTCGGATCATCCATCCATCTTTTTATCAATCAGTTTGTTCATCCATCCATCCACCCACCCACCCATCTGTTGGTTTATCCATTCTTACATCCATCCATTCATCAATCCATCTGTCGGATCTTCCATCTTTTTATATCTCTGTTGGTTCATCCAACCATCCATCATCTTATCCATCTATCAGACCATCCATCTGTTGGATCATTCATCCATGTAAGACTGATTTATTAGTGATGCTTTATGACGTTATTACGTATGTCATAAGTGTGTGTAGGTCAGACGTGTTTATTTCCCTGACGCGTGTGTGTTTCAGGCAGGGTCCGTTAAAGCCAGAGGTTCTGGCGATCCAGTGGTCCGGAAGAAGATCCAATCGAAGAATTCAGAGGAACAACAGCTTGTCCCCAAACAACCCGCTTCTCAACATCGTCAACTCAGGTGATCACGAAACGCCACACGAGGAGATTCAAAACTCTTCCACTTATAAGTTAGAATTCCCGTGGTTTACTATAGATTTATGTGATCACTATAGATTATACTCCAGCATCAAGAGCTTGACGTGTGTTTCTCCAGGTCTGTTTGAAGAAGACAACCAGTGGATGACGCAGATCAACAGACTCCAAAAGCTGATCGACCGTCTGGAGAAAAAGGCAAGAGATCAAGACCAATATCAGACTATTGGTCAACAGTGTTAGCTATACCAAGGTTGTGGGTTTTGTGGGGAGAGCCGAGCTCTGAAATTATATTATTTGTAAAATTTGCTTTGCTAGTTGGGCTTTTAGGATGCAATAAGTGTACAAATTAAATGTTTTTTTTTTTTTTTTTTTTTTACATGATTTAGTGTTGTAGATATCGCAAAGTTAATGCGATAAATAAGTTTCAAGTTTATTTATAAAGCGCTTTTTTTTTTAGTTCCAGACCAATGTAAAGCTAAAGCTAAACGTTAATGCTAAATGTAATACTATTTTTTTTAAATCTTGTTTCCGTTTGCTTGTTCATGTTTTTATTTTATGTTTTTATAATGTGAATAAAATTATTTTCCTGGCAGATTGACTGGCTGAAATTACTCTTTTTCTATTGGCTTGTTCTTTTAGGATCTACGATTGGAGCCTGTGGAAGAAGTTGTGATGGAAAACCCTAATAAATCTGTGAGTCACATGACCACTTTATTTATCTCTATATCTCTCAATACAATCTTTCTGTCTCTCTTGTTTTTTGTCCATCCTCCTGTTTAAAAAGATCCCCCAGCCATTAAACAGTTGGTCTGTCCGTCCCTAAAGTAAATCTATTACATCTTTTTTTTACATCGACCATCTAGTAAATCATCCATCCTTCTTTTTGTCCCTCTATCTGTTATCCATCTGTCCATCCATTTACCAGCTATTCATCCATATATCTGTCTATCCATACTCTAGTCCATCTATCTATCTATCTCTTGGTTCATCCATCCTTCCATCCATCTGTCAATCCATCCATCCTTCCATCCACCCATCTGTTGGTTCATCTATCCTTCCTTCCATCCATCCATCAATCCATCTGTCAGATCGTCCATCCAGCCATTCATATGTCTGTTGGTTCATTTATCCATTTATCAATCAATCCCTCCATCCATCCATCCATTTCTCAAATCATCCATCCAGTCTTTCATCCATCTGTTGGTTCATCCATCCATCTGTCAAATCATCCTTCCATCCACCCATCTGTCGGTTTATCCATCCTTCCAATCATCATCCTTTTATCCATCCATCCAGCCATCCATCCATCTGTTGGTTCATCCATCCATCCACCTATCCAGTTCTGTCACAGATTCCCCTGTCATTGTCCTGTTTCCTAGACAACATGCAAGTATAAAAAAGTTGTGTAGTGTGTGTGTGTGTGTGTGTGTGTGTGTGTTTGGCTCCTGCCTGTCACTTTTCCTCTCATTTGTCTGCCGTCTTTCATGAAATGCTCTTGGAGTGCTTGTCTGGGAGGCAGAGCACTCCGGCTCACGAGATGCTGCTGACAGACGTGTAATAGAGGCTTTACTCGTGCGCTACTCCGCTTCCGACCCCCGTGGAGACCGTCGTAAACAGTAATGCATTACCGCCGCCGACGGAAAAACAAATCCACACGCCACAGAAAATAAACGCCGCTTCAACAAGCCATCGCCAACCTCGCTTTTTTAGATCGATTCAACACGGAAATCACACCGAAATCGCAGTAACGCGGCTAGTTTTGAAAAAGTAACGAATTGAAAGTACAAATATTTGGTAAAAAAATAAGTAGAAGTAAAAAGTAAGCGGGAAAAATAAATACTCTAGTAAAGTAAAAGTAAGCCAAATTTCTACTTAAGTAACTTGACACCTCTGAGTACAACATTTATAATATCCACAAAAAACTAATTTAAGTTTCGCTCCTTTAATCTACTTCGGCACAAACTATTGGATTAAATTGCATCTACCACAATTCCTTCCATTTAGATGAACTAAAACATTTACTTAGAAAAAAAGTTCTTGTAAAAAACAGTTATCTGCTGTAGTTTTTTTTTTTTGCTGGAATTTTAGGCTTAGTTACCATTTGAAGTACTAATTTTAAGCATTATAGAGCAAGGATCAGGCTAACATGTGTTTCCACAATGCATTTGTCAACAAAAACAATTTATACTTGTGGTAATATAAAGTCGTACTTTGCTGTTAATTATCCATGTAAGTTGATAGTCATTTTTACAGTGTATAAATTGTATCATAAGTTTATAAGTACTGTAATATAAATTACAAGTTTAACTATAGTATATCACACAAAGCATGACAGTGTTTGAAACATCTAATGTTGGGTTTAATTCTCAGGGAAATGACGGTGTTCCTTTTTCTCATTTGTTACTGTAATTATTGGTTACTTGTGAAATGTTTGCAACAAATTACAAACTTTATCCTCTTGAGAAATATGAAGTACATATATATTCTTTTTAAAATTTGCTTTGTTAGTTGCTCGTCTTTTACAAGCCTTTTTAGGAGCAATGAGTATGGAATTTAACTTTTTTTTTTTAAGTGGAACTTTTTTTACATGATTTAGTGTTATTACATTTTTACACAGTGTTATTACTAGTGTTATTAGATATGACATGTGTCATTACTAAATATTTACTGATTTTCATCGATCTTCATCGAGCCGACAGAACTTCTGTCCTTTTCTCCAGCATTTTCGCTATAACTGCAAAATACACTTTGACGATCGTACGCCACTAGAGGGCGCTCTAAGATGGTCAGTGGTCAAGGTCAATCCGTTTTAGCATGTCAGGGGTCAACACAGCTGGTGGGAAAATTCCGTGACCCGCAGTGACCTGACGAGGACATCAGGACTCAGGACATACAGTAAAGTCAGTTTGTCACTCTGACCACTAGGGGTCGTGTTGAAGCTCTGCCCTGCCTTTAACCATCCAGTGAAGTTACACACACACACACACACACACAAACCCGGAGCAGTGGGCAGCTTTAAGCCATGGTGTCCGAGGGGCATGTGGCTCGGCCAAGACCCTCGCAGGGACTAATGTGAATGTGTTTCCATCTCTGTGTGACTTTGTTGTCGTCAGCACATCTTGATCGTCCAGCGGCAGCTCTCGGTGCTGGAGGAGGAAGTGGAGGACTTCCGTCTGGCCCTCAGACAGTACATGGACTGCACCAGCGCACAGACCGGCTGCCTCCAGTGAGTCCTCCTCACACACACTCGGAATTACTGACCGAGGTCAAAAGCTAAAGAAAGTCCAAATGTACCGTATTTACACGAATATAAGCACCCTTCAGAAAATAAAAATGACCTTTGTTTTTATTTTTGGCTAAATTACGTTAATTTTCTCTTTTTGTTCTTTACTTAACAAACCTAACTTGTGACTCGTGTCCATGTGACTCAATGTCGTTTTACTTAAAAATAATAAGGAAATAATCTATTTTAAGGGTCGAAACTACACCTCCCATGATACTTTGCTGCTCACTGGTTCCCACGAGGCTTTGCGCTGAAAGAGCATAGCGTAAAGCTGACTGAGCTGTTTTTTGTCAGACGTAAATATTAGAACAGTCACGTTTTTCTCAGTGTATCAGACAGAGCGTTTTGATTGTGTTTGACTCCGGTGTTCTTCGTTTTCATCTGTTTTCCGTTTGCTCTGAAGCTTTTGCAGCTGCTGGTCTCGTTATCAAGCGCTAGGTGTTAGCCTTTAGCACAGCGATTTACCGGATGCAATAATATATGTTCAAATATTAATGATTGTATTTAGTTTAATCTTACCTACTTACCTTACTGCTAGTGTTACAGTATTTTGTCCCTGTTAAGTGTCGCAACGTCTCTAATTCTTCTTTAATTCTGTTATCGAGCTAATACAAACTCATATGCACGTCTGTCTCCAGAACCTTTACTTAAAGAAATGTGCACTTATATTAATGTGAAAAATTTAATTCAGCGATTATTAGCGCCCCGCAAGGTTTTGAGCTGCTAAAAGAAAAAAAAAAAAAACATGTGCTTAAATTTGTGTAAATACAGTATTTTGAAATCTTAAAAATGAATTCCAGCCGTGACATTTGTTGTAGGTGGTGGTCCTCAACAAGCCCCCGGTCCAGGCTTGACTTTTAACTGATGGGTTTTAAAATGTCAGCGATCACAGTCAGTGCTTTACTCACAAGGTCGAGTGAACGTGACCTTCCTGTCTCAGTTTAACACTCATTATCAGCGCGTTGTAAACATTTTTTGTTGGGCAAATTATATTTGTAGACTCTAAAATTCACAATCACAAGTACTAGATGACGCAATATGTTCATTGAAAGATTTTAATCTTTCTTGGAGGCTTCGTAATAATTATAAATCAGTCAGGCGTTCCATCATGGCCGAGAGTGCAGGTCTCTGTCGAAGGGAGTTGTCCGGAAGCTGGATCCAGGGGTAATGAATTGAGCCGACACCGCGTTAGAGGTTTAACACGTGTTTAATTTTGCTGTTCAATGCATCACTCCCTCACAGTCAGGAAATGCGGATCCTTTATACCCTAAATGACGTCAAATATCTCACGTGACTATCAGCAGGAAACGAGATTTGTCAGAGGACTGACTTACGCACGTGGTCTCTATTCAATAACAAAAGATAGGCGTTGCTATGGTGATACGTAATCGGGTCTTCATTTGACCTTCAGAGGTCTCAACACGAGGAGAGTAGGAATAGCAGTCTTAAACACTAACTTTGAGTTTTATAGCCTAAGCATTATCTTCAAATATATAATAAAATATTATCTATGGTCAATAAATTAATATAAGTTCCGAGTTTGAGTTCTGAGTTATTTTAAGAAGCTTCTCACAGTTTTAACTGTCTCAAAGCACACTAAGCAAATCTTTAAAAGAATTATCACTTTTATTCATTTGATTGTCTGGTTATTGGTGTTAATTAAATGACTATGATTATAACAAATGAGTATTAATATAAATATTACAAATAGTTACAAATACATTACAAAAAGTAAATGTGAGGATTTCTTAGTTTAAACGTCTCCAGTGTCCTTGCTTTTGATAAGACTTAGACAGAGACT
>MU204349.1:3329912-3341999 GCA_017309775.1 Paedocypris sp. Pulau Singkep | reverse complement strand
TCTGGACATGAGACTCATCGTGATGAAGATGAAGAAGACGTGTTCTTCTTCACCGTGGTCTCTGCCTGATGACGGACTAACGCAGAGTTGAAAGGCTTTTCTGTAGGATTTTCTCTCATCTCCCATTGGCTGGAAAGTTTGAGGGGTGTTGGCGAAAATTTTTACAACTGATGCTTTAGAGACGTAAAGCCTCGGGCATCACAAACTGCGTCTTACTTTACTGCACCTCAACTAATGGCACATGTTTAACAGCTGTAGCCCCTCTAATGAGAGAGAGAGAGAGAATGTGTGTGTGTGTGTGTGTGTGTGTGTGTGTGTGTGTGTGTGTGTGAGTGAGAGGTAGAGACAGAGACACACACACACACACACACACACACACACACACACACAAAGCGAGTTATAGTAAGAAAGAGAAGGAGCGTAAAAGAGAGCAAGATTAACCCAGAATCAGATGGCGTAGAGTAAAGTCAAAGTCAAGGACGAGTGAAGGTCTCAGAAAGCGCTGAAACAAGCTGCACAGTCTCATAAAACACACTGTCAGGCAGGAACATCTGGACCTGCTTAGTAATTAAAGATTTTAAAAAATGTTTCTGCGAAATAGCTACGAGAATGTGTGAAGTCAAACAAAGAAGTTTCGTTCTCTCTCTCTCTCTATCGCACAGACACACACACACAAACCTTCTCAAACCCACATACTAGCAGATACATGTTTATCACCCCCCCCCTCCTTTACTGTAACCACACACACACACACACACACACACACACACACACATTGTAACGTCAGTGTAACATCCACGAGACCCTCAAACAGACTTCAGAGTCGTGGAGCCCAGACAAAGAGTGACCACAGGAGCACACTCTAGCACACAAACAAAGACCCCACGAGTGACCACAGGAGCACTCTCTAGTACAGAAACAAAGACCCCATGAGTGACCACAGGAGCACACTCTAGTACAGAAACAAAGACCCCACGAGTGACCACAGGAGCACACTCTAGTACAGAAACAAAGACCCCACGAGTGACCACAGGAGCACACTCTAGTACAGAAACAAAGACCCCACGAGTGACCACAGGAGCACACTCTAGTACAGAAACAAAGACCCCACGAGTGACCACAGGAGCACACTCTAGCACAGAAGCCTGGCATTCAGCACGACTCTGGACTAGATGCCTACACACGCACGCACATGTCTCCTGATTTGCATATAAGAGTATTTGCATACAGACGTGTCATCACCCGGCGGCTCAGTCTCCACCGTAACTCGCCTGAAACCTGATCGAGTTCTTCTTTCCAGGAACAGAAGGGCCATAAATCTGCCTGTCTGTCACATCAAATCACTGCACACACACCTCATGGCCACATTAGAGCCGTCGATGACCACAGGCCTGAGCTGGTGGTCCGGTCCGGTGGGCTCGGGTGGTCCGGCGCTGCTGGGGAGCTGCTGGTCTCTGTGAGGAGGAGGTCCGTCCTGCATCAGCTCCTCCAGAACTCGGTTGGTGTCGGCTCGAAGGCCGAGCTTTCGGACCACTGCTTGGACCTGGGCATCTGAGAAGCCGAGCTTGAGGAAAAGGTCAAGCTGGACATGAGGGGCCGAGTCTTCTGCGTCCGTCCCGGTGCCGGAGACGCTCATGTCTTCATCTACACACACACACACACACACACACAAGTGTTAAACCCACAACACACACACACTTCAGTACGTGTACAGTCGTAAAAGAAACACACTTACTTTAAATGACTGTAGAGTAAAGCGTCGATTAAAATCCAAGAATGACAGCCACACACGATAACTCAACAAGAAACTGAAACAGCTAACTTTACAGTGGTAAACGTGAAACTTCTGATCGCCTTTTAACTGTAGCGTCTAGAATCGTCCAGACCAAGGAACCGACACACCTTTATGAAGCGCTGCGCATCCAGGAAGTCACGCACCCGGTGACGTCATTACGGTTTGCCGTCAACAGCATGTATCTTTATGATTAGAGTTGGCTGGTTTAGGACAGGAGTGGTTTTAGGAGAGGTGTGCACTACAGAAGTGTAGTGTGTGTGTGTGTGTGTGTGTGTGTGTGTGTTTATTATATATAACACGTTCCATCGTGTTTCTCACTAAAACGCAATATGAAAACAGAACGTCCCAGTGATGAAAAACTATTTTCCCAAACATTACTCATGTGTTGTGCAAACTTTTTTTTTTTTTTTAAATAAATTCGACGTATAGATCATGTGGGAAAAAAACTCACACAGCAACAAATGAAAGCCGAGGGCTTGAAGGAGGCGAGCGCGAGCGCGGGCGCAGGTCAGAGCCGCATTAGGTGACGTCATTATACGCGATTAAAAACGTAGAAGCGAAACGAAACGCTAGTGATGTCGCAGCAAACGCTTCCTCTGCTCGTCCTCAACCTCGGAGGAGAAATGATCCACATTCTGGAGCAGCGTCTCCTCGCGCACGACGACGGCACACGCACAGGTGACACGTGACGTGACGTGACGTGACTGACCTCACTGACCTCAGACGCGCTCTCAGCAGAACTGAAACACAACAGAACAGCTGAAACGGAATCACCTTTAAAAGTGACTTTCCAAAAGTAGTGTGTGTTAGGATCGTGGTAACTGCCGCAGAGTGAAGGATCGTGGGAAAAGTAATGACGTCACGTGTGTGTTTGTGCAGGTGTCTGGACAGAAGACAACAGGAGAACAGGTTCTTCTCACAAACACACACACACACACACACGCTCCCTCTCACACACTTAGCTGCCCACTGCTCCAGATTTGTGCCCCACTTCACATTGTGCGCACCTTCACCTCACACTCTTTCTCGTCTTTTCTCTCTTCTGAAGTACTGAGGGATCTACTGAACAATCTCTTCAGCCCCTCGTTCCTCCAGGAACTTCTGGCACCACAGGACGCCTACAGTCCCCGGGCCCTCAAGAGCCTCCTCACACGCCTGGCACACACCTCCGTCCTGCGCCTCCACCCCATCAGCATGGACCGGGTGCGGAGCTCACCCCACACACACACACACACACACACGCTTACACACGCTTACACGCGCTGCGGTCGTGTTTGCAGATGTATGAGCAGATGACGATGACCTTTAAGCAGCAGGTGCTTCTCTGTCCTCGGCCTCAAGACTTGCTGCTCATCACCTTCAGCCACATGGACAGTCTGAGACGTCTGAGCGCGTGTGACGCCCGCGTGGAGCTGCGGATCAGTCAGGCCCGGCAGCGGATCCTGGAGGTGTGTGTGTGTGTGTGTGTGTGTGTGTTGAAAGTCCTTTATTCGTCCTCACAAGGGCGAAATTTCACCGTTGCAGCAGCAGTACAATTTTCCAGAAAAGGTTATAATAAGAAACATCAAGTATAATTATATATATATATACGGCTTAAAGTAAAATATAAGAAAATATATGAAACGTAACATATTTACACGCATGTATCTGCGCGGTGTACAGGTATTGCACATGCACCGGATGCATATGTCACAACCACACACAGTCAGGGAGTTAGAGTGGTTGACTGGGAGCAGCTCAGGTTATAGAGGTTATATGACACTGCTTTAAACAGCGGGTGGGCATCATTCTCCATCATGGCTGGGAAGATAGCTGATGCCACCACAGAATCATCAAACGTCTTTAGTAGTGGTCCCTGGACTCCAAAGGTCCTGAGTCTCCTTAGCAGATGTAGTCTGCTCTGTCCTTTTTTATATTCTGTGTGTGTGTGTGTGTGTGTGTGTGTGTGTGTGTGTCAGGTCTACGCGCCTCTGTGTGACGGAGAGTTCCAGCTGATCCGCCAGACGCTGCTGCTGCTGCTGCAGGACACACGCGGCGGTGCCAGCGGAGGCTTGGTGATGCCCGCGCGGGGCTGTGGGGTCCCGGGCTCCATCAGGTGCTTCAGCAGGAGCGGCGTGGAGGTGAAGAGGAGCAGCTTCAGCAGCGGAGGAGAACACAGCGCCGCCACTGACATGTACACAACCTGATCGTGCCAACGCCGCTGCTGCAGACTGAGAGTGTGTGTGTGTATGTGTGTGTGTGTGTGTGTGTGTGCGTGTGTGCAGGCACTGCTCTCCATCAACAGCAGACACATCAGCTTCCACCAGCAGACAGCAGGTAGTCACAGTGTAAAGTACTTGAGGACACTTAGTAGAAGTTTTGTAATTTTTGTAAATATTTTTTGTACTTTAAGTGTTTTTGGCACATTTGTACTTGTACTGAGTATCAAAAATATAAGCAACTTTTAAATTCACGCAATAAATATAGTACTAATACTAATACAAATACTACACTCAGTGTTTCATTGTCTAACGAATTATTTTCAGTTTCTTTACGCGTTCATCATACTTTGTTTTTTAAAATCAATTTATTATACATATGTATACATATTGTATATTTACGAAAATTTCTACAGTGTACTCAAGTAAAGTACTTACACCTCTGCATGAGTGTGTGTTATATAAACGAGTGTTTCTGCATGTGTCAATGTCTATGTAAGTGTTTAACTCTGTGTGTGTGTGTGTGTGTGTGTGTGTGTGTGTGTGTGTGTGTGTGTGTGTGTGTGTGTGTGTGGAGCAGCTGGAAGACGCTCCCAATCCTCTGGCCACAGAAGAGCTGAAGCTGCTCCAGACTCTGGTCGGAGCAGCGGAGCAGCAGAACCTGAGCAGCGCCACCTTCAGACTGAAGCTGTGTGTGGACGAACAGGACCAAAACAGGCAGGCGTCACTTACCGGGGCCCCGCGTTTCCCTCTCACACACACACCGTGTCTGTCCACATCTGTAGAAACCTGAGAACCGCGGAGGATCATGATCATCACCATCAGGCCGTGGTGGAGATCCAGGTCACACAGGTGCCGTCTCTCTCTCTCTCTCTCTCTCTCTCTCTCTCTCTCTCTCTCTCTCTCTCTCTCTCTCTGTGTCTGTCATTCTCTTCTCTCTCTCTGTTGTGTGTGTGTGTAGGACGCGCGGGTCAGTGGTGAGCTGGCTCGTATAGCTGCAGGCCTGGCTGAGGCGCGGCCGGGGCGAGGTCAAGTCCCTGCGGACGACCTGCTCGCGCTGATGGACGAGACGGGCACAGACTGACACACTCCACCATCTCTTCATTCCGCTGATAATGATGCTTCACGTCAATAAACTAGTGATGTGTTGTTCGCGAACGAGTCGCTCTTAGAGGCTCTAGAGGTTTTTTTAGGAGCCAGAAGAGCCGATTCTTTACAAGAGCCGATGCTTTAAAAATTGCCGGACTGCCCATCACTACAATAAACTGCGCTGATTGGCGGGTGGCGCCGCGTGTCACGTGCTTCTCACTCGTTGACTAATTACCTCAGGTCCATTCTAATCGCGGTCTCTTTCGGAAGATCATCTCTGCCTGGTTCATTCTCGAGGGAAATCTCGTTACGGTCGGGCAGTGAATACGCTTTAAGTTGGTTAAGAGGCACTGGGAGATTTAGAAAGCAGTTAGGTTTGTTATAAATAACGTTTGTTCGGCAGCGCGCGCGTGTGACGTAAGACGCAAGGGGGAGGAGAGCGGCGCCTTTTACTGACGTCACACACAAGCGCGGCCGACGACGCTGTAACGCGAACGGTAACTAAGTTTGTCGTGTGTGGGCATCCTGGTGAAAATCACCATTCACACTCGCTCACAAATGTTGTGAAACGTCCCAGGCCGCGATCGACCAATCCGATGGCGCTGCTGCTGTCCCTGCGCGAGCGCGCGATCAGCGACAACAGTCTGGTGGTGCTGCTGCAGGCGCTGGTGGGCGCGGTGACCACGGTGGAGCTGCGGGACGAGAGCGCGCTGCGGGGCCGCGTCGTGAGCGTGGACGCCTTCATGAACGTGCGTCTGGAGGAGGTCGAGCTCCTGGACCGGCGAGGAAACGCGTCCCGCCTGCGCGAGATGTTCGTCACCGGGAGACACGTGAGATACGTGCACATCCCGGAACACGTGGACATCCGCCGGAGCATCAGCGAGCAACTCAGCCGCTCACAGCAGACGCGCGGCCGCGGAGCAGCACAGACGCGGCGGGAGTTCAGCCGCAGAGACGCCAAATGACGCGACGACAATAAAGTCACGCACATGCAGACCACTTGTTTTGTTTCTCTCTCTTTCTCACACACACAAACACACGACGATGACGCGGTTTGATCTCACAGAGGACGGTTTATTAGACTGAAGCTCTGAGGACACACACCGTCACGCACACACAGACACTCCAGCCACTTAAAACAAAAAGAACTGAACTAAAACGAAGGTAAATGATTCTCTGATATCAGAATGAGGCTGGGCTAATAAAAGCAGACATGCTAAAGCTAACGCTAGCCCTCAGGGTTTGGAGGATTCCGTGGCCTTGTCCTCGTCCTTGCTCTCTCCATCCCCCAGCTCGCCCTCCTCCATGCCTCCCTGGAACATGTCGTGGGTCCACTTGGGACTGCCGCCTCCACCCTTCCTCATGATGAAGGGGCCCCTGGAGCGCGGGTAGCTGCCTCGGCCCCGTCCCCGCACGTCCAGCCACTTCAGCTCGCTTTCTTTATCGCGGTCGTCGTGCTGGAAGGAGCCAGAGGCAGAGGAGGTCACGCTGGGCTGCTCGCCCCGCCACCGGCCTCGGGTGCTACCTGGAAGTACTTGCGGCTCTTGGGCGTGTACTCGGGGTCCCACTCCTCCTCCTGGGGCCGCGAGGGGCCGGCCATGTTCTGAGGGTTGTTGTTGTTGCCAGGGTAATTCCCTCTGTTCCAGCCTCTTCCTCTCATCCTGGGCTGTAAACAGACAGGGGTCACCTGGAGGTCGGCGAGGGTCGCAGAGCGTGGACCACTCACAAAGCCTCGCTCGTATCCCCCGCCGCGGCCGCGCTCGTATCCCCCGCCGCGCTCGTAGCCGCCCCTGCCGCGCTCGTAGCCGCGCTCCATGTGGCCCTCGTACTCCCGCGGGCCGCGCTCCATGGGTCCCGGGTACTCGCGGGGCCCCAGACGAGCCTTGTTGAAGCCTCCTCCACCCTCTGCGTGCTCCTCCACGTGATACTCTCTGGGCCGGTACTGGTGCAGTGAGGGAGAAGAGGAGGAAGAGGAGGAGGTGGAGGGAGAACGCTCTCGCTTCTTCTTACTCTTCCTGCGGAGAACACAGTCGGTTAAACGCGAAGACACGCAAAAAGGTGAACGATAACCACCTTTTCACTATCATCCCTCTCTAGAGAGTATGAGTGTAATATAACCTAGTGACCTGACACGCCCGGAGCAGTGGCGCGTGGGGTTCGGACCGGGATCAGAACCTGACAGATCCAGCTCCCTCGCTCATAAGGCTTGTCAGATTGAATCTACAGTTGCGTTTCAGTCGCTTGGACACGCAGAACAGATGCTGCCAATGAGCTTCAGTGGGAGGAGCCTGAGAACACTGCGGCCTCTGATGTCTACAGTAAAGATCTCGAGTCTTGAACTGATGTTGCCTGCTGTGTGTAGGAGCCAATGCAATTCAACAACTCATCCAAAATTCAAATCAATCGTACTTGGGTTTCTTGTGTTTGGACGAGTCGGGTGAAATCTCACGACTGGGGGTGCGGGACCCTGCAGAGCCTTTCCCCTCACGCTTGGGTTCCTTTTTACGGCGTTCAATAGCCAAACGGAGATCCAATGACTCCGAATCGTGTTTTTTACTATGGTCCTGAAAGAAAGAAAGAGGCAGAAACATTCAGGTTCAGCGTAAAGCTGCGGAGGAGAAGACGCCGGCCCGGCCCGTCTCTAGCTCAGCACAAAACCATGGCCTGCGCGGGAGCCACGACCTCCAGCAGACTGTGTTGCCGTGGAGACGCACTGGTCCTCACTGAGGAGCCGCTATTCTGTCACCTTGTAGCCGCTTTCCTCCAGATCCTCAAACAGGTGCGAGTGTTTCTTAAACGCGCTGGGAGACACGTCGATCCTCCTGCGGAAGCGGAGGCGGAGTCAGAGCACTGGAATGCCGCGGGTGTGGGCGGAGACTCACCGGTGGATCTCGGGACTCTTCCTCGGCTTCGTCTCCTGCTCGGACGCTTTCCTCTGGTATATTCCGAAGCGCTCGTTCAGAGTCAGCCCAGACGAGGGGAAGTGCTGAGCTGCGCACACACACACACACACACGTGAGCTTGAGAGCGGCCGGGCGCAGTGACACGGGCGGGGAACTACCTTTGATGTGGTGCACGATGGCGACGATGTGCTGGGCGAACAGCTCTGACGGGCTGCGGCGCAGCTGCGACGACTGGATGTGCTGGAAGATGGAGTGAAACTCCTCCTGCTCTTTCTTGCGCGGCTCACGTGACGCGCGTCTCTCTTTGGGCGGCGTGACGGCGCTGGACACACGGCGGGAGGGTCAGTCACAGAAGTGGCACTCACCTCTCGCCCGTCACTCACCTCTCCCCGTCATCAGTGAAGGCCTTGATGCTGAAGTTAAACGCCGGCTCTCTCTTGGCCACGCCCTTAGGGGCCGGCGAGGCGTCTTTGGCGGCAGGAAAGAGGGGTCGGCCTCTGGGGGGCGATGGCGAGCAGGGGCTGACCCGGCTCTTTTTCTTTTCCTTCTTTTTGGAGGCCTTCTCTTCCTTCCTGGACACGTGTTTGCGGGCGCGGTACACCTGCTCTTCGGCGTCGTCGTCATCGCCTTCGTCCTTGCGGGAGGCGTCTTTGCCAGAGACGTAGACAGAATCGTCCCACTTCCCGAAGCGCTCCTCGCCCAGGTCACGTATGGTCACTAGGGTTTTCTCCTTGTACTTGGACTCTTCCTCGCTCTTGCGCTCCTGTCGATACTCCTCGTCATCCTCAACACCCAGAAAGGGAAGGCTTTTGTCAGACTTTAAGGCCTCGTAGCCGGAGTCGGAGGCGTCAAATAGGCCTCTCGACTTTTCTGGTTCGCTCTCGTTATCTCTGCCCGGGAAAGACTTTTTCTTTTCTGCCAAAAACCTTGAGAGAAAGAAGGACAAACACCGGTCAGACCTCACGGGACCAGGAGCGGATTGTATTGCAGCAACCAACACAGCGACTGAACGACAAAACAAATCACAGGAAAACAGACGTGAGTCAGTTTGGATCAATGCAGCACTTCTTCCGATTCAGCCCATACTTACATGAAGACAATGCACAAATCTCCTAAATTATTGGATTGCAAACAACCTCAAGCACAGGGAAACTCCCGGCATGATTTGGAATGTGACATTTGAGTTTGAAATTAGCTGGTTTCCATTATAAGCTCTATTCTTCCATGGAGCTTTGCGGCTGTACGAGGACTGAACACATTTGAGAAAATAATGAGGAGGATTAAAACACGGCCAGATAAAGAGCAAAGAGAGGGAAACATGTAAAGCCGCAGCGAGGCTCACGCGTCATACTTTTTGAATGCGCTGGAGATGGAGGCGGCCTTCTCCTCCGTCTTTACGTCATCCTTAGAGAAGAAGCCGAAGCCGCCGGAGCTCTTGGGCGGGGGGCTCTTGGCAGCGGGCCCTAGGCTGCGCCACAGCTGAGCGCCGTTGCCCGAGGCGTCCGCGTGTGATGCCGCCGTGTCCGCCGAGGCGCCGCGCTTGGGGCTGCTCTCCGGGTCGGCGAGGTTCTCCCACTTACTGGCGGGCTCCTCCGACACGCTCTCGGCAGGTTTGGCGCTCTCCTTGCACTCGGCGGGCGACGCCCGGGCCTTGGCGTCTCTGGAGCGGTGCCGCCTGGAGCCGGAGTTGCGTCTGCGTGGAGACGAGGAACGCGAGGACGAGCTGGAGCGCCGGGAGCGGCCGGAGGAGGACTTGTTGGAATGATGCGAGCGGCTGCGGCTGGGCGAGCGCTTGCGGGGCGAGTGGGAGCGGGAGCGCCCCCGTCTGGGACTGTACGAGTGGTCGTGCGACTGCTGCTGGTCTCGGTGGCCGTGCCAGTTGTTGGAGCGGTAACCGTAGTTGCCCCCGCCGCCGCCTCTGTGAAAGTTCCCGCGGGGGTAGTAGCCACGCCCCCTGCCGCGGTTGTACTGGAAGGGCCTGCGGTAGCCGCGGAAGCCCCGGTTGTAGCCGCGGTTGTTCTGGTAGTCTCTGGAGGGGTAGTTCCTCTCTCGGCTGTGAGACCGGCTCCGGGACCTGCTGCTAGACACAATAAACAACTTAACACACACACACACACAGTCTCTCTGTTTCAGTCTGGCTGGTGTGTGTGTGTGTGTACGTACCTGTAGCGGCGCTTGCGGGACCGAGACCGGGATCTAGAGTGCGAGCGAGAGAACGAGCGGGATCTGGAGCGGGACCGCGAGCGAGACGCGGAGTTCTGGGGTTTAGACATGATTCCTTTATCAAACCTGAAGTGAAGAAAACAACAATAACAACAACCGTGATAAACACGGCGAAAACACACCCGGAAGCGACTGTTAGCACGGATTAGCACGTTTCTGCTAGAAACCATACAGCGGAAACGCATGATACCAAAACTTCTGATTAGTAATCGAACGTTCGCTAGAACGATTATTATTGAAAAATCCTTTCATTTACTGAGGGACGTTTTGGTCACGTGATCGAAAACAGGCTCACCGGGCACGTTTCAAAAACGTCGAACTAATCGAACTTTGATGAGCAAAAACGGGGTTAATGGCGCTTAGGTCTGCCTCTGTAGCGATTATTTTATCTTAAACGTCACAAACAAGCACGAGAACCAGCCTTTTTATTTCTTTAAACCATGTGCATCGCTGCCGCTAGTGCTAGCATTAGCCACGTTAGCTCCACTGTTTCGGTTTACACGAAGCACGTTTTTGAAGACACGAGTTATGCTACATTTATTAACCCGGCTGTAATTAATGCTTATTTACACAATCTTTGTTCGCATGAGGGGTAAAAGAAGAGATAAAGCCACTCACCTGAACGGCTTTAGACTGGCGCCAGCCTAGAGGCCGCGGTGCGGTGCAGACGCGAACAAGCCCAGAAAACGTCAGCGGCTCTGCGTGAGGTTGTACAGAAACGTGTCTAACTGTGTCGTGACTTTTCTGGTTTCGGCTCTAAAGCGTTCGCTCGGTCGCCGGAGGAAAGTCGGGACGGTCCGCGGACGTTTCCTGGTCAGCAGCACGCGCACTCACTCACTCACGCACCGACCGGAACCTCCTCATAGATCTCCCGCCTCGTGCAGTGACGTCAGGAGACAAACAGCGCCAGAGAGACGGTTTAGCGCGATAACCTGCACGTTTTGCATAGAATGAATGCACTTCTTAGACGTTCATGTGGGAGGCGGGCGACGCGGGTCACTGACACATAATGATCCGCGGCCAGATAATCACTAACCGTCGCTTTGTCTTTGTTGCTATGGCTACATGTTCAACACACGGTTACACACAACCATTCGAAAAGGAAGGGGTGAAAAAGCAAGTGGGGGTGATAAAGTCACGAGCTACCAGAGTGTCTGCATTATAAACGTCTTTACTGGATGGCTAGTAAACCAACAACAGCAGTAGAACAACTAGACAACGCACAGTAACCAAGCAACGGGACGTAAACAAAGCTCTGTGTCCACCGAACCCTTCAAACCCCTCGACACTCTGGAACGCAAATAAAGTTCCGAACTTTACAAAAACCGAACCACACGCTGCACGTCCGAAGAAAACCACTCGTGTCCGTTAACTGCTCCATTTATAGTCGAAATGATACAAAAAAAGATGAAAGACAAGGAAATCAACGTGACTGGTTTCATCTGAAACAAACGCCTGTTCTGTCGAGCGTCTCAGAGAATCTTTTCTAAAGAGATTTTTAAAAAATCCCTTCAAATGAAAAGGAATATGAAGAAAGGTAGAAAAGCAACACTGTGTACACATTGTGATTGTACCTTTTATTATCTGACACTTATTTTAATGCCAAGCACTTTGGTCAGTTTTAACAATTTGTTTTACAATAAACTCAACTTGACTACAAAGATTGACATTTTGTGACAAGTAATATGAAAGTAAAAGTGAGATTGCACACAAGACAGGAATTTCCACGGGACAGAAAGTAAACCTCCATCATCATCATCATCATCATCATCATCATCATCTCAGTCGGTCTGAGTGGAACAAGCAGCAGTCTTGAATGAATGATCATTAAAAAACCATGGGCTCGTCTGAGAGAAACTCAAGCATACTGCCGCCGGTG
>MU204349.1:3233977-3246883 GCA_017309775.1 Paedocypris sp. Pulau Singkep | reverse complement strand
AGAGAGAGAGAGAGAGAGAGAGACACAGATAGAGATAAAGAGAGAAAGAGAGAGAGACACACACACACACACACAGAGAGAGAGAGAGTGAGTGAGAGAGAGTTATGAACATTAAAGTTATGAACATTTTGTACCATATGGTTTGTCTGTCTGTCTGTGTGTGTGTGTGTGTGTGTGTGTGTGTGTGTGTGTGTGTGTGTGTGTGTGTGTGTGTGTGTGTGTGTGTGTGTGTGTGTGTCTCACCTGTCTGTGATCTTAGTGCAGCCGCTCAGGCTCAGCAGCTCGATGTTCCTGCAGTTCTGAGAGAAGGTTCTGAGGAGCATCACACACACACACACACACACAATCAGGGAACAATGACAACCGAACATCAGTGTGTGTGTGTGTTTCAGTGTGTGTGTGTGTATAATGAAGCCCATCAGCAGCAGCAGATAACTAATGACTGGTTTGATCACATGACTTCAACGTGTGGTTGGTGTGATTGGGGGGTGGAGCCTGATGAGTCACACCTGAGCGCCGAGTCGCCGACCCCGAGACACCCGCGCAGACTCAACTTCCTGAGGAACCCACCGCAACGCTTCGAGATGTTCTCCACCACACGGCCCTGCACACACACACCACTGTCACACTCACCGCTGTCACACACACAATCTCACCGCTGTCACACACACTCAAACACACACACCGCTGTCACACTCTCATACACACACTCTCACACACACACACACACCTCAATGTCTCTCTGGAAGTCGAAGAGGTCGATTCTCTGCCAATTGCTTCCGTCCAACGCCAGCACGTTCCAGGACTGAGACGCAGAAACACAAAGAGTCATCTTCATCATCATCACCATCATCCTCATTCTCATCATCATCATCATCATCATCATCATCATCAGAGGCTTCAGGTGGAAGCAGGAGACCACCATCACCCTCCCTAACCCAGTGTTCTGACATATCTGTCACGTGACTTCTGCCGGCCTGTGATTGGCTGACTGACCCGTGAGACTTGAGCGCAGCGGCAGAGCGTCACCACGTCCAGAAAAGAGAAGATCCTGCACAGACAGAAGGTCAGAAGCTCCTCGAGCGCCGAGCGAGGCACACGCACCGTAGCAGCAGCTCCTTCGGCAGCTTCCTGTTGATCACGGCCTCCTCGCCGCTGGAGAACATCTGAGGAGACAGCACAGGTCAGAGGTCAACCGAGAGCTCTAAACCAGGAGAGACGTGAGCTTGTGAAGGACGAGACAGCAGGAAGACCTTCACACATCAGCGGCGTTTCTACTGATGGTGTTGCTCTGTACAGCGAAGCCATGAAGAAGAAGAAGCTGCTACTACAAATGAGTGTCCTTAACCAAGACACAACAACTCAAGGCTGTGTGTGTGTGTGTGTGTGTGTACAAATCCCTTCAAACCGCGTTACAACACCAGCCAGTTTCTGTTGCTATGGTTACCAGTGTAAACTACATCTGATCACGTGCCTTCAAAAACAGACGTGTAAGAAACGAATGTAAAGGGAGTGAAGAACGTAGAGGAGCTCGGGGTCTGGAGAAAGTCTCGAGCTCAACGGGTCGACAGACAATGTGGTGTATGTGAACGAAGAATCCAACTAAACTGAAGGACAGTAAACTGGAGGCAGACGGGAGAACTTTCTCCTCACGAGCTGAAGTAAACACGGCCCGCGGCCTCTCGCCCCCTGACAGCCCGAGCGGACCCGACACACGGCGGGGGGAAGTCTCCCGGTCTCCGCGGAAGCTCGGCCTAATCCTCCATTAGCGGAATCCGGCGTAAACAAGCCGACACTCGCCTCGAAGCGGCTCCGGGACACGCCGTTCATCTCTCTCCCCATCCTGGAGCGCGCGTCCGGCCGCAGAGGCGTCGAGCTCACGCCGTGTTTGCGCGCAGTTTCATCGCGTTTGCGGGTCGGGGAGATGCGGAGCGGAAGCCCAGCGGTGGAAGTGTGAACACACACCGAGCGAATCAGCAGCTCGGCTCAGCCCCTCCTTCACCCGAACCGGCTCCGGGCGGACGCGGACCCGAGCTCGGCCGCCTGACGTCACGCTCACACCGGATTCTAATGATTGTGGAACTGGAACGCTTTCGGTTGCAGTGTTTGTTCAGAACCTCCGTGGCTCTTGGAGTTTGGGGTCCGTTACGTTTCCGCAGAAACCAGAGTATCGTGTCCCTTTAATATTACAATAATTCCTTTAAGTGATACAAGTTTATGAAACACGCAAACTCAACGGATCGGCCGTGGGTTCCTAAATACGCAGAGTTTGGTGTGTGTGTGTGTGTGTGTGTGTTATTGTTTTTACTCAGTTCCGGGTCTGTTGCGTCACCGCGGAACCAGCCAACGGGAAGGTCGCGCCGCTGACGTCATCGTGCACAGTGGTTCTCAAACTTTTTTGGTCGCGATCGCCGCCCACCACACACACACAAACGATTCACCTCCGAAAACCAAATCATTTCACCACTAAACATTTTAGGGAATTAATGCTTTTTTAACTTTAACAACTTGCAATGAAAAAAAGACCCCATCATTTACAAAAAGTCTCAATGTCTTAATTCAGTTGACTTTCAGCGTTTTAAGCCACAGAAACCATTGGTTTTTTTATATGACTCGGGATGAACAAGTTTCTTCAGTGAACGATCAGTTTATCAGGAGCCGCTCCGCACAGGAAGAATCGAGTAGCGAGAAGAATCATTCATAACTGGTTCAAACGAACAGCGCCGTATTCAGTTAAAAAAATGAATGAAGGACTCGAAAAGAATCGTTCACTTGACTGTTCGAGTTCAAGAGTCGGTTAAAATGGTCCGAACCCCCCGCGGGTAACTTGAGGTGTTTTAGTGTGGGAATGTGTGTATGAGCATGTGTGTGTGACAGTTGTATGAGTGCACAGGTGTGTGTGTGTGTGAGACTGTTTTTCCAGCTTCTCGCGCTGAACTAACAGTCTCACAAACAGTTTCCTGACGCAGACAGTAACACACACCTGCACGTGTCTCCAAAACGACCTTTATTCTTAAAAGCGACGCTCCTCACACACACACGCACACACACACCGTCGTCTCGGAGCAGATCCTCAGAAAATAAAGCTGATCCCCGCGGTTCAGTGTCCGGCCGCCGTCCTCAGGCTCCGCCCACACCGCCGCAGACAAAACAAAAAACAAGACGGCGCCACAATCCGTGCGGGAGCGTCCCGCCTCACCGGCGCTGGCCAATCACAGCACAGCACGCCCGGCTAGGACCCGCCCTGGGGCTCGGGGGCCTCGTCTTGGGCCACGCCCTTGTCCGCGTGCACCCCGTTGGTCTCGTCGGGTCTCTCTGGGCCCGGGGGCGGGGCCTTGATCAGCTGCTCCAGCAGCAGCGCCAGCAGGCCGGTCTGGTCCTCGGCTGGGGGCGGGGCTGCGTCGGCGGGGGAGGAGCGTGTCAGCAGCGAGGAGGAGGAGTCGCGGAGAAGCTCGGCCATCTGAGGGAGACTGAGGCTCTGACTCTGACCCTGCAGCAGGTTCAGCAGCACCGCCATCTCCGTCTGGTTCAGCTGCTCCGCCGCCGCGCCCAGACCTGCACGCCACACGCCGTCACCACCCGCACAGAGAGAGTGTGTGTGTGTGTGTGTGTAGTCACCCTCTAGCTCACTCTCCGTGACGCTCTTGGAGGCCGCGGGGTGGGCAGAAGAAGGGGGCGGCGGGGGGCTCGGCGGCGGGCGACTGTTCTCACCCCCTGAAGATCCAACCGCCTCCTTCTTAGAAACTTTCACCGCCGAAACATCATCAGAAACACCAGACTGTCTTTGACGCCGCCGCTTCTTACTCCACAGCTCATGACAGTCCTGCCAGTGAGGCAAACTAGAGAGAGAGAGAGACAGACGAGAGTCAGAGAGAGAGAGACAGAGAGACAGACACAAGAGAGAGAGAGAGAGACAGAGAGAGACAAAGAGAGGGAGACAGAGCAAAATAGAGAGACACAGACAGAGAGAGAGAACTTAGTTAAAGTGGCAGTGTGTGTGAGTGAGTGTGTGAGTGTGTGTGAGTCTGTGTGTGTGTACTGGTCACATGACTGACTCTGGGGGGGGCATCCTGCTGGGCTCCACGTCGCACAGGAAGTGACACGCCAGCGCTTGCTCGGCCGTGCAGCGTCGGGTGGGGTCCAGCGTTAACATGTGATCCAGCAGGTCCAGAGCTGAGGTGGGCAAACTGAACAACACACGTCACAGCTCTCGCACACACACACACACACACACACACACACACACACACACTCACAAAGAGAACTCCTCCCGCAGGCGGCGCCGGTACTGCTTCTTGGGTCTCATGGTGTTGAAGTACGGCAGCTTGATGACGTCAGGCCAGGCGGCGGGACACGGACTGCCACACAAGCGGCTGAGACACACAACGCTTACAACACTGTGCACACACACACACACTCACACACACACACACACCTGATTAGCTCCAACTGCAGAAGCTCCTGATTGGCCTGGAAGATTGGCTTCTTTGTGAACAGCTCTCCCAGAATGCATCTACACACACACACACACCAGAAGGTGAGTGAGGCACTGTGGGAAATTAACAAGTCATAGCTGAGAAAAACAACATCAGAAAACATGTTGTTATAACAACAATGAAGCTGAAAGACAGACAGTAAGAAAGGAGAGCGAGACAGCCGAAAACAAAAACAACATCAAAAAAACGTCATTTTATAAGAGAGAGAAGACACAGAGAGAGAAAGACAAACACAGAGAGACAGTGAGAGAAAGAAAAGAGGGTAAGACGGAGAGACGCAGAGAGAGAGAGAGAGAGAGAGAAAGACAGAAACAGTGAGAAAGACAGAGAGAGAGAGAGAGAGAGACAGAAACCGTGAGAAAGACAGAGAGAGAGACAGAAACAGTGAGAAAGACAGAGAGAGAGGTTTGGTCAGTATTTTTCTCCTGGTGTAAAGGCTTCAGACACTCATCAGGACCGTGTCGGGTGTGGCTTGTGGGTGTAACCGAGTGGGTGGTGGGCGTGGTCTGCTCTGGGGTCACTCACCCACAGCTCCACACGTCGATGGCGGGCGAGTATCTCTCCTCCCCCAGGAGCAGCTCCGGCGGCCGGTACCACAGCGTGATCACCTTGTTCGTGTAGGGCCGACTAGAGAGAGAGAGATAGACAGAGAGCGAGAGAGAGAGAGAAAGAGAGAGACACAGAGAGAGAGATAGACAGAGAGCGAGATAGAGAGACAGAGAGCGAGAGAGAGACACAGAGAGAGAGAAAGAGAGACACACACACACACACACACACACACTCCGTCACTGCACTGAAGGTCGCTGGGTCAGCTGGCTTCACTCACCTCTCCTCAGAGTTATACAGACGAGCCAGACCGAAGTCTGCCAGCTTGATCCGGCCGCTGGAACACAAAGCAGACGTCAGGACGGGGCGCGGCAGGGCGGGGCGGGGCTAGGCGGGGTCACCTGTTGTTCAGCAGGATGTTGGAGCACTTGATGTCTCGATGGAGGAAGTTCTTCTTGTGGCAGTAGTCCAGGCCCTCCATCAGCTGCCGCATGAAGCTCTGCACGTGCTGCTGGGAGAAGGACACCAGGCCCGACTCCAGCAGCCCCATCAGGTCGTGGTCCATGTACTCGAACACCAGGTAGAAGGCCCCTGCACACACACACACACACACACGCCCGGTCAGGACACGCCCCCGAGTGCCACGCCCTGACGCGCCCACCCTTGTCTTTCTTGAAGTCCAGCGCGTCCTGCTTGTCGGTGACGATCTCCTTCATGTTGACCACGCTGCTGTGGTTGAGCTGCCGCAGGATCTTGATCTCTCTGATGGCGGTGATGGGGAAGCCCTCCTTCTCGTTGTCCAGGCGAACCTTCTTCAGGGCCACCAGCTCTCCTGCACACGCACACGCACACACGGATCAGCTGGACGGGACGGCCCGGGGGCCACCGTGACCCACTGACCCGTGTCCTTGTCCTTGGCCTTGTACACCTGACCGTACGTTCCCTCCCCGATGATGCCGATGATGTCAAACTTGTCGACGCAGCGTTTGCCCCAGTCCGTCTGCGTCTGCTTGGTCTCCCCGTAGCGAGGGCAGCAGATCCTGCCACAGGGAACAGCAGGTGTGTGTGTGTGTGTGTAGGGAATAGTGATGTAACAATATGCAAATCACACGATACGATATCACAATATGATCCTCACAATACGATATTCATCACGATATCCTGTAGGATTTTACAGAAGACTTCACAATTATGTCTCTTATGTTTATAGTAACAAGGCTGACAATATAATAATCATTGGACATTGGTAATTAGGCCTTTTATTGTCATATTTTAGAACAAGGACAATAGGTCACACTAAATCCAAACTGCAAGATTCAAGTAAAGTCAGAAACAGCAATATACTAACTATACTAATATACTAATAGCAATATACTAACACTAATCACTTCAAGCCATTCTTTTCTAAAGTGCAACAACTGTAAAGTAATAAGGAATTGTCAGCCAGCCAATAACTTTGAAAAGTTGACACCATAACTGCCATAAAGTAAATAACCTGGCTCCGCACGGTAGTGGCAATGCTTACACACACACATCTGTTCGTCATCTTTTCCGCTTTAGTGTTAGTAGAAACGGCAAAACCAAAATGTCTCCACACACCTGATTTAAAGGTTGACGGGGCTCTCGCAATCTCAACATCGGGATTTTCTTCAGAGTGTGCAGTGTACGCTCCTATTGGCTAAACCGCAGCGCAAAGCATCATGGTATATGTAGTCGCTAATGACTTGTGCCTCTGTAGCGAGTTAGAATTATTGTTTATTGACAGAGATCTGCCATTTATTATACCGTATTATATATACGACGACGGTATATCGAGACATTTTTAATACCGCGATGCCACAAATATCGTTACATCCCTAGTGAGGAGCGGGTGGGCACTCACTTTGGTCTCTTCTTGAAGGTGGGCAGCAGAAGGGGCGGAGCCTCCTGCGGGGGGGATCGGGGGGGCGAGGGGTCTCCTCCAGACAGGACGGGGGGAAGCGGCAGTTCGCTCAGAAGCCTGGTCCTCACCTCGCGCTCCTTCTCCCGCTCTCTCCGTGACGGTCGCTGGGTGGCGCCGCCGCTCTTCTTCGGGCTGCGGACAGAAGGTTAGCATTAGCACGTAGCTTAAGACACCCTGACGCCAGAGCTCCTCGCATACTGCGTGTGCGCACCTGAACACAGATGCTGAGCCGTCTCTGCTGTCTCCCAGAAGCACCGGCGGCAGCGGCAGAGGCGGCAGCGTGGACGTCTTCAGCACGTGGGCGGGGCTCTGCTGGGGCTTAGGGGGTGGGCTTCTGGGCCGGCCTTGGGCTGGCACGGCGGGAGGAGGAGCCGGCGGAGGACTGTTCAGAGGAAGAGGAGGCGGCGACGAGAGAGGAAGAGGAGGAGGAGAGACAGCAGGGAGGGGCGGGGGGGGAGGAGTGGACATCAGGAGGGGAGGAGGAGGAGCCGCAGCCGGTTTGGGGGACGGAGGCTGCGGTGGCTCCGGGGGCGGAGCTTCGGGGGCCACAGAGGGCGAGTCCTTGGCGGCGGCCGCCTGGCGCTCCTTCTTCCTCCGGGTCAGCTCGGCCCCGAGACTGGACGTGATTGGCAGACGGGATGAAGAAGGGGAGCGGCTCCTCCCAGCGCCAGAATACGAGGAATGCTTCTTAGAGCGCGAGCGTGAGGAGGAATAGTGAGGGGAGCGGCTGCGGGAGCGCAGGGAACGCCTGTGAAGACACAACAGCAGCCGTGAACGCCAGACACGCCCACCGCGGCAAAACAACCACGCCCACCCACACACCCACAGCAAAACAACCACGCCCACCCACACACCCACAGCAAAACAACCTCGCCCACCCACACACCCACAGCAAAACAACCACGCCCACCCACACACCTACAGCAAAACAACCTCGCCCACCCACACACCCACAGCAAAACAACCACACACCCACAGCAAAACAACCACACCCACCCACACACCCACAGCAAAACAAACACACACCCACAGCAAAACAATCACACCCACCCACACACCCACAGCAAAACAACCACGCCCACCCACACACCCACAGCAAAACAACCACACACCCACAGCAAAACAACCACACCCACAGCAAAACAAACCACGCCCACAACAAAGCAACCCCGCCCACCCCAGCAGCGGGCTCTATAACACACAGTAGAGGCGGTGTTGTGTGTGCGGGCCTCACCGGGCGACTGGACTGGTGCTGGAGGATCGTCGGGGTGCGTACGGGCTGCCGGGCGAGTGCTTGCGGGCGCTGTAGGGGCTCCCGTCCTTCTCTGCGCTGGACGACCTCCTGCGGGCGTAGGGACTGAGGGAGCGCTGTCTGCTCCTCCGCGGAGGCTCCCGGTACGGGCTGCGCCTGCTGGAGTCGGCGGCGGGGGGGCTACTGGCACCGCTCCGGGTCCGGGACGCCCCCTTCCCCTTGGGACTGGACTTGTGGCTCTTGCCGGTCTTTCTCCGGCCCCGCTCCGACTCGTACTCCTCCTTCTTCACCTTCTCCTTACGGCACTTGGAGGAGCGGAGGGAGGAGGAGGAGGCGGGGGTGCTGATGGCACTGAACTCAGCTGACCTCTTGACCCCCGCCTCCTCCGGGCGCCTGGACGCCCCTCTGTCTTTGAGCCTCCTCCGGCTCTCCTTGCTCCCTCGCTCCTTCTCCTCCTCGGGCTCCCGCGCTCGGTGCGGCTCCTTGTTCTTCTTCCTGGAGCGCTTGCGCTTGTGCGTCCACGCCTCGTCCCGCTCCTCCTCGTCCACCTCTGGAGAGTCCAGACACTCGGTCTCGGCCGGCCTCAGCGCCGCGGGCGAGTCCAGGAGGGAGTCAGAGTCCGAGCTGATGTCGTCGTACTCCACCAGGGGCTTGATGGCGCCTCCTCTCGGCGGAGCAACGTAACTGCACACGGACGCGGGTTCGAGCTCGCGTTTGGACTTGCCGCGTCTGTGCTTGACCGAGGCCGCGGACCTGCCGGGATTCACGCCTCCCCCTCCGGCCGCCGGGAGCAGCGAGTCCGCCTTCCGCTTGGTGCCGTGCGGCCGCTCCGGTCCAGGCATCGCTCTGCCCCGCGTCCGCCGCGACACTCGAATCTGAGAAGCCGCTGCCGTCAGAAGAAGCGCTGAGCGGACGCGCGGTCGATCATCTCAAATCCGCCGAATAATCCGCGTGTCCGTCTGTCCTTCAGCGCGGCATCGCCTCGGCGCGCTTCGCCTAGCTTGCGGCTAAGCTAACGTCCCTCGGAAACACAAACAGAAAGCAGAAAGAGCGGCTCCGGTGCCGCGTGTGGCGGGTCCCGGTGCGGTCGGGCGGGCGCTTCACCTCCTCGGGCCGGTGCCGCGTGTGGCGGGTCCCGGTGCCGTCGGGCGGGCGGGCGCTTCAGCTCCTCGGGCCGGTGTCGGGCGTGTGGCGGAGCGGCGGCGCTCGCAGCGCGGGAACGTCTCCCCTCATCGCTCTCAAAACACCACTCGAGCCGCTCGCTTCTTGTTCATATAATCGCTTTAATGTTGTTCACACTCGCTTTGGTTGGATGTTTGACGGAAACTAAAACATGTGTGTGTGTTGAGGCGGCTCTGGGACGCGAGCGGACCCACACACGGGGCGATGATCGTGGATGTAAAACGCTCCACGGCCCGTCACTCACACACGACTCACTTCGGCCATTACAGCGGGAGAGTGCGCGGCTGCGCGGCGACCTCTGTCTCTGCGCACGCGCCCTCCTAGCCCCGCCCACGGAACAGGAAACGCCGACTTTTCTTCAATTGCCATCACCGCCCGAATGATTTCGATTAGATTAGATTAAATGAGACTTTACTAGACACTTAGTATTTTGCAAAAATAATAATAATCATAATAATAAAAATTAATAAATAAAAAAGGCATACTGTATTTGTCACGGCCATTAATGGTGACAATTGTAGTTTTTTAAAATAAACTTTATTGAAACCAAGCGATCTTACAAAGAGGTCAACAAACAACAAAAGCTCAACAGGACGATAGAAGCATTACATAAAAGATACACAAAATCAGTACATGATAAATAATAAAAAGATTGTTTTAACCCTGTTGCAAAATTCAAGTGTTTTAAAGCTTACTTCCGGATATGAAATAGTGAACGGAAGAATGGTTTACTTCAATATATTTTGATTTGTGTATGTGAAATTATGTAAATAAAATAATTAGATTTACATCATGGTGACAATTGTACATTTTCTATGGGACAATTGTATTACAACGCGCAGTGACGTCACTCGCAGGCAGCCCAGAATCAGCTTCAAGTGTTTCCTGTGTACAAGATTAGCAAGAATTTGGGATTTGGACGTAATCTACTTTAAAAAAAAATATGCGCATATTAAAACATTTAATTTAATTATTATAAAGAGCATATTAAATTATTGCCCTGGTTGATTTCTTGTGGCAATCGAATAACGCAGACCCCCTTACGAAAAAAACACCTAATACGTTGGTAATGTGGAAATCATGATCTTGTTATACAATGTTTGCACAAACATCCGTTTAGATGTGATTTTAGTCAGACTACCGGTAAATACGTACTTCGGCAGTATTCTACAAGATTGCATTGTGTCCACCAGGTGGCGCTGCTGTACGTGTCTCGGCTCCTGCTTCCAATATGAATACCGGTAATTACAGTTCCACTGTACAAGCGTCAGACCTCAAGAAGCAAACGTTCCGGTTCTGCGATGCTTTAAAAGTGACGTGACCTTGACCCGCGTGTGTGTGTGTGTGTGGGAGTTCAAGTCCAAATTTGTTTTTATATAGCGTTTTTCTTCGTTCCAAACCAACGCAAAGTCGAAATGCGGAATTAATGAAAATTATGTCCATTGTTCATCTGATTAAAAGTTAGGAAAGTCAGTTTAAAAAGAAAAATGTCCACTGCCCATCGGAGATCAGACCTCGGGCTATGACCCGATCGCGACAGTGTGTGAGAGAGAATCTGATCTGCACTAAACCGCGTTTAATTGAAGCTCGACGAGTGATGCTTCGTTTCGAAAACAATCTCTGTCTGTGTGTGTGTGTGTGTGTGTGTGTGTGTGTGTGCGCGCGCGCGCGCGCGCGAGCGTCTGACGCGTTTGGAGTGTAAACACTCGCTGTTGTTCGGTGTGTGTGTGGGCTGAGAGACGTCCAGATTCCTCCTGACATGAATTCCTGCCCTCTGTCCGTCTCTCGCGCTCTTAATCTGTTGTGCGCAAATACAGGCCGCGCGCGGCTCAGCAGATGCGACAGATTATCTGTTTTTTCAGATTAGAAGGAAACGTCAGCACAAACCCCCAAAACACGCAGAAGTTTCGTCTCGGGGAGCCCCGCCCATTCACGCCCACACGTCAGCAAGGCCCCACCCGCGCCGGCGGTCCCGCTGTTTGTCAGGTGTCGTCGGAGCCACGCCCCCTCGCGGAGCCCCGCCTCTCCCTCCTCCCTCCAGCCCTGCACGGTGAATCTGAACATTGAGGGAGAAAAGCAGAGGTCACGCTGATAAGAGCAGAGCTGGTGTGTGTGTGTGTGTGTGCGGAGAGAGAGAGCGAGCGAGCGAGCGCGGCCCGATGAGTGTGTGTCTGTGTGTCGCCTCATTCACCGGCGTTTACTGAGACTGACAGTGAGCGGCTCATGATGGACCCTGCCAGACCCCCAGACTGTCCCCTGGAGCCCCGAGAGAAGAGGAAGATCCAGTTTGCTGTCCCGGCCACAGAGCCCACCCAGCTGGACCCTCGACAGGTGGAGATGGTGAGAGCGGACACACCCACAAACACACACACTTTTAACTGTAATGGCGGAATCTCTTCGAGGATGACTGCCACAACTACAAGAATGTGAGCGTAGGAGAAAGTGTGTATGTGTGTGTGTGTGTGTCCTCATCCTGCTGCTGTTACAATTTTAGTGTGAAAGTGGGTCGAAATTCTTGGGGTTATGAGAGAGAGAGAGAGAGAGATACATGCACGCACACACTTTTAGTTTTCTCATTCATTAATACTAAATGTTTACTTGAAGTTAATGACTTAATATTTCATGTTTCAATATCTGGATTCACGAGTGTGTGAGATGTTGCTCTGGTTAAATGTGTCACACTGAAAATAAACTAGATCAGTGAATCTCTCCGGGATTCCTGAAACAGCACAGACTCTCTCTCTCTCTCTCTCTCTCTCTCTCTCTCTCTCACACACACACACACGAGACCTCTCAGTGTTTATGAAATGATAAATGTGTATTCCACTTTAAAATGATCAATAAAACACTATGAGAGACAGAGAGCGACCTTTATCATGTGTGCGTTTGTGTGTAAACACAACCCACACTTTACACTCTGTGTGTGTGTGTGTCTGTCTGTCTGTTCAAGTTCAGTGCATTTATGAAGCAATTTTCATCATTACAGACTGTCACAAAGCTGCTGTGTGAAAATGAAAAACTAGAAGATTGTTCTACTCTCTCATTCTCTCTCTGTTAGTCTGTCTGTCTCTCTCTCTCTCTCTCTCTCTCTCTCTCTCTCTCTCTCTCTCTCTCTCTCTCTCTCTCTCTCTCTCTCTCTCAGTGGGTAGTGGGTGAGAATGGCGTCCTTAAACCAAAACGAATCAACACAAGTGTTTATCAGCCTCCATCTTTAAAAGGTGTGAATATGTTTCTGAAGTTTGTGTTTTTCCCTGTGTATGAAGATTCTGAAGACTCCTGCACCGTGTCTCACTACAACCTCTCTAGTTCAGAGAGAGAGACAGAGTGTGTGTGTGTGTGAGAGGGATAGAGAGAGAGTGTGTGTGTGTGTGTGTGTGTGTGTGTGTGTGTGTGTGTGTGTGTGTGAAAGAGAGAGAGTGAGATTATAAAGATGGAGACAGCTGTGAGGAGTATGTGCTGCTGTGGATCATCCTGGATTACAGCAGACA
>MU204349.1:3208852-3221384 GCA_017309775.1 Paedocypris sp. Pulau Singkep | reverse complement strand
GCGTTTACACACACCAGCGTTTACACACACACCAGACCTGGATGTCGTTGTGTGGGTTCCAGTCAGAGTCGTAGATGATGACGGTGTCTGCGGTGGCCAGGTTGATGCCCAGACCTCCAGCTCGTGTGGACAGCAGGAAGACAAACTGAGGAGCTCCGGGCGCTGCGGCGAGAGGAAGCAGCGTGAGGACGAGGAGCGCACGCGGGTGAGGAAGAGCGCGCACCGTTGAAGCGGTCGATGGCCTCCTGCCTCATGCCACCCGTGATGCCTCCGTCGATGCGCTCGTACTTGTAGCCCTCGTGCTCCAGGAAGTCCTCCAGCAGGTCCAGCATCTTGGTCATCTGAGGAGACGCCGCTCACGTAAAGACGGGCGAGCTCAGACGGGCGAGGGTGAGGGCGAGCGCCGCACCTGAGAGAAGATCAGCACGCGGTGGCCTCCGTCCTTCAGCTTGCGCAGCATCTTCTGCAGCAGCATCAGCTTCCCGGCCGCTTTGGTCAGGCCGCCGCCCTCGTACATGCCGTTGGGCATCTTGGGAGCTTCCTGTGTCACACAAGCACAAGGGTGGGTGGGTGGGTGTCGGCCTGGTGGGGGCGGGGCGAGGCGGGGCGGGGCTGGTACCATGGAGGCCACGGGGAACAGGTAGGGGTGGTTGCAGCACTTCTTCAGGTCCATCACCACGTTCAGCAGAGACACCTGGTTCCCTCCACTGCGAGTGTTCAGAGCCTCAAAGTTTCGCGTCAGGATGAACTTGTAGTACTTCCTGTGTCACGGAGCACACGGTCAGCTGTGTCACACACACACACACACACACACACACTCACTTCTGCATGGGGCTGAGCTCCACACGCACTATCAGCTCGGTTTTGGAGGGCATGTGCTTGAAGACGTCGGCCTTCAGTCTGCGCAGCATGTGAGGACCCAGCATGTCGTGAAGCTTCTTGATCTGATCCTCCTTCGCTATGTCTGCAAACTCCTCCAGGAAGCCCTCGAGGTTACTGCAGGACACAGAGGGGCGAGTGTGAGACAGATGGGTGAGAGAGAGAGAGGAAGAGAGAGACGGGCGAGTGAGGCAGGTGAGAGGTGGGTGAGAGAGAGATGGGCGAGTGTAAGGCAGGTGGGTGAGAGAGAGACGGGCTAGATAGGCAGGTGACAGGTGGGTGAGAGAGAGAGAGAGACGGGCAAGTGTGAGGCAGGTGACAGGTGGGTGAGAGAGAGACGGGCGAGTGTGAGGCAGGTGACAGGTGGGTGAGAGAGAGAGAGACGAGCGAGTGATGTAGGTGAGGTGTGAGAGAGAGAGACGGGGGAGTGAGGTAGGTGAGAGGTGGGTGAGAGAGAAAGATGGGAGAGTGTGAGGCAGGTGAGGGAGAGAGACGAGCGAGTGAGGCAAGTGAGAGAGAGAGACGGGCGAGTGAGAGACAGGTGACAGGTGGGTGAGAGAGAGAGAGACGGGCGAGTGTGAGGCAGGTGACAGGTGGGTGAGAGAAAGACAGGTGAGCGAGTGTGAGTGTGAGTGAGAGAGCTATAGGGGTGAGTGTAAGGTGGGAGAGAGAGACGAGGGAGTGTGAGGCAGGTGACAGAGACGGGAGTGTGAGGCAGGTCACAGAGAAGGGAGTGAGGCAGGTGACAGGTGGATGAGGTCAACTGGCCCATTAGATCTGAGGAGGAGCACCTGAATCTCTCGGGCGTGAGGAAGTTCAGCAGGTGGAACAGCTCTTCTAGATTGTTCTGCAGTGGCGTTCCGGTCAGCAGCAGCTTGTGTTGCAGTGGATAGTTATTCAGCACCCTGAAAAACTTGGACTGGTTATTCTTCAGCCTGTGAGCCTCGTCCACCACCAGACAGGCCCAGTCGATGGAGCCCAGCACGGCCGTGTCGATGGTGATCAGCTCGTATGACGTCAGCAGCACGTGGAACTTCACCGAGGCTTCTTTCTGCAGAGCCCAGGAGAAGAGCCGGGTGAGCGCCAGCAGGGGCGGACTCCTCCTCCTCCTCCTCACTCACCTTCATCTTGGACGGCTTCTTGCCTCCTCGGATGGCGTTGTTCTCGAAGGAGAACTCGTTCTCTCTGATGACCGCCCTGCTGTCCTTGTCGCCTACATAGGTGACCACGTACATGTCCGGAGCCCACATCTCAAACTCCCGCTCCCAGTTAATGATGGTGGACAGGGGGGCGCTCACCAGGAACGGACCCTTGGAGTGACCCTGCACAAACCAGCCGGTACCTCATCAGTAGTTTGTTCCTCTAAATGTCCAATAGCGGCTTGTTGGATGTCGCTGGCGTGAATGAAGCAAAAAGAGAAGAAGCGAGGAGCTCATCACCTCCTTGTAGAGCGAGTAGAGGAAGACGGCCGTCTGCACGGTCTTGCCCAGGCCCATCTCGTCTGCCAGGATGGTGTCGGTGCCCTGAGCCCAGGAGAAGCGCAGCCAGTTCAGCCCCTCCAGCTGGTAGGGGTGCAGCGTGCCCCCGGTCGAGTCCAGGTACTCTGGCTGACGCTCAAACTTGATGGTGGGCTGCGAGAGAGAGAACATCATCCGTCACACAATAACGGCCACTAGGGAGCGGCCACACACACACACACACACACACACACACACACATCAACAACAGGGTTCTCTGGGGGACGCTCCAGTTTCTTCATTCTTCCTTTAATCTTCATCTTCTTTCCAGGCTTTCCTTCATCACCCATCATTAACTCCCTTCAACAGAAGAACAGCAGCAGAAGAACTGAAGCTCTGAAGGTGCTGGTGCGTCCCGCGGGTCAGGAGACAGACACGCACCTGTGGTTCCAGTACTGCAGCTTGTAGGTGTCAAACTCCGGGAGATCCATGTCCTCCAGCTCCCAGGTGGACTGGTCGTACGTCAGGTCCCTCCACTTGATCAGGTAGTGACAGTTGCTCTTCTTGTCCACACTGAAAACAGGACAGGAAGTGTTGAGCGAGTGAGCGGGCGAGCGGGAGTGAGTGAGTGAGATCCTCACCTGTGGTTCAAGATACGGTGGATCATCATCCACTCCATCTTGATGCCGAAACGGTAGTATTTCTCCTCCATGCGTGCGTAGGTGGGGTCTTTGCTCTTCCTCTTCTCGCTCTTGTCCTCGTCTCCCTCTCCAAGGTCGATGGGCGGCGGCTCGTCCATGTCGTTCTTGCGCTGATAGTTTCTGAACATCACCTGACAGTGCATCTCCAGCTGCACGCGCACACACACACACACACACACTCTCAGTCGGGCGTGTCACCGACCCGCTACAACCTCATCACACTAGTCACCTGCAGTTCAGAAACCCACGAGCAGTGCCAGTACGACATGTTCTGCCACTTGGCGAAGAACTCCCTCTCGGGGCGACCGGCGAGCGGCAGGGGGTCGGGGGCTTCGGCGGGCAGGTCGGCCGGGCGGGGCACAGGGGTCGGGGGAGGAGGGTCCGTCCAGCGCCAGGTCAGGATCTTCTGCACTTTACCCTTCATGACGGGACACTGCAGAAACCAGGAGGAAGAGAACACGGTGATGAACGGGATCGGGATCACAATCCTTTGTTGTCATGATGAAATTAAATTGTAGCAGCCTCGGATTGGTGATACCATAACTTAAAATCTTAGATGAGAAAATAGTAAAGAAATAGAATAAAATAGAAAATAATAGTTCAAAACAAGAAAAAAATTAAAAATAAAATAAGAGGAACTATACAGAGGGACAAGTGACACAAAATGCTACAAAGGAGGATGTAAAAGAGTAATGGAGTGGCGAGTGGGCGGAGCCTGGGCGGGGACTCACAGTGCAGCGGGGGCAGATCCACTCTCCGTTGGGTATCTCGGGCAGCGGCGGGTTCAGGCAGTGGATGTGGTAGGACGAGGGGCAGGAGTCACAGCACAGCAGCTCTCCTCCGTCTTTACACACTCGACAGAACTCCATGTGATGATCGTCCTCCTCCGCTTCGCCTCCCGCCGCCTCGTTCTCCTCCTCGCCGTCTGACGCGTCTTCGCGCGCTTCCCACTGGATGCCCATCTTCTCCTGTCGAGCGGAAGAAGAGATTAACGGGACACGGGCAGGGCGCGGCTCTAGCGGACTTACGCAGTGCGGGCAGCTCCAGGTGCCCTCGGGAGCCTTCTCCATGTCCGGGTCCAGACAGACCATGTGGTAGGCGCGGGGACAGGTGTCGCACAGGATGATCTCGCCGCCCTGCTGACACACCTCGCAGTAGTCCTGATGGTCCGTCTCGTAGCCGTCTCCGTCCTCATCTCCTGCGGGACACTTCCCGTCATCTCACGCTTTCCCGCGTCACACGGACTCTCACCTTTTCTCGCCGCCTTCTTCTTCTGCTTCTTCTTGGCACCGCTGCGGCTGCCACGGCTGTTGGATCCGTTGGAGATGGACACGCTGTTCATGCTGCCGTCATCAAAGTCGCTCTCCGGGTCAACGGGGTCGTCTTCCTCGCTCTGATGGGAGAAGTGAGGTCAGCGGGTCACCAGCGCGTCCGCACCGAGGTTCCACTCACCGAGGACCGCTTCCTTTTGCTATTGAAGCCTCCCAGTTTGATCTTCAGAGGAGCAACTTTCTTGGTCTTCACCTTCTTCTCCTGCGGCTTGGCTGCGGGCTTGGACTTCTTCCGTGCATTGGGTCCTGAGTAAGAAGATATGGATTCATCAGAGCTGGGATTTCGTTTGTTTATCTGTCTGTCAAAGTGCTGACGCTATGAAGCGGTTTCTGCAAAACCCATTTGTCACGAGAATATGGAGCAAATAGAAAACTGGAAAAAAGATTTGTCTTGTGCAGTTGCTGTGACGAGCTGACACAAGCAGAGCGCAAACGTGATTGGGAATTCAAGGGGTCTGGTCAATTGGAGAGGGGGCGGGGCCTGAACAGGCTCAGCGTTTGTGCAGTGTCCATAGTGGGCGGAGTCATAGTAACACTTACATGTATTGCATCATTACTTTTCAGACAGTTTTGGGTTTTCTTATACGGGAAATTGTAATATCGCAAACAATATTGTTATCGCAATAGTAAACAGCAATATCGCAAATTTTCTCAATATCGTGCAGCCCTGATTCGATGGTAATATTAGTCCAACAGTTTACTGAAATAAAATAAAACAAGTGAAAGAGAACACAAAATCTAGCCCCTGCTCTGACCTTTGCCCTCTTTAGTCTTAGCCTTGCGTATGGGCGGCGCGGGGTTGGACTCGGGGACGACGGCAGGATCCGCTGGAGTGGCGCTGGACGTCACCGGTGGCGTGGTGGTGGCAGCCGCGGAGCCTCGTAGAGGGTTGTTGGTGCTAAACTCGCGCCACTTTGCTCCCAGAACCATCATCATCTTGGAAACGGCTATTTTAGGATTCTTGGCGGCTATCAGAGGCCTGCGGACAGAAGTTCCTCGCTGTTGGTTCTCACTCCACACACACCACCTGCAAACATCCGGGAGCCTCACCTGACAAACTGGCTGAAGGCTTTGTAGTTGGTCAGCGTCCTGTAGTCTTCCTCAGTGAAGACGTGAGCGATGTCCTCCATTCCCCAGGTGTCCAGGAGCTGAGAGGAGCTCTTCGGTTCCTGGCAAACACCAGCGTAGAGTTGAAGGTCTCTGGCAGCACGGACTCATTCACCCCGTCCACTCACTGAATCGTCATCGTCGTCTTCTTCCTCCTCCTCCGGCTCTCGGCGCTTGGTGAGGCTAGAGCTTCTGTCTGCGCCAGAGCTGCTGCTCCTCTTCTTCTCTTTAGTGGCACCGCTCCGTTTCTTCTTCTTCTTGCCTGGCGTGTAGTCGCTGCCCTCGCTGTCGGAGTGACCGTCCTCCTCCAGCGCTTCACCGGGCTCCGGCGAACTGAGAGTGGTGTCCTGCAGGAAGCAGAGCTGGCTGTGTGAGGCAGGGCGAGGCGGGGCGGGGCATGGCGGTCCTCTCCTCACCTCTCTGCGGTTGCGGCTTCTCTTGCTCTCGCGGCTGCTTTTCTTGGCTTTCTTCTTCTTCTTCACTTTTGGGGCTTCGCTCTCGGACAAGTCCTCGTCCAGGTCATCCTCGCCTGCACAGAGTCGGGAGTCAAACATCTGACTTCACCAGCCACTCAACACAACAAAGTCAAAACTGTACCAAACACAGGTTCTATCTGACCGATCAATGCGTATCATAGCGACTCCTGAAGTAAATACTCTAGCACCTTATGGCCATTAGGTCGCGTAAATGTGTTGTTATTTTATGAGGCCCTTTGCCTGACACACACGCACATACACGTAATGTTTGGGATGAAACTCTGAGTGTCAAAGCCTCGTGGCGTCATTTTCGACTCCCAAACCAAACAGGAGACAGACAGAAAGTCGCTTAACAGAAAACGCGATTCCCGACACGCTGAGGTAAAGGCCGCGAACCGAGAGAGCGCGAGCGGAAGATGAAACACGCACGCGACTGTTACCGGTAGGCCGCGCGCGCACAAACCGGCACGATAACAACAAAACACAGCTAAATAACACCGCAAACCGCTCGCTATCGGCTCATTGGCCGTGATCGGAGCGCTAGTGTGTCACCGTGCGGCTCTTCTCTCACACCGGGTCGCGGTGATCTGTTTTGACAGGCACGGGTCAGGCGACGGTTAGCCGCGGGAAACCGGCAACACAAAGCGCCGCCGACACGTCCAGCGAAGCCCAGAAACGCGCCAAGCGGCGGAAACTGCAACGCCGGTGAGCGGGAAAGCGCTAGAATGCGGGTGTGTGAAGTTTCCGGGCACATAAAGACGCAAACGCGTGCGGTCGGGCGCTCGGTGCGGTGTTAGCCGACTAGCCGCTAGACGAGCGAAGAAAGAGCCGCGCCGGTAAACGCTCCGCCGGCCGGCCGGTCAGTCAGTCAGTCCGCCTCCGCTCGGCCACACGACCCCGGCGCGGCTGTACCTCGCATCATGGGCCGGTGTGGGAACTCGTCCTCGCTGCCGGACATGTTCGCGGCTCGTCCTCCGCTGGTGCTGCCGCGACGCTGGAACACACAGGAACAATACAGACGGAAGTGTGTGTGTGTGTAAGTGTGAGCGCGTGTGCGTGCGCGCGCGTGTCCCGGGGCTGACGTCGAGCGCCGATCCGTCTGCCGATTAAAGTTGTACGGCGAAGACTCCACTTCAACTTCAACTTCAGCCTCGTCTGTGCGTGTGTGTGTGTGTGTGCGTGTGCGTGTGCGTGTGTGTGTAAAGACCGTCGCTTGACGTGTGTGTGAAGAAAAGAAACTGCGCACACACAACTTGTTCCTGCTTCACACACGCGGCGGTCGCGGGAGTGAAACGCTCTTACACCCTTTGCATAGACACAAAGAGATCAGGGGCCAGACATCCCATAATAATCTCCCTCCCCATATTCACACATGCACATACATACAGACGCACACGCACTCGCCCCTCCCCCCGCGCGCGCAGTTACCTTGCAACATACAGACCATAATAACCACAGACAGGCCCTTTATTCTTCCCCATTCCATCGTGCCCCTGGCAACGGTTGTCATGAAAACGGCCGCCCCTCCCACTCCAGCTAATATCCCATAATGATAAACATAGTCATCCCACAATAACCATACTTCTGAAAAAAAAAATCCCCTGAATGAATGGGAGGTGAGTTGGAAGAGAGAGAGAAAAGAGATGTGTGTGTGTGTGTGTGTGTGTGTGTGTGTGTGTGTGTGTGTGTGTGTGTGTGTATGGGGGGGTGGTTATCATGATCAGAAGCGAAAGGCATTCCGACCCTGACCACAGACTCCATCATCAGGACCAGACGGGCCACGTGTCAAAGGTCATTTTAACATCCTAAACCGAGCAGATAATCACACCGGTGCCTGGAAGCCTGCAGCCCTGAACACCAGAGGTTCACAGCTGGACAGAGTAAACCAACACTGACCTGTCCGTCTGTCTGTCTGTCCATCTGTGTCTGTCTGTCCGTCTCTCTCTCTCTCTGTCCGTCCGTCTGTTTGTCCATCTGTGTCTGTCTGTCCGTCTCTCTCTCTCTGTCCGTCCGTCTGTTTGTCCATCTGTGTCTGTCTGTCTGTCTCTCTCTCTCTGTCTGTCTGTCTGTCAGTCAGTCCGTCTGTGTCTGTCTGTCCGTCTGTCTGTCTGTCTGCTTGTACACGCAGTCGTTCTTGTGAAGGGGGATGGGAATCGTGTAGCATAATTACATATCAAAGGAACGTAGAGGTAGTTGTCGTGGCAACCGAGCCCCCCTCCATGCCTTAAAATATCCAGTAAAAATGTCCAAGTTACAGATCACAACATCACAGGCAGACCATAATAGTCCTCCGAGCAGCTGTTGTCATGGAGATGTTTGCGTGAGGGAAGGGGAGGGGCTTCATCAGTGGTTCGGAGTCACTGATGCAGATCTTTCTTCAGCGTCTCTCACACACACTCAGTGTAACATCCACCAAGACCCTCAAACAGTCTTGGAGCCCAGACAAAGACTCCACGAGTGACCACAGGACCCCACAAGTGACATCTTGCTCCAATCAGAACTCGCAGAGTAAGCTTCAAACGCTCCGCACCTTGGTACTCACAGGACCTTCGTCATATGATAACAGCCGCGCTCTGGAACGTCAATATATAACAGCTGGATAAAAGCTCGTCTTCTGAAAACCTACTTCTGATTCTACTGTGAATCCCTGAAGGAAGCACAACGGAAGTAACAATTTTACTTAAACCAAATGAAGATGCACCAGGGTAACTCACACTCAGTAAACCACAGCGTCCTGCCACCAGTGCCACAGAAGAACAATGAACCGTCTTCCTAGACTAAACTCAACTGCATCCGATCTTCAATTTCGTATGAAAATTATCTTCTTCACTGTGCTTCACTGAAGTTTCAACCACCAATGTTGAAGAAGCGATGCAAGGAACGAGACTTCGAGGACGATCTTGTGACCTGGATCCAACACCAACAGTAATGGTAGAGTCACTCATTCCTGTGATAATCACACAAATGTCACACTAATTACCACGTGCTCATTACAAACCAGTCATGTACCCACACTCTCTCAAATTTTTATAATGAAAATGTTAATGTTTATTTATTTGTTTTGTTATTATTATTTTGTGTTTGATTGTGTTGTGTGTTTGCTACCGGACACCTGAATTTCTCCCTTGGGAGATCAGTAAAGGTTTATTCATTCATTCATTCATTCATTCAAGTCTGCCGCTATTCGCCCGTCTCTGAGGAAGCACTCCCTACACCCGCGCTGGGCAAACTTTTAGATTTGCGGGCCACAGTGGGTTCGAACTTTTGACAAATGGGCCTGACTGGGAGCCGATTAATGGAGTGCATTGGCAACCTCACCACAGTGGAGAAATAAATACACATCTTGGGATATGGAGGAAAATGTATGCTTTAATTCAAAATGAAGAAAATGTACAACAAAATATCTGACTTTCATTCAGCTTGGCAGGCCGGATTCAACAGGCCTCAGTTTGCCCGCGCCTGCACTAGACCATGAAAATGAGAAGCAAGAACAGAGTGAGTGGAATAGATAAATAATCGATGCAGGTATATGTGCTGAGGTCCTGGAACTATATTATATATTGTATTGTGTTTTAGTTAAGCGAGGAAATGAAGTCAACAGCGGTCTACAGGCGCGGTGCTGCCCCCTTGTTGTCGAGACTGGAGCTTCCCATGTAATTCAGTCAAGAAGCATTGTTTGTTTTTTTAATTTTTGAAACTTTATTAATCCTTCAGTCAGTAGGGAACGTTCTCTCAGATTGACCCCTCGGAACAGTGAAGGGAACACACATTCAGAAGTCCAGAGTGTGTGTGTGTGTGTGTGTGTGTGTGTGTGTGTGTGTGTTTCTTGCTCTACCTGCAACACACACACACACACACTCTCTCTCTCTCTCTCTCTCTCTCTCTCTGTCTCCCTCTCTCTACCTCTCTCTCTCCCTCTCTCTACCTCTCTCTCTCCCCCTCCCCAGTAGTCTTCCTCTGACTCATCTCCTCCTCCTCCTCCCTCTGCTGTTCTTCCTCTCGTTCTCATTCTGCTTGACTCATCCTCGCGCTGTTCGCTCTCTCTCTTTCTCAGGTAAATATCGGCATTTAACGCCTTCATTCTGTTTTCACACACCTTCCTCCGCGCGATACGTCGTTGCCGCGTCACGCTGAGCTTGTTACGACCTTCTGACGTGATGATAAACGCCGCAGATGCGGAATGAAACACCGCTGAGGGCTGAACGCTGCGTCAAGATGGAGAAGGAGCGCGCGAGTGTGTGTGTGTGTGTGTGTGTGTGTGTGCGCGTGTGTGTGTGTGATGGAGAGAGAGAGACGCGTGGAACAGTCTCACTCATTCTGTTCCACTTATTCACTCTGTGCATTCATCCGTCACCCTCCATCTCCATCTTCTTTTATATATCAATGGCTTGACCCACCACTTCACTTTCAGCACAGCCACCCCACCCATCTCTCTCTCTCTCTCTCTCTCTCTCTCTCTCTCTCTCTCTCTCTCTCTCTCTCTCTCTCTCTCTCTCTCCCCCAATTCTTTTTTCTCTCTCTCTCCCTCTCTCTTTCTTGCATTCTGTCTTTCTCTGTCTGTCTCTCTCTCTTTCTCTCCCTTCCTTTCGCTTTATCTTTCTGTTTCTCTGTCTGTCTCTCTCTCAGTCTCCCTCTCTCTCCCTCGTTCATTTTTCTCTCTTTCTCTCTCTGTCTGTGTCTGTCTTTCTCTCCCTCTCTTTTGCTTTCTCTTTCTCTCTCTCTCTTTCTGTCTGTCTCTCTCTCCCTCATTCTTTTTCCTCTCTCTCTCTCTCTCTCTCTCTCTCTCTCTCTCTCTCTCTCTCTCTCTCTCTCTCTCTCTCTCTCTCTCTCTCTTTCTTTCTCTCTCTCTGTCTGTCTGTGTCTCTCTCTGTCTCTCTCTCTGTCTGTCTGTCTCTCTCTCTTTCATGCTGCAGTGCCACTCTAACTACCATATCACAGCTACACTAGCGGGTGGCAGATGCCCGTGTACCAGCCGGGCGTGGCCTGACTGCTGTGAAGGGCAGAGCAGAGTGATTGATGTGAAGTAATCACGTGCGTGTCTGCTGGTGTGTCCCTCAGGATGTCCATCGTGAGCATCGTAGCGAGGGAGATCCTGGACTCCCGGGGAAACCCCACGGTGGAGGTGGACCTGAGGACAGATAAAGGTGAGTGGCGGAGGGAGCGGGCGGCGTGTGTTGACCCGTGCCGTGTGGTCAGGGCTCTTCAGGGCGGCGGTGCCCAGCGGGGCCTCCACGGGCATCTACGAGGCTCTGGAGCTCCGCGATGGAGACAAGAGCCGCTACAAGGGTAAAGGAGTCCTGAAGGCCGTGGCCCACATCAACGACACCCTGGCTCCCGCCGTCATGGCATCGGTGGGTGTGGTCACGGTGCCCGCCGCGTGCCCGTCGTGATGATGCTGCTGGTGTTTCAGGAGATCAGTGTGGTGGAGCAGGAGAAGCTGGACAACATCATGATTCAGCTGGACGGGACGGAGAACAAGTGTGAGGGTTCCTGCGCGCGCATGTGTGTGTGTGTGTGTGTGTGTGTGTGTGTGATTAACTGGCCGATCTTCTCGTTCTGCAGCTCAGTTTGGAGCAAATGCCATCCTCGGCGTGTCTCTGGCCGTGTGTAAAGCCGGAGCGGCGGAGAAGAGCGTCCCACTGTACCGACACATCGCCGACCTCGCCGGGAACACTGAGCTCGTGCTGCCCGTTCCTGTGAGGACACACACACACACACACACACACACTCACACATACTCCGCATCATCACACACACACACACTACGCACCATCACACACACTCACCACACACACTCCACATTATCACACACACGCACACTCCGTACCATCACACACACACGCACACTCCGCACCATCACACACACTCACCACACACACACTCCGCACAATCACACACACACACACATACACACACTCTGCATCATCACACACACACTCTGCATCATCACACTCACACACACACACTCCGCTGACAGACGTGTGTGTTTCCATCAGGCGTTTAACGTCATCAACGGCGGCTCTCACGCGGGAAACAAACTGGCCATGCAGGAGTTCATGGTGCTGCCCGTGGGGGCGGAGTCTTTTCGTGATGCGCTGCGTGTGGGGGCGGAGCTCTATCAGACGCTGAAAGAGGTCATCAAGCAGAAATACGGCCAGGACGCCATTAACGTCGGCGACGAGGGAGGATTTGCTCCCAACATCCTGGAGAACAGCGAAGGTGAAGCGCACGGCGAGCGCGGGAACTAACTCCTCACCTGTCTCACACGCTCTCCTGTCTGTCCATCAGCACTCGAGCTCATCAAGACCGCCATCGACAAGGCCGGCTTCACCGATAAAGTGGTCATCGGGATGGACGTGGCAGCGTCCGAGTTTTACCGCGATGGGAAATACGACCTGGACTTCAAATCTCCAGCCAATCCAGACAGACACATCAGCAGTGACGAACTACTGGAGATTTACCAGAGCTTCGTCAACGACTACCCCGGTAGAGAGAGAGAGAGAGAGAGTGTGAGAGAGAAAAAGAGAGAGAGAGTGTAAGAGAGAGAGAGAGAGAGAGAGAGAGAGAGAGAGAGAGAGAGA
>MU204349.1:3183017-3201789 GCA_017309775.1 Paedocypris sp. Pulau Singkep | reverse complement strand
GAAGACCTCACACTGGAGATCTGCTGAAGACCTCACACTAGAGATCTGCTGAAGACCACACACTGAAGATCTGCTGAAGACCTCACACTGGAGATCTGCTGAAGACCTCACACTGGAGATCTGCTGAAGACCTCACACTGGAGATCTGCTGAAGACCTCACACTGGAGATCTGCTGAAGACCTCACACTGGAGATCTGCTGAAGACCTCACACTGGAGATCTGCTGAAGACCTCACACTGAAGATCTGCTGAATATCTCACACTAGAGATCTGTTGAAGGCACCACACTAGAGATCTGCTGAAGACCTTACACTGGAGATCTGCTGAAGACCTCACACTGGAGATCTACTGAAGACCCACACTGAAGATCTGCTAAAGACCTCACACTAGAGATCTGCTGAAGGCCCCACACTAGAGATCTGCTGAAGACCTCACACTGGTACACTGAAGATCTGATGAAGACCTCACACTAGAGATCTGCTGAAGTCCTCACACTGGAGGTCTGCTGAAGACCTCACACTGGAACACTGAAGATCTTCTGAAGATCTCACACTAAAGACCTTCTGAACACCTCACACTGGAACACTGTAGATTTGGAACATGTGAGCATTCTGTGGAGGTGACGTCAGTAAAATATTCTCTAACATTCACATGGATATATTCATATTAAACTGTGGTGAATTTTTCTTGTAATATATTTGTGTTCTTTATTATGACATCAATGCAGATATTTTCATGTTATGACTAATGGTGTTGTTACATTTTTATTATGATTTTATTTATTCTATTTTCACGTCAAGATTAAAAAACCTTCAATACGGTAATCCCAGATAGGAAATATTTTGCTTTGGGTGCTGCTGATCTGAAAAAAGGAAAAGATCAACAAAATGAAAGGGAAGAACGACCCGGCGGTCCAGCAGGATCTCCAGTGTCCACCAGGAGATCAGATCTAAACGCCACACCTTCAGCTGCGCTTGTGGAGACTGACCTGATGAGTCAGTGATGATGTGTGAACGTCTCCGGCCGTAAGAGCTTTAACTCCTGACCTTCCTGGTCCTCACACACACACGCACACGCGCGCGTCTTGAGTGTTTTACGTCAGTGATCTTTGGCGCCCTCTGCTGGGCTCAAAAAGGTTGTAGGTACAGTACTAGAAGTACAATAGTAAGTGTTGAGAGCTGATTCTGAAAAACACTGGGTGTTTTGGTGAACAATGACTTGTTATCATGTGGCTCGGACGCAAAAATGTGAAGTTTGGCCCTGCTAATAAAGATAATTTGAGTCTGAGGGGAGAGCATGTGACCCCTAGAATCCCCCCAGAGACCCGCACACCTGTACGCTGCACTTCATCGATCATAGTGGTACAATTGGCCATGTAATTAACCGCCGGGTGAGTCTGGGAAGGCAGAGGTGGATCAGCTGCTGTGTCCGGTGACCTCTGACCCCGCGGACCACTGATGACCCGAGGACCGCGCTCACATCCTCAGTTACACAACACAAACTCCTGAGACTGTATCTGCCAATAAACCTTCTGATGGACAGACGGACTGATGCCGAGAAACCGCTGGACTGATAAAAGACTGATGTGTGGACGACAGACAGAGAGAGAGAGAGATAAAGAGAGAGAGACAGACAAACAAACAGAAAGAGAGAGACAGACAGACAAACAGACAGAGAGATAAGACAGACAGACAGATAGAGAAATAAGACAGACAGAGAGAAATCAGACAAACAGTTAGAGAGGTAAGATAGACAGACAGAGAGAGGTAAGACAGACAGACAGACAGATAAAGAGACAAGACAGACAGACAAGAGAGAGAGAGAGAGAGAGATCAGAAAGACAGGTAAGATAGACAGATAGAGATAAGACAGACATACAAATATAGAGGTAAGACAGACACAGAGAGAGAGATAAGACAGACAGATTGACAGGTAAGATAGATAGATAGAGATAAGACAGACAGACAAATATAGAGGTAAGATAGACACAGAGAGAGAGAGATAAGACAGACAGATTGACAGGTAAGATAGACAGATAAAGAGATAAGACAGACAGACAGATAGAGAGGTCAGACAGAGAGGTAAGATAGACAGAGAGAGAGAGAGAGAGATCAGACAGACAAATATAGTAAGACAGATAGACAGAAAAAGAGATGACAGACAGAGAGAGAGATCAGACAGACAGAGAGGTAAGACAGATAGAGAGAAAGAGAGATCAGACAGACAGATAGAGAGGTAAGATAGACAGATAGACAGACAGACAGACATCGAGCTGGATGAAGAGACAGACAGGCGGCTGTTCTTCGCCGGTAGTGAGTGCTCAGTGCTTCTCGCGGCACATCCGCAGCCCTCAGGAGGAAGTGTTCGGTAAATACACCGACGGACGCGGAGGAGCCGCCCGCAGACTCACTGACAAAAAACATGGCGAGCGACTGAGCGTGACGTCCCCCGTCACCGTGTCAGAAATACGCGCGTAAAGCCTCGTCCCGAGCGGCCGCAGACCCGGTGAGTGTTCGCGGCGCGGACGCGTTTGTTTCCCGCACAATGGCCGCGGATCCTCCGGATCTTTGTGTGGCGGCGGCGGGCGGCGCTAGCGGTTAGCAGCGGCGGCTAAGCTTTCACGCGCGAGGCGGGTTCTTTTGTTCACCCGAGGTCCGCTTCAGGTGGTTTTATGTATTTGTTTTTCCCCCACATTTGCGCGTCTCGGTTCAGCGTCGGGATGTGGGTGTTTTCTCGCGGGTTCGGCCGTTGAGAGCGTTTCCCGCGCGGGGTTGAGTGGAGGCTAGCGGCGGGCGGGCGGGGGTTTGGCGGCCGCTGTCACACACGGTGAAATAATCGATTCGTTTGCGCTCGGACGCGGGGTTTTTATGCGCGAGGTGGGCTCCGGCTGACGTTTTAAAGCAGGTCGCGGGTTGAACGCGTCCGGATGGGCGAAGACTCGCTCCAGCATTGACGCGCTGGCGGTAGCTCGCCGGCTAATGTTTGCTCACTGCGACGCCCGTCCTGTGGAAAAAAACCACCCGAACGATACGACAAAGCCTCGGGCCTCGAGCTCGCGTGAGACGGGCGCCGGTTCAGCCTTTGTCCGGACAGACCGCGGTCAGTCGGCGGGTCCGGGCCGAACGCTGCTGTGATTCGGACATTTTAGGCCTCACTCGCTTGACTCGGTGCAAAACAAACACCCATTGTTGTTATTCGTATTGTATACGTATCGCAGGTTGTAACCCAGTAACTATTTCACGCTGTTTTTTGTATGTGGTTTTTTCCCCCATTATTCAAGTGGCGTACATCTTCCTGGCAAGTTGAATGTTTGATTTGACGTTGTTTTTTTTAACGATATGAAGGATTCATTCATTCGTTTGCTCACCAAATACCACAGCATAGAAGCGTGTGTGCGCGCCGTTTGCTGCTGGATGTGTGTGTGTGTTACTGCTGGAGGTCAGGGGTGAGATGTTGTGTGCAGCTGGACACATCTGGCTGACCGTTACAGACCATCACGTCATGAACACAGATGACCAGTTGCTATTTGTTCGCTTCACATGTACAAACACACATAGCAACAAAAACAGATACCACGTGAAATCTAGACGACACAAAAGACAACAGATCTACATTTTCTGCTGTTGTCAAGGAATGTAAAGAATTGTGTCGTGTGATTGTGAACACGTTTTTATTAAAACGATTTTCCTGGAGGATTGGATTCCTCTCACAGTGAAATATTCCGGTGTCTCCTCAGATTTGTGTCGTCCGCCGCAGCTCGCTCTGTTAACCAGCGGTCACTACGGCGCTTCATGACATTTATCTAATTTTATCGTCATTATTGTTTCTTTTATTGCGGGACCATTTTTTCAGTCTTGTAACATTTAAAAATAATTCCTTAAATACTGTGTGTGTGTGTGTGTGTGTGTGTGTGAGGGAGGTAAAGTGTAGTAGAAATATTACAATCTAACAAGCACAGTAACTTTGTCTAAGAGGAGAAACAAACCAACCTGTTTTGTCGTGTAAATATTGCGAATGTCGACCGCTATGGTTGGTGAAAAACTTCGTGGTCCTCGCGTGATTTAACTGTAAGTGCAGAAATGTCCGTTAATGCTTGTCAAACCCTTTCCGGTTGATGTTTTTGGCACGACTTGTACACAAAGGTGCTAGATTACCAAGACTAATGTCTGTTGTGTGTGTTTCTGTGTCTCCTCAGCTCTCGTCCGAGGCCCAGCGTCTCCCCCGACCCTCTCTGAACCGCCGAGACCGAGTGGAATTGAAAGGCTGATTGGCGAGAATATCTGCCTCCCAGGTAAAATGGCTGATTCTACAGAAGCAGAGAGCTGAACATCACACATTGCCCCTTTTCTTCTTTGTTCGAGGATCATTTTATGTGGACATTTCCCCTTCCATTTCAATTTTCTCACCATGGCTATGCATGATATGAACCGTGCCAAGGGTTTGCCTTGCAAAGAATGCGACGTCATTTGCTCAAGCACACCTAGCCTACTGGAGCACATGAAAGCTCACTATCATCAGGAAGACCATGGCAGGTTTGAGTGTGAGCAGTGTGGGCGTTTTTTCAAGCACGCCGGTAGCTTGGCGTCTCACAAAAAAACTCACGAAATGGGCTCCTACCAATGCCCTGTTTGCACCAGAACTCTGCCCAACGCATTGTCCTTGAAGAACCACCTCCGTGTTCACACCCTGTCGCCGGGCGCCCAAGCCGAAGAGGAAAACGACGACGATGACCGAGAGTACAATCTCGCACAAGATCTGTCCGATAGCGCTTTCAGAAGTCACCTCGGTGGTGGGATGATGCCAGGTGCGGACCACGACAAGCAGAAGTCCCCAGGGTCTGAAGACGCCTGGGACAGACCGTTTAAATGTGACCAGTGCGACCGGACCTACCGGCACCACGGCAGCCTGGTCAACCACAAGAAGTCGCATCAAGAGGGATCGTACAAGTGCACCGTCTGTTACAAGCAATGTCACAACCTAGCGGCGCTCAATGCTCACGAGCGAACCCATTCCAAATTCAAGCCCCTCGGACTCTCCATGGGGACCTTGGCTCCTGACGCATCTACCGTCTCCCGCCCCACAGGCCCACAGAACGATGACCTGGCACCGAGCTTTTGCCATCTCTGTCAGGTGGCCTTGCCCAACAAAAATGACTTCCAAGAGCACCTTTTGCTGCATCACGCTGCATCTTCATCGTTAGGACTAAGCCGCAGTTTCCCTGGCATAGTGCCTCACAATCTCGGATCTGTCCGCACACACTCCGTCAATTCGTATACACCAGCTCTTGGCGACCCACTGCCGCTGCCACCATTACCAGACAAGCGATATGACCAAATGTTGGGTCCCCCGGTTAACAATTCCATCTTTACATGTGCGTACTGTGGAGTGGGACACGCTGACGTGGAGAGCCTGAAAGTCCATTATCTCACTCACGACGCCCACACCACGACGCCGGGTCAGGGTGGAGTAACTTTACTCGGTTCCGAGGGACTGGTTTCAAACGCTCAACCGTCAGTTTCGTCCAGCGGCCAGACGAGGCCTCAGCAGCAGCAGCAGTCGGCGGCGCTCGATGATGGTGAGCGCAGGTTCAAATGCCAAGAGTGCGGCAAAAGCTATCGGCACGCCGGCAGTCTGGTCAATCACAAGCGCTCCCATCAAACCGGCCACTACCAGTGCACTGTGTGCTGCAAGCAGTACTCGCACCTGGCTGCTCTTCACAGTCATCTCCGTAGCCACAAGGGTCGCAGCAGCTCGCAGCCAATGGGCGCAGAGGGCGATTGGCTCTCCTCTGAGCCCCTGACAGGGATAGATTCCCAGCAAGGCTTTGTTCATTCTCAAGACCAGGACCGTGGCACAGCCACTCCAATTTCACTGCCTGGCAGTCTGGGCGAGGCTACCAGTTTCGCCCCAGAGAGCGCTCACAGCAGTGGGCTGGATTCATTGGCGTTCCATGATCGATATGACGGATCCCTCACACCAAGCAGTTCTGGTCACTCTCCACTGCCGCAAAGTCACCGTCAAACTAGTCAGAGCGGCATGTCCAATGGATACATGGGGAACATGAGCTTTCATAGTCCTGCTGGCAATTCTAACCTCAAAGACAGTCGCCAGAGACGCGGCCATGATCCGCTGTCGTTCGGAGGAACTCCAGCCAGCTCGCAGCACAACAGTAAGCCAGGGAGTGGCAAAGGTGAGGTGGTGGACGACGACGATGACGACGGAGAGGTTTACCAGTGCACCATCTGCGGAAACCATTACGCAAGCTTGAGGGCGCTTCGTAGTCACTTGCGGAGCCACGGGGTTCATCAAGGTATCGGCCCCTCCTCTGTCCTCTCTCCCATCGGTGAGCAGCAGTGGAGGCGGCGTCAAGAGGGCAGCACCGCCAATCTCTTGATCTGTAGCACTTGTGGCCAGAGCTTCAGTAGAAAGCAGGACTTGCTGAGTCACCAGCTGGTCCACGGACCCTCCCGGCCTGCTGGATCTGCACAGGGCATAGATGGCACTAGCTCTAACTCTAGCGGCAAAGCGCAAGAAAGGAACCACATTTGCGTTGACTGTGGCATGTTCTTTGCAGATCGACATCAGCTGATCACTCACCTGTGTCCAGGCAAGGCCAGAGCAGGGGTTTTGAACAAAAGCATGAATGGAGCTAAAGGAATGGCAGGGGCTGCCGGCTCCAGTCACAACGGGGGCCCTGTAAATTCTCAACCAATGCACGGCTCGGAGGATCGGCCCCATAGGTGTGACCAGTGTGGGAGGAGTTACAGACACCCCTGTTCCCTGCTCAACCATAAGAAATCTCACAAGACTGGGGTCTTCCGCTGCCTTGTCTGCAATAAACGCTACTACAACCTACTGGCTCTCAAGAACCACCAGAGGACTCATTTTGACCTAAAGAGGTTAGCCAGCCTTGCATGTGCCCTATTATACCTATAAACTGTTTGAATACTGTAAATGCTTGTGTAGTGTTTCCCACTGGTGTGATTACCCAGGTCAATCACGCAGAACGAGTAGATTTTAATGCAAACGTGAGATTTTGGCTGTTTGTTCATTTAAAAAGTGACCAGGGCAACGAGCAGATGTTGTTGACTATGAACCTCCTAACGCCTGTACCCCGTGTAGGCCTTGTGTATGCGCAAGGCTTTCTTTTGGTGGGGAAATAGCCTTCACTCACCGTTCTGCTCTGTGATTTGTCTGTTTGCAGGCACAAGTGCGAGGAGTGCGGGAAGGCGTTCAAAATACAGAAGCAGCTGATAAATCATTTGCGACTGCACGAAGAACACCGGGCGAAGACTGGTGGACAAGGCCAACGTGTTCACAGCATGGCTCATCCCAACGGTGCCCGCTACGGGGAGGGCCCCTCTCAGCTCCAGACCATGAGGATGGGTGACCCCAAACTCTCCAGCCCTCCGATGAATGCCAGTTACGGTCAACCCCAAGGCTTCAAGAAGCCCTACGCCGGCGCAAGGGCCCAGCAGGTGGACGACGGCAGCGGGCGTCGCCCCTTTGCCTGCGACCAGTGCGGCCGCACGTACCGACATGCCGGCAGTCTGGCCAACCACAAGAACCTGCACAAGATCGGTGAATATCACTGCAACGTCTGCAACTCCACCTACCCGAACCGACTGGCCATGAAGAATCACCTGCGCATGCATTTTGCGCTGAAGAAGTTCTCCTGCAGCGACTGCGGCCGAGGATTCAGAAACCAGCGGCAGCTCGAAACTCACACCAGCAACCAGCTGTGTAAAGATCTGCCCGGAGCCCTGCCCGGAGCCCTGCCCGGCCCCAGTGTCCAGAGCGCCCCGCCGCCCCCCGAGTACGAGTGTGACGGCTGCTCCCTGGTCTTCACCAGCACCACAGACCTGGCCTCGCACAACTGCAGGGCGCAGCTGCCTTCCTCCTCCGCCTCCATCAGCGCCGTCAGTATGAGCATGGACAGCGTCGACCTGGGCTCGTCGGAGCGTGAAGAGCGGCCCTTTTCCTGCGAGCTGTGCGGCTGCTCCTACAAACACGCCAGCAGTCTGCTCAACCACAAAAACACGCACAAGATCGGCAACTTCAGCTGCTCTTTTTGCGACAAGCCCTACTCAAACTACATGGCCCTGCGCAACCACATGCGCATCCACACGCAGAAAAAGCGGCACATCTGCACCACCTGCGGCAAGGCCTTCCGGCTGGCGCGTTTCCTCCGCAACCATCAGAGAGTCCACGAGGAGGGCCACACCCGCTTCGGCTGCCCCACCTGTGGGAAAAGCTTCCAGGGTCGCTCCGGGCTGGCCAGACACCGCTGCAGTGACAACCAGGTAGGCAAGGAAGGCGTGAGGAAGGCCACGGGCGCACGAGAGGGAGAGGATTACCGGTTCACGTGAGTTTACGTCTGTTGTTCATGATTTTTGACTGCAACTAGTAAGATCACAGGTTTCTACATGTCTATTCCAGGTATATGATCTCCAATCCGGCTTCCTTGGGACCATACGCGTGCCAGAATTCGGATTTTTCTGAAGTTTGGACAGTATGATTAGTGGAGACCAGATAAGTTACCCCCCCTTTGCTCTCAGTTAGTTCAATGCACAGGATGTCCGGGACGTGAGGCCAGCGGCTGACGTGCTCTTGCTGCGCTGCGGGTCAAACTAGGCAGAGAAGCGCAGTCTCCCGCCGAATAAGCGCCTCCTTTTCCGACCGGGCGTAATGTCTGTTTAAATGTTTCTTACTTGTAGAGTTGTGTTCGGGTGCCAGGTTTACTCTGCTGCAATGTGCCCGAGTCTTTTACGTGTAACTGCAGTCATTCTAAACGTAAGCGCCTGACTTTGAGCGGCGTGTTTGTTTCGGCAGCTGGATTCCAGATCATATACCTGTAACGATGCGCTGCAGAAATGCCATTCTTGACACGTGTCCTCCACTGTTGCGCGAGATTCACTCTCCGTTCTCTCTTCACAGATGTGACCAATGTGGCCGTTCCTACCGGCACGCCAGCTCGCTCCTCAATCACAAGAACACACACACTGTCGGCATCTACCACTGCGCAGTGTGTCTTAAAACCTACTCCAACCTGCTCGCCCTCAAGAACCACCGTCGCATTCACTCTGAAACCCGTCGACACCGCTGCCCACAGTGTGGAAAGGCTTTCCGCGTCTCCTCTCAGCTCCAGAATCACCGGCGCGTGCACCAGAAGGAGAAGGGTCTCAGCTGCTCGCTGTGCCAGAGGAGCTTCTCCACCCACGCCAGCCTCCGGCTTCACGTGGAAATGCACCACGGCCACACGCTGAGGACGCAGCAGCCGTCTGCCAGCTGCTCCTGGAGCTCGGGGCTGGACCGCACCCTGATGCAGGCGCAGGGCATCGACCCTAACGGACCTTCAAAGACTCACCACGCTCCCAGCGGAAGCTCCTCCGGGCACCAGCGCCAGCGCTTCACGGAGCTGAGGGCCAAGCCGCACGTCTGCCACCAGTGCGGCCGGGCCTACCGACACGCCAGCTCTCTGCTCAACCACAAGAACAGTCACAAGATGGGCACCTACTTCTGCAACTCGTGCCAGAAGGAGTTCTCCAATCTAATGGCCCTGAAAAACCACCGGCGCATCCACACGGAGCCCAAGCGCTACCAGTGCCCGGACTGTGGCAAAGCCTTCCGCGTGTCCACCCAGCTCATCTGCCACCGACGCATCCACACCAAGGAGAAGCCCTTCTCCTGTCAGCAGTGCGACAAGTCTTTCTCCAGCAAGTCCAACTTGAGACACCACCAGAAGGTCCACTGGGGCGGTTCCGCGCCCGCCGCCGGCTTCCTGAGCATGCCTTCTGGGCCCTTCCTGTAAGTGTCGTGCCAAACCCCCGTCCCCGCATGACCCCGCGCTCCACCGCAGGTGACCTTACGCCGCTGGTGTTCACAGGAAGGCTCTCGTTGTTTGGTTGACGTTCTCCACACTTGTCTTGTGATCTACAGAGTGAGACAACAATTAGTTCCAGTTTTAGTTTTTAAAGCTTCATCTCTTCCCGGTCTCGGTTCCTCACGGGGCAGAAACGTGTCCATTACACGCAATAGCAACACGTTTTTGTGTTGTTCAGAACTGCCGCTTGGCTCCAACCCCCCACCCACCCCGGATGACATGATTGGTCACTCTGAGTCGAGGTTGCTCAACTCCCACAATCCACTGCGACTCAACGTTCTGATGTATAGAAGCTATAGTTTGTGCTGGGGGGGGCGGGGCACCCTGTATTGTATTGTACCTCTGACTGTATTATTTACAGCAAAACTTTTATAAAAGACTGTAGTACGCATTTTATTTATATTAACACCTGTAACCGATCTGAGTAGACATAGACTGGCTAGTTAAGCGTTGACACGGGGGTCCGAGCGACTCGTTTTAGCAGCTGTACTCTGTTTCGTTGCCATTATTTGTTCTGCTTTTAAAGAAACATTTCTGTCCCTTGTTCAATAAACGGGGAAGCTGTTCAAGATCTGTGTGTGTGTGTGTGTGTGTGTGTGTGTGTGTGTGTGTGTTCACAGTGCTTCCTTCAGTAGTTAAGACCGGTACAATAATGGGCGGAGCCAGAGTGTCTGAGATGATGGAGATCTTTGGGTTCTACTGTTCTACACTATGAATTTAGTAGTTATAGATTTTCAAAAATAAACGTGATTTATTCGTCGTTATATATTTCCCATTGTGATGACAATCAAGTAATTTAAAATGCATTTCCTGCGCCTGTCTTAATGTAGCGAAGATTGTATCGTGTTTAACACTTTAATAAGATGTTATTGTGGATGCAATACAAAGATTTGACGTTTCGGATTAAAACGTGAACGGAAAGAAACGAAGATCAGAGCAAAACGGGTTGAACCGCGGAAAACGAAATCTTGACGGAAGAAACCGTTAGTTCCAGTGACGTCATTCCCCCGCGCCGGCTCAGTAGAGGCATGAGCGCGCCATCGACGGGCTCCAATCAGCGAGCGGCGGACGTATACGTCACTGCCTTAAATGGGCAGCGGAAATGACTTCAAACTCATGACCTTGTTTCACTTGCATTTGCCTTGTTTTATTACCCCATGAACTTTGAAATGTACGTTTCATCACTTATTGTACATTTGGTCGTCTTATTTTTATCGAGTGAACTGATGTCGAGTCAACGTGTCATACAGAGAAAAGGAAGCTAATGTCCTGAAAAAAGGAGCTTTTGTATTTGGAGTTTTTTATTTTACCATAAATTGATGTCTGAAAGAACCAAGGTTTTACAACAATGAACACGTTTATGGATTTGTTGTGTTTTGTGTTCTGATCAATGAATGTGGATGTATTTTGTTTGACAGACTTTATTAATAAAGGAAAGTTTCTCCACTTCGTGACTGATTCCCGCCTCGCAGACGCACGTGCTCCGCGTCTTTTCGCCGTGACGTCACTGATGATCCACGACGGACGCAGCAGCTTCACATTATCTTCATGTTCGTTCCAGAGACACGACAAAGTTATTGTAGCTCGTGTGTGCAAACAGAAGCGGAGAGACGCGACGTCACCGGTTCAGTAGGTGTGATTTATTACCGGATAATGATTTACGTCACAACTGTCGCCCACACTCTGTGACACGCACACACACACACACACACACACACACACACACACACACACACACACACACACACACACACACTCTCTCTCTCTCTCTCTCTCTCTCTCTCACACACACTGCATTCCCTCGCTTCAGAAGAATCACCACAGCAGCACGTGCACACTGGACAATCGTTTTTATTTTTTTGTTTCAGTTCATAATATCTGTTTGTTGGGGTAATCTCTTGTTTAATTTTTTTTTCATCTGAACTTAAAATTTTGACACACTTATAAAAGACAGCATCTGCATAGAGTTCTCATCTTAAAGATCCATGGAGAAAAGAGGGCGAGAGCTTGTGAGAGAGAGAGAGAGAGGGAGAGTAAAGGCTCGAGGAGAGGAGGAATACTGGTACGCCACTAACCAAACAGAACAGCAAACAGTATTACGAGAGAGAGAGAGAGAGAGAGAGAGAGAGAGAGAGAGAGGGACAGTCAGCTTGTTTGTTTTTGTTTTTTGTTTTTTACAATACAGTACACACATACACACAGAAAAAAAAGACAGAAGTTGCAATTCCAGTCAAAGTTGCACACATCGATTTCTTTCCCCCCCGACGGTGAAAAGCAAGAGCGGCTGTGGTCTGGTAGCGAGAGGGAGAGATAGAGAGAGAAAGAGAGAGGGAAAGCCCTTGACTTGGTATTGCACAGACGAGTGTCGTTCTTCTCGCCGTGTTTAGCGTCTCCTAGGGCTGGAGGAGAGAATTACTTTAGCTAAACCACCTATATTGTGCTAACGCTTCTGCTCTCAGTGGGAGGCGTGGCCTGAACCAGCCAACCCCAAAACAAGAGACGGAAACTCTTTAGCGAACAAGCTAAGCGCTACAGGAGCTAGCGTCCGTCACCTAGAGCGCCTCGTGAGGTGCGTCGGGACACTTGCCCGGGTCACGGCACCACACGTTTTCGCGCTCAGATTCCAATTGAACGCGGCCAATGCGGCGAAGGAAAGGAGAGCGAGCGGTGGAGGCGCCTGGAAGCGGTCAGTGACGTGGACGGAGGGAAGCACTGGGTCGCCGAGTCTGAAGGGTTCGACACCGGGTGGAAAACAACGAGCCGACGCCAAAGAACGGCAGGAAAAAAAACGGCGAATGAAAATCGACCTTACAACTTTGACAGGAAATATTTTCGTAGGTTTATACATGGACATGCAAGTCTTTTTTTTTCCCTGTTTGAAATATTTACAATAATTACAGGACACAGACTCCGTCCCGATGGAGAAAATCGCGAGGGTGTCGTGATTCTCTCAGCCGGTCAGCGGAGGTTTCGCATGAGTCGCGTCTGATGGCGTGGTCCGTGCGTGTCTCTCGTCTCGTCTGCCATCTTTTGTTTGTTTTGTCTTCTGTGCTGATGATGGCGCTGCTGGTCGTCACCTCTTGCTAAAGCTAACACTGACGGAGGAATACTGGAGAGACTGGGAGGAGAGCTGAAGGGGGCGTGTCCGGGGCTGTTGACAAACGCCGCAGCCGCTCAGACGCACTAGTGAGAATTGAAAGGAAAGCGAGTGACGTGCCACGCCCAACAGCCCCGGGCCGAGCCACCAGATACGGGCCAGCGAGCGCACGAGACGATTCAGCCAATCACAGCGAGAGTGGGGGCGTGGCCGGGGTCTGGGCGGAGTGTTTGCGGAGGGGAGAAAGTGCGAGTGAAGCCGTACGGGACAGACACGTGGAGTGAGCGAGTCCACCCAAACATTGTGCTCTGTTCTCGCATTTAGCTTTGGCTTTTTAGTCTTATTACTTTTCTTAACATCGGGATGACGCGGGCACACACACACACACACACGTCGACAGCGCGGCACACCACTCACGATAAAGAACGTTCTGACGGCAGAGTTGCGCAACAGTGGGCTGGAATGGAGGAGGGGCCACACAGAACCCGCCCACGCACAGGCACGTCGGCAGGGGGGTGCGCGCCGAATCACGCAGCGAGTGGCCGAAACGATATAAAAAACAAAACCCGGTGATCTACCCCGAAAGAACCGGCACAAAGGAAAAGCCACGCCTACGTCAACACAACAACCCAGAAGAAACGGGGGCGAAGGACAAGGTTTTCTTTGATTGTAAAGTGCACACATGATCGAGAGCCATGCAAACCGACAAAGCCAAAGTTGCATGCGGTAACAAAGAAGGGCCTTCCAGCTAATCGTCTACTAGAAACAACACCGACACACATTTACCTCAGTTCACCGAACATGTAAGTGATTCCACATTAAATACACAGAAGTCTCAAAGCAAACATGCTGGACGTCACTGGCGTGATTAAAGCGGATAGTCCCGGGCCTCGGTGGGCGGGGCGGGGGGCGGGGTTAACGGAACAGAGCTAAAGTTGGGAGGTTTGGATATTTAGCCCTTGAATTGAAAACGGGGGAGTGACCGAGCTGTATCGGGGAAAAAGGTCTCACGCCACGCCCCTGACCGCGCCCTCCTCACCGGCCTGCAGGAACAGACCGACACCCGCTCCACAGCTCTCAGTGTTAAGGTGTGCTTGTCTCTCGTCGGCCGTATGAGCTGGAACTAAACGCACTGGGACCTGCTGAAACGGAACGATCACTACTAGCTAGAACATGAAGGCTGCGGGAGAAACAAAAGACGACCCCACCCCTGCCCCGCCCCTCCCCCCTCCCTCCCCAGACAAGCAGCGCTACAGCGGAACACCCAGGGAAGCGTCCGCCGACGGGCCCGTGTTCTACACATGTGCGGCGTGTGAGAATGTTGAGTTTATTGGAACAGGTGAATATTGTCCGATCGGCTAGTACGTGTTGCTTTTTACCTTTCGTTTTAGATATTGGACTTGTTTAACCCTTCCCAACCCCCTTTAATGACAGTTTCCTGATCGGGTGTTTGTGTGGATGACACACTCCGAGTGTTGCTTCTCTGGCGCGGTTTAGAATCCCAGGGTTCCTCCGATACTGGACGCCAGAACCACGCCGAGGATTACACAGCAGATGATGATCATGATCTTCTTCTGCAAAGATCCACAGAGACAAGAGGTCAAGAGTCAACACAACCAGGATGATGGGTCACAACATATCACAGGCCAGCTAACAGATCACAGCAAGACAGGCCGGCTAACAGATCACAGAGAGACAGACCGGCTAACAGATCACAGAGAGACTGACCGGCTAACGATCACAGAGAGACAGAACAGATCACAGAGAGACTGACTAACAGATCACAGAGAGAGAAGACCAGCTAACAGATCACAGAGAGACAGAACAGATCACAGACAGTCAGACCGGATAACAGATAACAGAGAGACAGAACAGATCACAGAGAGACAGAACAGATCACAGAGAGACAAAACAGATCACAGAGAGACTGTCCGGCTAACGATTACAGAGAGACAGAACAGATCACAGAGACAGAAAAGATCACAGAGAGACAGACCGGCTAACAGATCACAGAGAGACAGACCAGCTAACAGATCACAGAGAGACAGAACAGCTAACAGATCACAAAGAGGCAGACCGGCTGACAGATCACAGAGAGACGGAACAGCTAACAGATCACAAAGAGGCAGATCGGCTAACAGATCACAGAGAGACAGATCACAGATCACAAAGAGGCAGATCAGCTAACAGATCACAGAGAGACAGAACAGATCACAGAGAGCCGAAAGAGACAGATCACAGAGAGGTGGATCTGCGTTACCTTGCGGGCCTGACTCTGGTATTTCACTGCCTTCTTGGTGTCAGAAACGGCTCTTTCCACATAATCCACCGAGTGTTCGACATTATACTCGATTCGGTCGATCATCTCGCCCTGTACAAACCCAGATAATGGTCAGAATCACTGCTCCTGCAGTAGTGGCAGCTGATTTAGGTAGGTATATACTTTATTAATTCCTGAGGGAAATTCTTGACAATTCTTGCTGGATTTACGCAGTGATGGTAAAGTATGACATGTTTTACAATCCAGTAAAAGCAGCAGAGCATGGTTGTGTGTGTGTGTGTACCTGGCTCTCCACCAGCATGGCCATGTCCACAAACATGTCGTGCAGCTCGCGGATGCTGTTCTCCAGCTTGATGATCTCAGTGTGCCGGGTCTCGATCTCGTTCAGCGCCTGCTTGGTCATCTGAGAATCCATTTTGATCTGAGGAGCAGCAGCAGAGTGTCAGACGTGAGGCGAGGAGGTCCGCATCTCCGCCCGCTGATGGAGCGCTCACGTCGTCGGTGAAGATGGCCAGCTTGCCGCTCTCCAGCATGTCCTCCAGCTCCTCGTTGGTGGTGGTTCTGCCGGCTGGTGAGACACGGGCCACAGCGTGAACAGGAGATTCCCGTCTACTGCTCTACACTACAGTTCACTGGCAGGTTCCAGGACCGGTCTACTCTGTGATTGGTTGTCGGGGCTAGTGGGTGTGGCACTCACTGATTTCCAGCTGTCTCTGGATGCGGTCTTTGCATCGGTCTCTGTACTTGGACTGCGTGGTGTTGTACTCCGTCATCACCTCCACAAACTTGCGCGACAGCGTGGAGTGCTGCAACGAGACGGTAACCGTGACTACACACACACACACACGCAGGAGGTTTGGAGGTTATCTCGCCGCACACACCTGTGTCTTACGAATCCGTAAATCTGCGGAAGATCTGTTGAGGCCTTCCTCCTGCTCGATGCTCTGCTCGATCGCTGAGAGAAACACACACACACACACACATCAGGGTGAGGATCCTTCAGACCCTGGTGTGAGTGTTTCTGAGCGTCTGAACAGCGTTACCTTTTAACTTGGAGCGCACTTTATTAGCTGTCTTCTTGATGTCAGCGGTGAGATCCTCCAGCTCCTGCTTAGTCTCTGTCCAGAGAAGAGAAGCAGTGTCACGCTCGCTATAGCATGATGCGCGCACACACACACACACACACCGACAATGAATCACGGTAAATTACATTGGAGAGAGAAAGAAACAGAGAGAAAACTGTAAAAAAAAAAAAAAAAGAAAAGATAAGAGAGACAGAGAAGCAGGAGAAGAAGATAAGAGACTGATGGACACTAATGGAGGGTCTGCAGCGGAGGACATGCTTTAATAAAGAGGGGCATTAGCCTCCCGCTAAGCGGCCGGTTAGCATTCAAGCTCAAGGTCACACTGAAAATAGCGGGTGTTATTATCTTGACGTCAGCCACCAGTTAGCATGCTACGCTAACACACACATAAAACATAGTTTGACCGCAGGGACAGGACAGGGACAGAGGGGGGGTGTGTGAAAAGGAGACAGGATAAGAGAGATGGAGAAAGACAGAGAAACAGAAAGAGTGAAATGGAGAGAGAGGGAGACAGGGTGAGAGTGAGAGGATGAGACAGAGACACAGGGAAAGAGGGAGTGAGTGAGACAGAGAGACAAACAGGGAGACAAATAAAGAGAGAGAGACAGACATAGAGAGGGAGGGAGGATGAAAAGGAAATGGAGAAATAAGAGAGATGGAGAAAGACACAGAGAAGCAGAAAAAGTGAAATGGAGAGAGAGTGAGTGAGAGTGAGAGAGAGACAGGGTGAGAAGAGGGAGAGACGGATTGATAGAGAGAGACACAGAGGCAAAGAGAAAGACAAAAGGGAGTGAGTGAGATAGACAACCAGACAGAGAAACAGGGAGACAAATAGAGAGACAGAAACAGACTGACAAAGAGAAATAGACAGAGAGTGTGTTGTCTAGTGTTTGTGTCAAGTCTGTTGCTCATTGTAGAAAACAAAGCTGTGTACACTTTAATTTGACTGCCACACTTGCATGGTCTTGAAACACACACACACATACACACACACACACACACACACTGACTGGCTTCCACTAACAGTAAAGAATGGAGAAGACCTGGAGTGTCTCATCTTCATCCTCGTGTTCTTCCAGCGATTGAGTCACTTTTTACACATCGACACTCAAACGGCGTCAAACTAGCAGTGGCACTGGTGTGTGTGTGTGTGTGTGTGTGTGTGTGACTGCGGGAGCGACTGGAAGAACAGGAGGAGTGTGAGACGAGAAGGTCCGACGCTTCCACAGGCTTCCCTCCACAAATCCTTCATGCAGCGTGAAGAAAACACAGACAGAAGAAACAGAAACGGCTCTTAAACATGCAACAACGCAAGAGAAGGCGTGCAGGAGACGGGCGGAGCCGGCGTCAGCGGGGGCCGACAGGAAGTGACCTCACACTCACTCTCGTCGGGGTTGGGAGCCGCCAGGATGGCGCTGTGCTGCTTCTTCACCTGCTCCACGTCCTCCGACAGCTTCTCGATGCAGCCGCGGATCTCCTCCACCTGAGGCGCCACACGTGAGAGGAACCTGAGCCCTCGCCACCCTTCCCCGGCCTTAAACCTTCCTGTTCCATGTCTGACCGCTCCAACCCCACGCATCGCTCGTGACTCCTCGTGGAATCGTGTTTGGCCTTTACCTGTTCGAAGAACTCGTCCATGAAGTGATCTCGGTCGACGTGAACCACCTCCTCGTCATCGTCGCTGTCCTTAGCCTGTAAGAGCAGAGCGGAGCGGACCAATCAGCATCGCCTCAGTCCCGCGAGACCCCGCCCTCTCGCAGGAATCAATAGCTCCTGCTTTCTGCTCATAAAAAGAGGAAACGCGTATAATGGAGACGGTCCGGGCCGGGACGCCAATACGGTCCTTCATTAATATTCATGAGGTTGCACATCGGATCTGAAAAAATCAATCTCAACACCAGGAACAAGATGTTACGAGTACAGGAATGTCACACGGGAGGCGCTGGCGCTCACACTGAAGACGCCGTCAGCGTGAGGGGAATGACGACGCTGTGTGACCGACTCTCCTTCGTCTGAATTATTTACCCACAGTGCAACTGTAGTAAAACCAGGCCCCCGGCCGGAGGGTGAGACAGTGAAGGAGAGCGGGAGAGAGCGTGCAGCGGTGGGGGAGGGTCCGTAAGCGGGGGATGGGAGAGAGGGAGGGAGGGGGGTGGGGGAGGGGAGGTCAGAATGATGCAGAATATCTCGCTTTCCAATGACAACGTTTGATTTAAGTGAAAGTGAGACGTCCTCGTCGTTCTGCTCCGGAATAACGCCTTGACAATCTGGGATGCGGAGGTAATGCGCTCATGTCCTGATCCCGATCCCCCACCACGGCCCATCTGTCTGAGGACGCTCACTGGCCACGGACCAGCGAGGGGAGCGGTCTGCACAGACAGCACACGCCCCCTGTGAGGAAACCACACCCAGCACACGCCCCCCAC
>MU204349.1:3160248-3182917 GCA_017309775.1 Paedocypris sp. Pulau Singkep | reverse complement strand
TTTAAACCACAACCACCACAAGCCCCCTGTGCGAAAACCACACCCATCACACGCCCCCCACTAAAGACACCACACCCAGCACACGCCCCCTGAGTGAACACCACACCCAGCACACGCCCCCCACGTAAAACCACACCCAACACACGCCCCCATGTAGAAATCACAAACCACACGCCCCCTGTGTGAAAACCACACTCAGCACACGCCCCCCATGTAGAAACCACACCCCTCACAAACCACACGCCCCCTGTGTAAAAACCACACTCAGCACATGCCCCCCATGTAGAAACCACACGCCCCCTGTGTGAAAAACACACCCAGCACGCCCCCTGAGTGAAAACCACACCCAACACACGCCCCCTTATGTAGAAACCACACACCTCCTGTGTAAAAACCACACCCAGCACACGCTCCCGGCAAACATACCACGCCCATCACATGCCCCATGTGGTATTGCCACACACATCACACACCCACTCCAACACACGCCGACTGCAGAAAAATGACAGACATCACAAGGTGTGTGTGTGTGTGTGTCAGTCTAAGCCTGACCTCAATGAGTTGTTTAATCTAGTTTGTTGCGATTCGGTTCCGAACTGAAGTGCCGTGAGATGCTCTGGATATTACAGACTTCTGCTATAACAGACGTTTTTATCCCGCTGACGTTCATTACACAGAGAATATGCTCTACACACACAAACACACACACACACACCCAACCTGACGCAAAATAAAGCAGATTTTTTTTCAAAATATCACTAATTTCAGTGTTGCACTTGATCACAATAATGATGACTAATCTTCCGTGAGACGTTTGGGTGTGTGAGGGTCTTTACGACTGACGTGTGATTCAGCGTGTGTGAGACAGTCACGTGTGCAGACAGTTACCACAGCAACGCTTTGACTTTGACTGTATATGGTGCAGTGTGTGTGTCTAACCTACAGGAGGCGCCGCTCGTCACTATAGATAAGTATCAACCCTACGCTCGGACCCGCTCTCATCACAACATCAGCCAATCAGCTGGCTCTAATTCATATCCAAGCCCCTCCTTTATTCCACCTGGCCACACCCCCTCGCTCGAATCGTCCAATCCCCACACTTATTTCAGGATAGTACTGCCCCCCCTCGCTTGCTCCTCCCCCACCGCTGACCTGTCTTGACCTTTGCTGGTCCGGCCTCTCTCTCTCTCTCTGGCCTGTCAGTTTGAGTGTCTCTCGCCCATGAGCTGCTCTCGTGCAGGTTCCACTGGGATTCCCTGCTTCCTCTCCATCTGTCCAGGGAATAAATCCTCCACACGCTGTGTATATATATGAAAATATATAGGACAGATCCAGCAGAGACAATTCATCGTCAATTAAAAGACCGAGCTGTTTCACATCTAAATAAGCTCCTACCTGTCTGTCTGTCAGTCTGTCTATTAGAAAGAATAGTAGTCATAAAGAGAGCAGTATATATTGTTACAGTCATTTAATGCTGTTACACATCATGAAAAACCCCAGGTATGTAAAATTATCTCTCATTCTGTCTCTCTCTCTCTCTCTCTCTCTCTCTCTCTTACCGTCTACTATCTATCTATCTATCTATCTTTCTGTCTGTCTCTCCCCATCTCTCTCTCTCTTTGTCTCACTCTTTCTCTCTTACCGTCATCTATCTATCTACCTATATATTTATCTTTCTGTCTGTCTCTTTCACTTTCTGTCTATCTCCATCTCTCTCTTTTTGTCTTTCTTTCTCTCTTACCATCTTTTATCTATTTTTCTTTCACTTTCTGTTTCTCCATCTCTCTCTTTCTATCTGTTTCTCTATCTTTATCTATCTATCCATCCATCTCTCTGTCTCTGTTTGTCTGTCTGTCTGTCTCTCTCTTTATTTCTTTTTGTCTGTTTCTCTTTCTCTCTTACTGCATATCTATCTATCTCTCTCTCTCACTCTGTCTCTCTCTCTCTCGATCGCTCTCTTCTTTTATCTCTTTTTATCTGTTTCTTTCACTCTACTGTCTGTTTGTCTATCTCACACTCTCTGTCTGTCTCTATCTCTTTCTCTGTCTGTCTTTTCTCACTTTCCGTCTACTATCCATCTCTGTCTGTGTGATTGCCTATCTGTATGTCTGTCTGTCTATCAATCTATCTCTCTTTCTGTCTCTCTCTCCCTCTCCATCTCTCTCCCATCTATTATCTATTGATCTATCTGTCTATCAATCCATCCATCCTTCCATCTATCTCTTTCTTTCTGTCTATCTTTCTCTCTTTCACTCTGTTGCACGAGGGCAAGGTCAGTGTGTGTCTGTCTCTCTCACTCTCTCTGTGTCTTCTCTTTTCTCACTCTCTCTGTGTCTTCTCTCACTCTTCTCTTTGTCTCTCTCTTTTTCTCTCTGTCTCTCTCTTTTTCTCTCTCTCTCTCTCTCTCACTCTCTGTCTCTCTCACTTTCTCTCTGTCTCTCTCTCTCTCTGTGTGTGTCTCTCTTTCTTTTTCACTTTCTCTCTGTCTCTCTCTCTGTGTCTCTCTCTCTCTTTCTCACTGTCTCTCTCACTCTCTCTCTTTCTCTCTGTCTCTATCACTCTCTCTCTCTCTCATGAGGGCAAGGTCAGTGTGTGTGACGCACATCTGCGTGCACCCTGTGCTACCAGTGATACAGACAATCACATTAAACATTGTTGCTGAAAACCAACATTAAGAAGCATGTGATCTTATATATGGACACATGTAAGGGCCCTATATTGTCAGATTTGTGTGTTTTTATTTATTTATTTTTGTTATTACCACTATTATTACTATTAATATTAGGAAAGAATGACACAACAATTATGACCATAAATAAAGCTTACAATTAACATTATAAAACGTTTTTGTAACATCATCATCATCACATTACTTCCAAAAGCATTACAAAACATGAATTTTATTGTAGGTGGGTACAAAATACTGTATGCTGTTTTTATTTTTCCAAATAAACTCTTGATTTATTCACTCCATCCCTCCTCCTCACCGCGCGCACACGCGCCCTCCCTCGCGCGCTCCCATCGCGCGCACACACACACACACACACACACACACGGACCAGTGCGGTGCACCGAGTTCAGGCGTTTCCTTTACGACATTTCATTGATCTCTGGCGGCGGAACGTTTGCGGAGGCCGAGGGGCGCGTTCGAGGCCCGCCGCTCTCAACCCCGGAGAAAGCGGTTCCGTTATAAAGAGAAGCGCGATATAAAGAGATCGCCGCCGCCGCGAGCCCGGGCAGAATTATACTGGCAGCCATGTTGTGTTCGCCGAGCTCGAGCTGGCGATATAAAGGCTGCGTAAAGTGTCCGAGCCGCATCTGCTCCAGAGTCACACAATACAAACACACGGGCGACATGACGGGGTGTGTGTGCGCGCGTGTGTGTGTGTGCGTGTCGCCCAGTGATGAATGATGCGGTGTGAGGAAGGATGCTGCTAACTCTCCGCAGCGGCTCCTCACACTCCGGGGCTCCGCACGCCTGCTCATGTCGGGCTCATCGCGAATGACGCCACACACCCGGAGCTGATCGACGTATCGACCCGCCGCACATGCTCGCCATTAAAACCCGAGCCGTGATGGAGGCTGATCCGACGGAATAAAGGCAGCGCCGCGAATTGACGTAACGGCATCATCAGGGAGGAGATGCGCGGGACTTACACTTCGTAGTTCCTGCGTGCGATCCTTCATTTTCCCCCGCTCGGGATGTCCTCGTCCTCTTCTTCTTCGTCTTCTTCTTCTTCCTCCTCTTCTCAGACGACCAGATCTCTGCCTCCGGGTTTTGTCTCTCCGTTCAGATTTCCCCCAGCTTTTAGACGATTTTCCAAACCAGAAAGCGCGTCCTGTTCTTCTCCTCCTCGCTTGTCCTTTTCTCCCTCTCCCTCTCCCTCTCTGTTCCTGGATCAGTGGTGTGCGTCCTCCGTGGCGGTGCAGTGATGCCCCGCAGCGCGCTCTGACTCCAGCACACGAATGCGAATCCGAACGCGGTACTGATGCTGCAAAAAAAAGAGGGGGAGGGGAGCGATGCAGAGGGCTGGGGCGCGTGTGCGCAGGCGCGGCGCTCTCGTTCACCTGCCGCCCCTCACCCATCTCATGCGCGCGTCCGCGGCGCGTTATCGCCCCGCCGCGCACTACATGACAACGATAGGGAAGTGTAGTCCGTCACGGAGAGCGGTTTCTGATCTACTACGTGTATGATATAATTGTACGCAAACCTTTAAATACTATAATCCTACGTTAATCTTAATTAATGTTTATCTTTGTCCAATTTTGCATCATGGTTTAACGAGAATTATTTTCTTATACATATACATATAAGTATGTTCTTTTAAACACACGCGCGCGCGCACACACACACACACACACACACACACACACACACACACACACACACACACGCTGGCAGAAAAAGTGATTTAAGTGGCCGCTGCGTAACGATTCTGTCCGGCAGGCGGCGCTGTGTGATCAGGCTCACGCACCGTCCATTTTACATCCGCTTCATCATTATGCGTAACTATGCCGACGTTTTTGTGTTTATAAAGTCGGAGGATACGCCTCTCGACTCAATCGCTGTGTGTCATCGTGTTCGATTACGCGCCGCTTAGCGCGGACGGACGGGTGGTTTGGGTAAGAGTTACGCATTGACTAAGAAGAGCCGCACCGGAGCGCAGAGAGCATCATGGGAATTGTAGTTGAACAAACAGGAAACAGGTGACGGGAACCTCAGAGACTGTCCGTGTTATCATCACGAGCGCGGGAGCTTCTGCAGGGCTCCGGTACGGCGCGCGTCTTTTACAAAAACACCTGCTGTTGTTGTTGTTGTTGTTTTTACATCAACTTAATAAAAAACCTTCTTGATGAAATTCCAAATTAATACGACTCTGTCGCCCTTGTGAAGACATTCAAGAAAATTATTCCAGACATGCATCGATTACACGATTCGATTACACACAAACGGAATCGCTCTCTCTCTCTCTCTCTCTCTCTCTCTCTCTCTCTCTCTCTCTCTCTCCATCACATACACACACGCACGAATTATAAATCACGAAATGTGAACTACTGAACGATCAGAGCTGTAATCATTGTTTTGATGGCCGCCAGTGTGTTTTAATGTTCAAAGTCTCGTCGGGGGTTTCGACGTGAAAGGAACGCTCTTCAACAATAGTTCGTTACAACGTGTCGTGTGTAAACAGTTATTAACCCGTATTGTAGTTGTTTTATATCATATATATCATATACAGCAGCGGCGCGTAATAGTATATTTTTGTTCAACTTCTGCTGTACGCGTGCGCTTGACCGTAATGACCCGCGGGGAGGCGCACGCGATAACCACGGCTGGTCAGACGCCCGGTGAAGGCTCGTTCTCCTCAGATCGGCGACGGTTTCTCGTGTTTAAATCAGCAAAGGCGTCGAGTGTGTGACCGCGCGTCGGGCCGGTGACGTCCTCGGAACAGACCCGCGTCCTGCTGCGCCTGCGCCGCGCGCATTACGGTACCGCGCTCTCGGGGCGGGCACATCCGCGGGCGAGAAAGGGGGATCCAATCGTTTCGGGGTGGCCGCGCGTGTGTGTGTGTGTCTCTTTCTCGGCGCCTCGGAGGAGGAAGAATGACCGAGGTCTTCCGACGGGCCGCGCGCAAACATGAACGGAGCCCTGTACATTTCGTTTTTCCAAGGTCAGCTGGAGTCCGCGCTGGAGCAGGTCGCGCAGCTCGCGGTGCAGGAGATCACCAAGACCGTCGGGGCCACGCTCAACTCCATGCTGCTGGAGACGGCCACCAAAGAGCAGGAGAACCAGCGGCTGAAGAGCAGCCTCCAGGCGCGCGAGCGGGAGCGCGGAGACGCGGCGCGCACACCCAAGACGCGCGCCCCCGGCCGGAGCGGAGACAGCGGCGGACGGTCCGAGACGCTGCGGCGCGAGCAGAAGGCGCGAGCCGTGGGTGAGTGAGTGAGAGACGGGCCGAGGAGACACGCGCGCCCCGGAACGAGGAACTAGGAAGCGCTGCGGGGAAATAGAGTCCGGCCGCGGCGCAGCTCGGCTATAACGGACGCGGGGTCTCGCGCACACAGGAAGCGTTTATAACGACACGCACACTGCGCCGTGTGCAGGTGATGAGGAGCGAGAGACACTGTACGAGCATCTAAACGCTGGTGTCACGTGTCAATAATCAACCGTGTGACGATAATAATGCACAAAGATGCAGCTGTTTGCGTCATTAGGGGCGGAGTCAGAGCGGAGGTGTTTGTGTGTCTCCTCAGGTCAGCTGAAGGCCGTGATGGAGCGCGTGCTGGAGTTCGCCGTCTGTGAGCTCAGCAGGATCGTGGAGGACAGTTTCGATGACCTGCTGTCGGAGTTCGGCAAGAAGGAGCAGGAGAACCAGAGGCTGAAGGAGCAGCTCCGGGACGAGAGCTCGACCCCTGAGGAGGCGGAGGAGGACGACTCTCCCAGCGGCTCCCGAGCCCAGAAGACGGAGCCCGAGGACGAGAAGGAGGCGATGGACACAAGCGGCGGTAGCGTGGACACGCCCATTAACCCTCGCCGCTAGTCACGTCGTCCCTCGAAACACTCCAGACTGACGCGTTTCTGTAACATGTGAAATGACATCTGTCTCACACACGTGGTCAAGTTCATTTATAAAGCGCTTTTCTTAGTTCGAGACCAACGTAAAGTGGCTAACACACACAAACACACTCACTCACTCACACACACACTCACACATAAAATCCTGCGTCTGCAAGTGAAACTTGTGATTCGGCGATTTTGTGTGACTGAACAGTTTGTGATTCAGCATTTCACAAAATGTGTGTGTGTGGCAGGATCGGAGACGCCGACCGTCATCAGCGTGGCGCAGGACTGGGTGCCCATCCTGGACAAGGTTTTCGGGCAGAAGTGGTGCAGTGACCTGTGGCAGATCAAGGAGGAGGGCGGCGGCCGGGAGCAGGGACCCCTGAGCGGGGTGGGGCCCGTCACTAACATGGACAGCTTGATCCGGGAGACGCTGATGCCGTCGTGTGTGGCGTCCCAGCTGGAGCTGGAGGACGCGCAGCTGGACACGGAGGCTCTTCCTCTGTCCTGCGACAAACAGGCCGTTCCTGTGGTCAGCTCCTCAGGTGAGACCCGCCTCACTGGTGCCAGTCTCCTACTGTGGTGCCAGTGATGAGGCTCGGTTCAGATTGACCCGACTTAGATGGAACTGGTTCAAGTGAAGCTTCAGTAGCGACAAGGAGACGCACAAGGTTCAGTACTGTGACCTGTTGCGTTTCACCCGGATTTCTATAGATTCAGATCAGTGCCAGAGTGATCAGACGATCATTTTATTTTTAAAACAAACAAAAATCCTTCACATTTCAGCTTATTTGATTGCAAACTTTACATTTTTGTTTGTTCAAAAAAAAAAAAATGCGACGCACTTCCATCCGTTTCTTTGAAATGTACGTTTGATCATTTTGCCACTAATCTGACTCCATAGACGAGCTAGATTTAGATCAGAGTTCACCAACCTTTCTGAAAGCGAGGGCTACATCCTGTGTGCTGCTGATAAAGGCTACCAGTTTGATACAAACATCTGCCAGTTTGCTCAATTTAGCTTAAATGATATGGTATTAATAATTATTGGTATTTAGCTGTATGTGAAGACACTGATCATGTTAACGATTTCTCATAAAAATAACAATGTAAAAAGATAGGAAAAAACATAATATGCAACACTTTGATTCCATTTCTTTAGTTCCAGTGTTTTTCAAATTTCAATGCGTTTCGTTTGATCAAAATGGCCGGTAAATTCTAGCAGAACAAGCGAATAGACAACATGTTACTTGAGTGCGAGGGACGACCGTGTGTCCTTAATGTGTGTCTCGTCACCACATGCTGCCGTGTATAGTGTGTATTGATCACGTGAGACAAACATTTACATACCAAACATATTTATATTTCAATAGTAAAAAAAATATTTGAATGCTGCACAAGGCGAAGGCGCATCACAAGTCACGTGAGGAGGAGGCGGCTTAAACAAATGTTGAGATGCGTGACACGGAAACTCTCTAGGACGTCCCGTGTGGAGACACTGCTGCGTGCTGAGGTGGACCAAACAGATGGATCGAATTTGCTGTAAATTTGTGGCCATTGGATGAAATTGCAACGACGCAAATAAATTGCGGCGATTGGCTGAATTTGTGAGAGATGGTCCGATCGCGACTCCTGGAGGGACTGATGACCGTATGAGCGGCTCACAGAACGTTCCTCCGCTGAGAAGTGAAGAGGGTGAAGCACTGCCTCTGAAGTGCGTGTGATGTGTGAAGATCTGGTTGTGTGGCGTTGATTCATCCGTTTTGATTCCTTCAGGTGACGAGTCTCAGATCAGATCTCCGTCCATGCTTCAGCGGCTCCTCACGCTCCCGTCACAGCTGCTGGAGGACGACGAGGAGGAGGAGGAGTCCATGGAGGCCACGCCCGGGCCGGACGCCGCCGAGCCGCAGGAACCCAAGAGCCCGAGTGCCAGGAAGCAGAAGACTCCGAGAGAGGAAGAGGAGGAGGAGGACGAGGAGCTGGAGGAGACCACCAGACCCAGAACCCGGAGGAAGTCCCACACCTGCGGCGACTGCGGCCGGAAGTTCAGCCGGGCCCATCTGCTCCGAGCGCACCGGCAGACGCACGAGGAGATGCCCAGCCGCTGCCCCGAGTGCGGGAAGAGCTTCTCACAGTCCTCACGGCTCCAGGCTCACCTGCGCACGCACAGCGGCAAAACCATCTGAGGAGCCCGGAGCAGCTCCTCATCTCATTCCATCCGGTCAGCAGAGGCGGCTGGAGGAGACCATCATGTCGTCGTGTGTGTGATGAAGTGTAGGAAGCTGAATGTGAACGACGGTCTCGTCGCTAGAACACAGATGAAGAAGAAGAAGAAGAAGCCCAAACTCTGCATGTGGGTGTTTTTCAGAGGAGATACCTCGTGATGTTTCCATCGCGTCTTCCTGGTGTAGAATACGGTCTTCCTGTGAGAGCGCCCCCGTCAGGAGAAGATGGGTCCACACGTCCTCACTGTCAGGAGGCCCAGGGCGCGTTTGGACTGCGATGGCGGCGTCAGAACAACGGTTATCATTGTGAAAATCAATCATTCTTTTTTTAATGGCAACTACGTGTGCGGTGAGTGAGTGGGTGAGTGGTGGGTCGGGAACTCGGCGTCTCGTCTGCGTTTTCTAGTTTTATACTGGCGTTTAAAGGGAAGAATTTTTTTTTTGTAGTGACTGAGTGATCGACACCTTTACGTGGATCTGTTGTTTTCTGGTGTCGTGGCCAAAAGTGAATGATGTCATCGGCCATTTGACCAATCAATGCCAAGTATTGATGCGTATCATTTCTGTTGTTTGGTTTTTTTACACTGTTTGTTTCTCAACACTGTCGTACCTCAGCTGTGTGTGTGTGTGTGTGAGACAGAGCCTGGTTCTGGGTCACTCCAGTGTCGTCGGGTCAGAAACGCAGAGGTTCATTCCAGTACAAACGCAGGGTCTTTCAGACTCTTTATTAGGGAATTTGCTCAGTGGTCCAAATGGTTCTGTTGGAAAAGTTGCCTAATGTTTTTTTATTGTTGATTTCTTTTGTATCACGCGGGAATTGTTCTCATCACGGATTCATTCTTGCCCGTTTCATTCTTGCTCGTTTTTATATCGTGACTGGAAGTAGCTGTACATTGGAACTATGGCAATACATTAAATAAGCAGCAGTGCACGCGCGGCCTTTGTCTCTTCAATGTTCGGACGCGGATCTCGTCGCTCCAGACGCTGTGTTTTGTGTTTGTTTGTTTGTTTGTTTGTGGCGCGCGCGGCGCCGTTAGTCGGAAGTAAACAAAGCGGCTCGACCGAGGGCGCGCGCTCTGCATCTGCACGACGGAAGTGCGACGGAGGAAAGCGGCAGCGAGAGTGAAAACGAAGCGGAATTAGTCAATGAGAGGGAGGAGAGAAAGAGCGAGAGAGAGAGAGAGACGGAGAGAGAGAGAGAGACGGAGGCTGCTGGACGCGGGGCCCTGGTGGACGTGGCGGGTCCAAACACGGGTTCGATGTGGGTTCCGGTTACTGCGCGCGACGGGCTGTGCACGAGCAATGAACAGGTAAGGTTTCGCTTTCTTCTTCTTCTTCTAATCGCGCCTTTTTCTCGTCGCTGATGATGCGAGCGCGCGCGCGCCAACCAACCAACCAACCGCGCGAGTCACGCGAGCCGCCGCCAACGCGCCGCGAGCGCATCGTATTGTTATGCAAACGCCGCCGAGGAAGCCTTAGCGGCGAAAGTAGCGGCGGGAGGAAGTTTCCCCGCGATCGCTCGTCTCCTGATGCGGCGCCGTGCGGCTCCAAACAAGATGGCCACGGGCTCGTGCGCGCGGAGGCTCTTCACCCCGCCGCCTTTGTATGTTCCTCATCATCATCAGCAGCAGCAGCAGCGCCGCCGGAGAGACGAGTCTCTGACGAGGAACAAACCGCCAGCGCGAGGAGGCGTCCGGTGCCGAGCGCGCGCAATCATCGCTCCGGTTCGGTTCGGTTCGGTTCGGTCACCGGCTTCAGAGCAGCTGGACCGGCTCCTGACCCGCGGCCAGTCGCTCCCGAGTCTCTCACTCTGCCGCTTCTCTCGGGATCATTTACCCGCAAACATCATGTCTAAATCACAAGGACTGATTTAAGGTTTGAAGTTTGAAGAAAACGAGCTGAGAAGTAAAAGCGAGAGATGTTATCACCAGTGTGTGTGTGTGCTGAGCTTGTCCCGCACCTTCTCTCCCCCAGGATCCAGAGGACACACTGGTCCCGCAGGTGAAGCCCCGAGCCAGAGCCACAGCAGACTGAGACGGTGCCCGGTGCCGCGGGCAGGATGGCGGAGCTGGAGAGCGAGTGTCTGACTCTGGGTCAGCTGGTGCGGGACTGCGCCTCTCCTCCGCTGGACCACCAGTCGGCCCTGACCCTGCTCAGCGAGGTGGCAGAGCCCGGCGTCATGCTGCCCTGCGTGAAGAGCGAGCCCGAGCTGGAGGCCATCAGCACCGTGGACCTGTCGGTCATCCAGCCGCTCAGCACGGCCGAGCTGGGCTCCGACCAGATCAAGATGGAGATCTCGGGGCTGGACTACATCAAGGCCGAGCACTCCTTCCACGCCACGGAGTCTCACTACGAGCCCAGCCTGGTGTTCGACTACATCACGCACGTGTCCGACAGCCTGGAGTACATCAAGTCTGAGCAGCATTCGGACCTGCAGAGCTACTACGCCAGCGAGCTGGGCGCCATCAAGGCCGAGTACGAGCCCAACCTCATGTCCAGCCACATCAAGACGGAGATGAACACCCTGGAGTCCATCCACATGGCTGAGCTGCGCACCGAGCTCAACAAGCTAAGGCCCGACCCGGCGGGCGACGGCGGGGCCAAGGCGGAGCCGGACCTCCTGTCTGCCCACCCCTACTCGGCCGCGCCCCCGCGCAAGCCCCGCAACCCCGGTGGCGAGAAGCCCTTCTCCTGCGCACAGTGCGCCAAGAACTTCAGCACCCTGGGCAACCTGAAGACGCACCAGCGCATCCACACGGGCGAGCGACCCTACGCCTGCGCACAGTGCGGCAAGAGCTTCGGCCAGGCCGGCAACCTCAAGCGCCACCAGCTGATCCACAGCGGGCACAAGCCCTACGTCTGCGCCCACTGCCCCAAGGGCTTCACCAAGGCCGACGACCTGCGCTCGCACCAGCGCCTGCACACGGGGGAGAAGCCCTTCTCCTGCGCCGACTGCGGCAAGAGCTTCGGTCAGACCAAGGAACTGAAGGCGCACCGTCTGAGCCACACGGGCGAGCGCCCCTTCTGCTGCCCGCACTGCGGCAAGAGCTTCAGCAAGGAGAGCAGCTTCCGCCACCACCAGCAGGTCCACACGGGCCAGAAGCCCTACAGCTGCGCCCACTGCGGCAAGTCCTTCAGCAACCCGGGCGTGCTGAAGACCCACGAGAAGATCCACTCGGGCGAGCGGCCCTTCGGCTGCCAGCAGTGCGGCAAGAGCTTCGGGCGTCTGGGCCACCTGAAGGCGCACCAGCAGATCCACACGGGCGAGCGGCCCTTCGTCTGCCAGCAGTGCGGCAAGAACTTCAGCCAGTCCGGCCACCTGAAGGCCCACGAGCAGATCCACAAGCGCCAGCGCCCGGACCTCAGCTGAGCGCACGCCTCTATATATATATATAAATATATTCTTCATTATCTACCTTTGGTTACCTTTCATATCAGACGTCGTGGGCGGCGTTGGTGAGCGGTTCTCTCGTGGTGTCGTGGTCCAGCGCCGCTTTAGTTTCTTTCTCCGGTAAATACTCAGTGTACGCGTTTATTGGAACTATGTAATTCTTGAATCATGTACTGGAACGAATTATTAAAGAAACAATTGGAAAATCCTCCGCTGGTTTCTTCTTCTGAACGTGTGTCAGGTGGTGAGAACATGAGCGGCTCCAGACGTTCAAGTTCTGAGCATTTGAACATCTCAAACCGCACGTGTGAATATGTAAGAGAATTGTTGTTATTTATTCATTAGTATTTGGTGTTAAAATATGGCTATGAATATGACTATGACAAAAACCATGACCAGTGAGCCAGCACTTATGCGACAGTGGCCAGGTAAAATTCTAACACTACACAATCAGTGCGTTGATTGTTCCGTGCCATTTTAATGATGGTTCCGGAAGATGTGTGGGGAAAGAGGTTGCACCATTTCTCCAACAGCGTCTACAGAGGTCCAGGAGGCATCATAGAGAAGATGAACCCGAAGCTCCTAGGAGATTCCGCTCGTACGACACTTGGCGCTCAGGAAATAAGTGAAGCACAAAAAAACAAAGCAATTAGAAATACTTGAAGTACCATAATTAAAGATTTTGACAGTTTTAGGAGGTGTGATTCGGTTCCAAGCACTAAACTAGGCAGCCTTTCTATACGATTGTATAATTTTTTTTAAGTTATTATAACAATATATGCTTCATTGAAGAGACATGTCTTCAGTCTAGACTTAAATTGATTCACTGATTCGGAGTCTTGAATTGGACTAGGCAGAGCATTCCATAGCTTGGGTGCTAAGTATGCAAAGGATCTTCCTCCCTTGTAGATTTTAGAGATTTGCGGTATTATAAGCTGGCCGGAGTTTTGAGAGCGCAGCAGTTGTGTAGGCTCATAGTAAGTGATGAGCTCACTGAGATACAGAGGAGCTAAACCATTTAGTGCTTTATAAGTGATTAAGATAAACTAATAATTTAAACTGAATGCGATATTTAACAGATAACTAGTGTAGCGACATTAACACTGGACTAATATGGCTATACTTTTTTGTTCTGTGGCGGGTCAAAGGTCAGCCAAGAGAAGCTGCTGCTTCGGTCAAACGCAAGCATCCTTTTCTTTTCCCCCATCAAAACTGTGATGATAAAGGACGACACTTTTAAAACTTGTGGTGGTGTGGGCTTCCTCCAGCCTGGACCTTCAGCAGACACGCTGTGGTTCTCCATCCTGTCTGAAGCGGTCAGAAGAAAGATCTGGATTCCCTCTCCTGCGCTCGTCACCACGAGGACTCGCTGCTGAAGAGTTCCCCACAGCGTCGTGTGAGTTTCAGACCCAGCACATGCCTCCCGTCTGAACCAGAATCGTTTTCAAAAAAAAGTTTTTGACCCGAGTCCTAGTTGTGTTTTTGAAACATTTAGTAAGGAGACTAGATGCTGTGCGGCAGCGCCACCTGCTGTTCAGTCACGTGTAGTCACAGCGGTTTATTATATTCACAGGTTCTGCAGTTTAGCGACACCAGCGGTTTGTTAAGAATTGACATCATAACTTAGATGTAACATTAAAGTAACATTGCACAATGTAATAATAAAATATGGTGTATTGTAAATTAGCATCATTTAAAACCAGAACGGCCCTACGGTTTATTAGACGTATTCACATAAATGACGAACCGTTTGGCGACACCACCCAATTGTTGTAAAGTAAATTGAAATACGCAAAGTACCGGTAAATAGAATTTTACTTTAATCCATTATTTGAGAATTTAGCAAAAAAACAACATAATTGTAAAAGCGTGCTTTTTAATGGTTGGACTGGTTTATAATGAAACGACTTCATTCTTCATATGACGTCTTGTCCGTGCACGCGCTGAAGGCGGGGTCAGAGGAGGCGTGTCCCGGACATGCTGGAAGAGGTGGAGCTCGACACCACCTTTCCGTCCACCACCTCCTCCACCACCGTGATCACCTTCGTGCGGGACGTGGAGCTGGAGGTGCTGCGCGTGCTGGAAGAGGAATAGGAGGAGTGTGAGGAAGCCGCGGGGGCGGGGCCTCAGTGCTCGCGTCTCACCTCACGGCCTCCCCGTCCAGCAGCCTCCTGTACTCGGCGATCTCCATCTCCAGCCTGGTCTTGATGTCCAGCAGCATCTTATATTCTTGACCCTGACGCTCCAGATCGGCGCGGAGCTGCACCAGCTGTTCCTCCATGAGAGACACCTGAGGAGCGCAGACACACACACACACACGGGTCAGTAGAGCACCAGAGGAGGAGCGAGGAGGAACACTGACCTGCCGCTGGAAGGACGAGAGCTTCAGGGAGAAGCGGCTTCTGGCATCAGACAGGCCAGACTCCAGCGCTGTCTTCTGCTCACACACACACACACACACACACACAACACGCGTGAACACACTCGCTCACCTTTCATCTCGCAGGTGTTTCACTAACCATGGCCAGCTGAGACTGCAGCTCGATCTCCAGAGACTGATGTCGGGATTTAACCTCTGTGATTTCAGAGCGGGACGTTTTCAGGACTGTGGTGCTGGTGACAACTTCTTGTTTCAGTGTTTCTGACTGAAAGAGATGATCAATCTATTAGAATCTCTCACTCTCTCTCTCTCTGTCTCTCTCTGTCTGTCTCACTCCCTTTCTCACTCTCTCTCTCTTTCTCTGTCTCTCTGTCTCACTCTCTCTCTGTCTCTCTCTCTCTCTCACTCCCTTTCTCACTCTCTCTCTCTCTCTTTCTCTGTCTCTCTCTCTGTCTCACTCCCTTTCTCACTCTCTCTCTCTCTTTTTCTGTCTCTCTTTCTCTGTCTCACACACACACACATACACACACACACACAATCTTTCACACACACTCCTGTCTCTCTCTCACACGCACACACACACCTTTGTTTTGAACCAGGCCTCCAGGTCTTTGTGGTTCTTGGCTGTGACGGACTCGTAGTGTTCTCTCAGCTCCGCCATGACTTTGGTGAGATCTTCCTGTGGTGCAGCGTTGATCTCCACGTGCACTTGTCCGCTCATGTGAGCTCGAGCCGCCAGGAGCTCCTGTGTGTGTGTGTGTGTACAGGTGAGTGTGTGTGTGCGTGTACAGGTGGGACGCAGGTGTGTGGTACCTCTTCATGGTTTTTCTTCAGGTAGACCAGCTCCTCCTTCAGACCCTCCATCTGCAGGATCAGGTCCTTCCGGCTGATGCTCATGTCGTCCAGCACACGCTTCAGGCCGGAGATGTCGGCCTCCACTGACTGACGCATCACATGCTCCGTCTCAAACCTCACACACACACACACACACACGTAATATGTAACATAAAGAACATTGAGATGAAACTATAGACAGATAATTACACAACTGCATACATAAGAGTCTAGACACTCATAGCAAAACATAATATTTGAAATATACTTTGAAAGAGTGAGACTTTGAGACAGTTAAAACTGTGAAAATCACCTTACAAACACTCTGAACTTCAACTTGAAATATACACATACATTGTAATAGACACGTTGTAGTTACATCATTGTTGTGTGAGTTTGTCATTGTGTCCACTAGGGGTCGTGTTGTAACTTTGAGTCTACTATAGTGTGTGCATGTGTGTGTGTGTGTGTGTTTGTGCGTGTGTGTGTGAGTGAGTGAGTGAGAAAGAGAGAGTAGGTGTGTGTGTGTGTGTGTGTGTCTGAGTGTGTGAGAAAGAGAGAGTAAGTGTGTGTGTGTGTGTGTGTGTGTGTGTGTGTGTGTGTGTGTGTGAGAGAGAGTGAGTGTGAGAGAGTGTGTGTGACTCACTTTAGTCTGAAGTCACTAATGGCCAGGCTGGTGTTGTCAATACTCAGATGAATTCCACCCTTCAGATGAATGGCTGCCATGATCTACACACACACACACACACACACACACGTTTTAGTTACTACACACCAGGGAGACTCACAGCGTTCACACACCTTGGCCTGCAGGTCACTGATGGTGGCGTAGTAGGCGCTGTAGTCGCGAGCAGAAGGCGCCGTCTTGCTGTCCAGAAACTGGCGGATCTTCAGCTCCAGGTCGGCGTTGGCCTTCTCCAGGGACCTGACCTTCACTAAGTATGAGGCCAGACGGTCGTTGAGGCTCTGCATGGTGCTCTTCTCGTTGCCGATGACGCTGCTCTCTGAGGAGGCGCCGAGGCCGAAGCTTCCTGAGGAGTGAGACGCTCTGGAGATACGGACTCCTGCTCCTCCGGCTCCTCCGTACACGCTGCCGCTGGAGACCCGTGAGGATCTGCTGCTGGAGGAGGAGAAGCTGCTGCTGCTGCGGGAGAACGAGGATGCCATGGTGCCGGGCCGTGTGTGCGGAGGAGACGTGGTGCCGTCTTATATACGCAGAGTGGCAGAAGAACACGCAGAACCAGAAATTCCCTGAGGTCACGCCTGCGGGCCACCGGCGCAAAGGAAAGACAAATGGGCATTTTTTACCAGCTTATGCCTACATAAATATTTAAGAAAACATGTACACCTACACACCCTCACACACACACACACACACTGAAGATCTCAGCACACACACACTCATAATGGTGTCAGTGAGTGTGTCTGTGTGTGTGTTCTGATGGCTCAGTGGGGTGTGTGTGTGTGTGTGTTCTGATGGCTCAGTGTGTGTGTGTTCTGATGGCTCAGTGGGGTGTGTGTGTGTGTGTGTGTTCTGATGGCTCAGTGGAGTGTGTCGTGTGTCTGTCACTTTGACACATTTTGATCCGTCTTGACCTTTACAACAACAGCTCAGATTACACAACATGCTTCTGGTTTTCACTGTGAACACACACACACACTCACAAAATGCTGTGGTTGTGGGTAAAACTGTCTTTACTGTCATTGAAATAGTTTTTGTAGTTGAACGGGTTTTGTGATTTTGCATACTTGCACTGCAGATTTACATATTCGCAAATACTTAATTCATCTCAGACAGGTTTATGCGAGACACGTGTATGTAAATCATCTGGCGCTCACGCAATAGTGTGTGTGAGTGTGTAAGAGTGTGTGTGTGTGTGTCTGTGTGTGTGATGGAGAGTGTGCGTGTGAGAGAGAGAGATTGTGTGCTTGGGTGAATGTGTGTGTGTGTGTGTGTGAGAGAGAGAGATTGTGTGAGTGAGTGTGTCTGTGTGTGATGGAGAGTATGTGAATGTTTGAGGTTGAGAGTCTGTGCTTGTGAGAATGTGTGTGTGTGAGAGAGAGAGTGTGTGTGTGTGTGTGTGTGAGAGAGAGAGAGAGTGTGAGTGTGTGTGTGTATCTCAGGTTGTGTGTTGTTGTGAGCAGGATAAGTTTGAGACTTGAGTGAGAGAGACACAGACAGATTCATCAGCTGAAGCAGCTTTATTCACTTCACTAGGGTGGAGGAGGAAGACGACACCACCTTCCCGTCCACCACCTCCTCCACCACAGTGATCACGGCTGTCTTGGTGGAGCTGGAGCTGGAGCTGGACTTGGATCCGGACCCGGCCGAGATGGAGAGGCTGCACACAGACACACCTGAGGTCATGCGTCCAGAAGAGACGCGGTGAGAAGGTTTGATGCTGCTGGTACCTGCCACTGGCCTCGGCGTCCAGCAGCCTCCTGTACTCGGCGATCTCCATCTCCAGCCTGGTCTTGATGTCCAGCAGCATCTGATACTCCTGACTCTGACGCTCCAGATCAGCGCGGAGCTGCACCAGCTGGCCTTCCATCCCGCTCACCTGCCGGCACAGAACACACCTGAAGCCTCCACACACACACACACACACACACACTCACACACCTGGTTCTGGAAGCCCGACAGCTGCAGCGAGTAGCGGCTCTGTGTCTCTGAGAGAGTGTTCTCCATTGAGGATTTCTGAGGGAGAACATGCGTCAAAATTCCTTCAACCTTTAGTCATTAAATATGGGCTTTATTTTGGGCCGAGAACAGATGCTGGAGGATTCTCTCACCATGGCCAGAAGAGACTGCAGCTCGATCTCCAGCGACTGAACGGAGCTCTTCACCGCGTCCACCTCGGTCTTGGACGTCTGCAGGGTCTCGGTGCTGGTCACCACTTCTTGTTTCAAGGTGTCAGACTGTAAAAGTGTGCGTGAGACCGTGTGTGTCGGTGTTACACGTGTAGAATGGAACGGACCTTCTGCTGGAACCAGCCCTCCAGGTCTCTCTGGCTCTTGGACACCACAGTCTCATAGTGGTCGCGCATTTCAGCCAGAACCTTGGTGAGATCCTCCTGAGGAGCGGCGTCCACCTCCACGTTCACCTGTCCGCTCATGTGATCACGGGCCGTCAGGAGTTCCTGAGGAGGAAACACTCGACGTCAGCCCGACCTTTTCAGCCCAGGCTTGTGCCGCTACCTCCTCGTGGTTCTTCTTCATGTAGATCAGCTCTTCTCCCAGCCCCTCTATCTGCAGGTTAAGGTCTTTGTGGCTCATGTTGAGTTCCCCGAGGACGCTCCTCAGCCCGGCGATGTCGGCCTCCACCGACTGACGCATCGCCATCTCGTTCTCGAATCTGACAAACACCGGCACGTTTAGCTTCGAGTGATGGGACGGCAGAAGGACGTCGTGTGTAATGTGCGGTTACTTCATTCTGAAGTCGTCTGCAGCCAGGCTGGCGTTGTCAATGCTGAGGTGCACTGTGCTTTTGAGCTGAAAGGCAGCCAAGATCTGAAACGGAACCCAAGTGCGTCAAACCACCACTGTCACCATCTCACCAGAGAAACGGCTCTCAACTCACTTTAGCCTGGAGATCACTGATGGTGGCATCAAACGAGGCGTAGCTCCGACCGGTGCCAGAAGGAGTGATTCTGGTCTCCAGGAACTGACGGATCTTCAGCTCCAGGTCGGCGTTGGCCTTCTCGAGAGATCGCACCTTATCCAGGTAAGCAGCCAGACGGTCGTTCAGGTTCTGCAAGGTGAACTTCTCGTTGCCGACAATGTTGTCATCAGCTCCTCCAGAGACCCCGAATCCCCCACCAAAGCCTCCAGCGGAGCCCCCGAAGCCTCCGAACCCTCCGGCAGACCCTCCGAAGCCTCCGCCGAACCCTCCAGCTGACCCTCCGAACCCTCCAGCAGACCCTCCGAACCCTCCAGCAGACCCTCCGAACCCTCCAGCGGAGCTCCCGAACCCTCCGCTAAACCCTCCAGCGGAACCTCCAATGCCAAACCCGCTGCCAGCAGACATGGAGCGTCCAGCACCAGAGATACGGACTCCTGAACCTCCCGCCCCACCGTACACGCTGCCAGCCCTCATGGAGCCCATCCGGCCTCCGCCTCCGCTGGAAGAGGAAAGTCGTGAGGAGCCCATGGAGGACCTGCTGGTAGCGAAGCTGCCGCTGGAGAAGGTGGTGGCCATTGGGTCGATGGTTGGTTGTCTTACTCGGCTCCGGCTGGAGAGTGAGTGCAGAGCAACATCTCAGGCTCCTTTTATACACAGTGGATGGCACTGATGCTCGGTGGAACGGTGAGAAAGAGCCACACTGACCTTACTGTCTTGCTGACGGCGAGAAATCCTGTCAGTTGTAATTACTTCAAGTGAAAGGAGACGCTGAGCTGTAAAATATGGTGATTGATGAACCCCTGGAGTGAGTAAGAATCTGTCCTCAGCAGATCCGTACATGCTCAGCTATTTGTGGACTTTTTACCTGCAGTTACTGGACAAAAGCTCAGGTGATTCCCACAGACGAGACCAGCTCAACAGCATCTTTGGACACTGAAGTCCAGAACCCAGATGCCCTGATGGTTCTCTAACAGAAAGAGCTGGCAGAGGAGCCTGGCGAGGAGCGTCTGAGCGTCTGGCCCGCGGCGTCCTGCACCTTCACAATCGTCCCACAGGTTCAGCAGAGGCTCCTCGAGGCTTCTGAGCTGAGGAACATGCTTCTACTTGACCAGACGTTTAATACGCCACTGTGACTTTAATCTTCTGCAGCAATAAAATACACCCAGGAGAATCTGACAGACACTTAGATTACATTTGGTTTTCAGTTAAATTGTGTCACTGCGTTAATACAATTAAATAATAAAACAAAAACAAAAAATTCTGATCAACAACCGAATTGGTCTTTGTCTGAGCATTTCAGTGTCTTTTCATTTCAGTGAAAGAAATGATTACCAGAAATGTAAAAATTGCTAGTTTTATAGATTCGTTTATTTAACTGATATATGAAGCGCAATGGACACGGACGTCGTGTCAAATATTGGCGGGAGCATTTTTGCGCGCGACCACAAGAGCGCGCGCGTGCTACATAGAAAATGGCGGCGAGGGAAACAAGCGGCAAATGTTCCTCAGGTAAGATTTATTAAACTGTACTCAAAAGTAGATATAAAGACATTAAACTGTTCGATTATTCGACCGGTCGTAAGAAAGACATTTCCGTTGTTAAATCGGTTGTAATTTATTAGACAATTGTAAGCGATTATCTATATTAAACGCAACTTTTTGGTAGAACACAGACCTCTTTTCTTATTGGGTGTGTAAAACAAGATTCTGAGGATTTTGACAGATGAGTCGGGTATTCTCTGAGCTCTAATCCACCTGTCGGCCGCCCTTCATCATCCTGTCAGACCTTCATCACCTTCATCACCTCGCCCTCTTTCTACAGCTCCAGACAAAAGCGCAGGAATGAAGTTCTGGAAGAGTGGTGTCTTCTCACGCTGACAGGCTTGTGGAAGATGTTCTGCCCAGTGCGTTCCTCTCACACGCTTCTCTCACACAAGTTTTCCTTTTCTCATGTTGTTGTGGTATTTTGTAATATATATCATTTCAGCTCAAAAACTACCGTTAATGAATTATTTATCAGGTGTTAATGGTGGTTGATTTTTATTTCATTTATAAATTTGAAGAAAAGACAATAGCAGACAATAACAGACAATAACATTCGTCTCAGGTAAGATCAGTTTATTGGTTTTTCTGCCAATCGGTGGTTGATCTTTTTACTTCCTGATTACTTCTCGCCCGTTATGGTCTGGCTGGAAGACTGTGAGGAAGAGCTGACCACCTTCCCGTCCACAACTTCTTCCACAATGGTCACGACTTTGCGAGTGGTGGAACTTTTGCTTTTGGTCGTGACACTAGTGAGGAGAACCACAGGGTTGTTGTTACTGACGTGATGTTACTGAAATACACCAGTGTTTTACTGGTGCGCGTCTCACCTCACGGCCTCCCCGTCCAGCAGCCTCCTGTACTCGGCGATCTCCATCTCCAGCCTGGTCTTGATGTCCAGCAGCATCTTATATTCTTGACCCTGACGCTCCAGATCGGCGCGGAGCTGCACCAGCTGTTCCTCCATGCTGCTCACCTGCATCTGGTAGCCGGACAACATGGCGGCGTAACGGGCTTGCGTGTCGGCCAGCGTCCCTTCCAGCGAAGCTTTCTGTGGGCAGAAGAAGCAGCAGCAGCGTTGAAGGCTGAGATGATCCCAGAAGGCTCCAGGACGCGGCTGCGTTTGCTCACCATGCTGAGCTGTGACTGTAGCTCGATCTCCAGACTCTGCAGTGTGCGTTTGACCTCCGTGATCTCTGACCTGGACGTGCTGAGCGTCTCTGTGCTCACGGCCACTTCTTTGTTCAGAGCTTCAGACTGTGAGAGAGCGTCAACATCGGTCAGACGTCCTGCTGAAGAAACGCAGGCTTACCTTGGCGTGGAACCAGGCCTCCAGGTCCTTGCGGTTCTTGGTGGCGACGGACTCGTAGTGCTCGCGGATATCGGCCATGACTTTGGTGAGATCTTCCTGTGGCGCCGCGTCCACCTCCACGTGCACCTGCCCGCTCATCTGGGCACGAGCCGCCAGGAGCTCCTCCTCGTGGTTCTTCTTGAGGAAGATCAGCTCTTCACGCAGACCCTCAATCTGCATCTCCAGGTCAGATCTGGCCATGGTCAGCTCGTCCAGGACTCTCCTCAGGCCGGTGATGTCGGCCTCCACCGACTGCCTCATGCTCAGCTCATTCTCGTACCTGCGGACATCAAACCGCGAGTGATGAACGGAATGTCGCAGATGTTTTGCAGTGCCAACGTGTCAGAAAGAGACTCACTTGACCCTGAAGTCGTCGGCCGCCAGCTTGGCATTATCGATGCTCAGATAGATTCCTCCATTCACTCCAGTGGCATGTTGAATCTATTACAAAGAGAAGTTTAGTGTTTGTGTTCATTTAAATTCATTTCTTTGGGCTTCTTATCATCACATTTCACAGTTTTATATTTTTATGATTTTATTGAGGTCAATAGAGCAACGGGTTTAATGTCTGACGTTCACACACCTTGGCCTGCAGGTCACTGATGGTGGCGTAGTAGGCGCTGTAGTCGCGAGCAGACGGCGCCGTCTTGCTGTCCAGGAACTGGCGGATCTTCAGCTCCAGTTCGGCGTTGGCCTTCTCCAGGGACCTGACCTTCTCCAGGTAGGAGGCCAGACGGTCGTTGAGGTTCTGCATCGTGGCTTTCT
>MU204349.1:3148988-3154937 GCA_017309775.1 Paedocypris sp. Pulau Singkep | reverse complement strand
TGTGTGTGTGTGTGTGTGTGTGTGTGTGTGTGATTGAGTGAGTGTGAGAGAGAGAAGGTGTGTGTGTGTGTGTGTTTGTGTGAAAGAGAGAGTAGTTGAGTTGCTACAGTTTCTGGAATGAATGAACCTCACCCACAAAATATCTCTTTTATTGTGTGAGCCATAAATCATCATTCCACAGCGTTAAAGACAAACACCAAAGATTTACAAATAACCAGCTTGATCTCTCTCTGCACAAACACACCTTCTCTCTCTCACACTCACTCAATCACACACACACACACACACACACACACACACACACACACACACACACCCCACACAACACAACTACTCTCTCTGTCTGTCTCTCTCACACACACACACACACACACACACACACAACTACTCTCTCTGTCTCTCTCACACACACACACACACACACACACACAACTACTCTCTCTGTCTCTCACACACACACCCCACACAACACAACTACTCTCTCTGTCTGTCTCTCTCTCGTACACAGACGCACAAAACACAACCACTTTGTCTGCCTGTCTGTCTCTCTCTCTCACACACACACACGCCCCACACAACACAACCACTCTCTCGTGCTCTATCTCTCTTTTTCTCTCTGCCTGTCTCTCTCTCTCTATCTGCCCCCCCCCCTCCTCTACCTCTGTCTCTCTCAGGCTTTGGCGTGTAGATGCAGGAATGGAGTGTCACGCCCTTCATCTCAGTGTTTCACAGTTTTCTTCTCGTTCTGTTGTGAATAATGCAGCTGGTTTATGAAGCGTCGTGTAAAATGCAAATTACAGTATCACACACACGTTTTATTAACGAATGAAGATATTGTATAACATTTTAAGTTTGTGTGTGTGTAGTTTTTCAAATCAAAAGTTCCAGTACTAAAGTGGGGCCCTGAGCTGTGGCTCCTGTGGTCACTCGTGGGATCTTTGTCTGAGCTCCACGACTCTGAAGTCTCTTTGAGGGTCTCGGTGGATGTTACACTGACGTTACAGTGAGTGTGTGTGAAGGTTACAGTAAAGGGGGTGTGTAAGTCAGTGATGAGACCCCACTATGATATACATGTGAGTGTGTGTGGTTACAGTAAAGAGGTCAGTGATGAGACCCCACTATGATATACATGTGAGTGTGTGTGAAGGTTACAGTAAAGAGGGTGTGTAAGTCAGTGATGAGACCCCACTATGATATACATGTGAGTGTGTGTGAAGGTTACAGTAAAGAGGGTGTGTAAGTCAGTGATGAGACCCCACTATGATATACATGTGAGTGTGTGAAGGTTACAGTAAAGAGGGTGTGTAAGTCAGTGATGAGACCCCACTATGATATACATGTGAGTGTGTGTGAAGGTTACAGTAAAGAGGGTGTGTAAGTCAGTGATGAGACCCCACTATGATATACATGTGAGTGTGTCTGAGCTGCACTCGTGATGCTCCTCAACATGCGTTTAGTTCTTGCTGTGAGGTCAGCGGTGCTTCTGCTCGTAACACACACACCAGTGGTTCGACTCTCGCGGTGGACAGAGGATGTAGCATGTGAAGATCCGTGTTTGTGTTGGTGGGTGAAACTGGATCTGCTGGTTCCTCCGGTTCCTCGCTTCTGCTGCAGTGTTTGCCTGTAAATACACACTTTATTACAGACGCCATACACCTACACTTCTGCACAGCGACCATTTAGAAACAGTACAAATTATTAATAGCGTCATAATTAAAATCTACAGTCAACTTTAAGAAATAGTTGTCAGGAGACATTTCCCTCTTTATAAAACTATTTTAACCATGTTTCTGTGTTTGTGCTGACACCAGCAGCAGCGTCTCGAAGAAGCGTGTAACACGACCAGTGGAAAACCAACATCACACACACACACACACACACACACACACACACTCAAGGGTGTTTGTGGGGAACCAGGATTCAAAGTCTGAACACAAATGAACAATGGACATTTTTCTTTTTTTAAATTACTCTTTTTTTTTTTTTTTCTAATTTTGGAACACAGATGAAAAATGGACATTTATCTTCATTAAAAACAATTTTCCCCCCATAGTGACTGTGTATGTCTGAAACTAAGAAAAGCGCTATTTAACTTGAACTTGTAACCTGTAACAAATCCGCAAACACCACAGGCGTAACGGTGGGTTAAAAATCTCCAAATTTAACAGCTGAGCTGATCATCGTCTTCAGATCCAGTGTGTGTGACCACCAGAAGTTCTCCTGGCCTGTGTGTGTGTTCCAGTGGTCAGGAGCTGGATCCTGGCGTTGCAGGTTCTAATCCCGGTCCTGTGGGTTTGGTGAGTGTCTTTGATCAAGACCCGGACCCCCGCACCACGGCATACGCTGCCCACTGCTCCGGGTGTGTGTTATGTCTAAGTGACACACGGAGCACGGCTTGTTTCACACTAGTTTCTTTATTGTTCTTGTCACACTAGTTCTACGACACTCATTTGTCGCTGATCCAAACCACAGAACACTAGTAAAAGTGGCAGATGACTATTGTTTTAAATTTAACATAATAAATAATAAAAATATGGCAATTATTAGTAAGTGAGAATAGCCATATAACACACTGTGTGTGTAACTTTACGGTTAAATGCAGAAAAAGACTTTCAATACCGGTATCAGTATGTAGTAAATCAAATGTTCTGCGACGGTGTGCGCGCGACCCCTGCCGGGCAGAAGAGGAACTATCTCTCACACTCTGGGAAATACGTTGAATACACGTTTAAATTGTTATTTTTCATTTCGTTGTGCTTTTGTAAATTTTCGATAAAAATTTTTAGTTTTATCAAGTAACAACAACTTCAGCTTGGACGCCGTTACACACACATACACACACTATATCACACAGCGTTAATTACATTTAACTTATTAATTATAATTATTAATAATAAATGGATTTTATTATTTATTACGATTTGCCTGGAAGTACAGAATAGCTCACGTAACGCTGACGTCACGTGGCGACGATCAATTTTCCGGCGTCACGGGGGCGTGGCTTCACAAAGCTATTTTCAAGCGTCTGAAAAGACTCGGCGCCATTTTGTAAACTCCGCGGACGGACCGAGAGCTCCAGCGCGACTCCCCGAATCACACTCACACTCCGCCCGCACTCGAAGCGAGACTCCCGTTGTCGTCCGAAAGGAAAGGGAATCGTATCGTATGTCCGCTATCCAGAACCTCCAAACCTTCGGTGAGCGCCGGGTGGGGGAAGGGCGGTTCGAGGCCCGGTCGGTCGGTCCGGTGTTAGTCGGGAGTTGTTTCTGTCGCAAATATGTTCGCGGCCGCGCGCGTTACACGTTAGATTAGGATGTATTGTGACGTTCGTGGGTTTATAATGTGTCTTTTACTAGATTTTCGTCATGTCGTTGTGATTTTCCGTCACTAATCGACAAGCAACCGTTTGTTTTTTTTTGGACTGAAACAAAATGGTGGCCGCGCCTCGGTGGCTTTGTTTTTCACCGGCGCCTGAAAACGTCTCGGCCTCCTTATTCTCCTCCTGACAGTCTCCTCCTCTTCTTCTCCTGACAGTCTCTTCCTCTTCTTCTCCTGACAGTCTCTTCCTCTTCTTCTCCTCCTGACAGTCTCTTAGTCTCCTCCTGACAGTCTCCTCCTCTTGTTCTCCTCCTGACAGTCTCTTATTCTCCACCTAACAGTCTTCTCTTCTTATTCTCCTCCTCTTGTTCTCCTCCTGACAGTCTCTTATTCTCCTCCTGACAGTCTCCTCCTCTTGTTCTCCTCCTGACAGTCTCCTCCTCTTGTTCTCCTCCTGACAGTCTCCTCTCCTCCTGACAGTCTCCTCCTCTTATTCTCCTCCTGACAGTCTCCTCCTCTTATTCTCCTCCTGACAGTCTCCTCCTCTTGTTCTCCTCCTGACAGTCTCCTCCTCCTGACAGTTTCCTCTTCTCCTGACAGTCTCCTCCTCTTATTCTCCTCCTGACAGTCTCCTCTTGTTCTCCTCCTGACAGTCTCCTCTCCTCCTGACAGTTTCCTCTTCTCCTCCTGACAGTCTCCTCCTCTTGTTCTCCTCCTGACAGTCTCCTCTCCTCCTGACAGTCTCCTCCTCTTGTTCTCCTCCTGACAGTTTCCTCTTCTCCTCCTGACAGTCTCGTTTCCTTCTCCTCCTGACAGTCACATCCTCTCGTTCTCCTCTCGACCATCTCGTCCTCACCTCCTCTCGTTCTCCTCCTGATGGTCTCCTTCTCTCTCTCTCTCCTCAGACCCCTTTGCTGATGCAACTAAGGGTGATGACCGGCTCCCAGCGGGGACTGAGGACTACATCCACATAAGAATCCAGCAGCGGAACGGCCGCAAGACTCTGACCACGGTGCAGGGCATCGCCGACGACTATGACAAGAAGAAGCTAGTCAAGGCCTTCAAGAAGGTGTGTGTGCCCCGCCCTGCCCCGCCCCACGACCCTCAGGGGTCTAACAACAAACACCCTTTTCCAGAAATTCGCCTGCAATGGGACAGTGATCGAGCACCCGGAGTATGGTGAGGTGATCCAGCTGCAGGGCGACCAGCGCAAGAACATCTGCCAGTTCCTCACAGACGTGAGTGTCTCTCTCACTCACTCTTTCTCTCTGTCTCTCTCTCTCCTTGCTTCTCTCTCCACTCACGCCTCTTCTTCTCCTGCAGATTGAACTGGCCAAAGAAGAGCAGCTCAAGGTCCACGGCTTCTAGAGGCCACGCCCTCCCCGGGCCAGACTCCGCCCCTCCCCCAGAGTCAAGGCGACCGAAGATGCTCTCCTCTGTTTTGAGACTTTTTATGCCGGTCCGGCTCAGACGCCGCTGCCGGAGAAACCGCGTTTGTCTTCGTTTTCCCGCCTCCAGCTGGTGTTTTAGTTGATCCTTCGCCGCTTCGCTTCTTCTCTCTCTCTCTGTTCAGATGCCCCTCGTCTTTTACCCTGGTGTTTGCCGCCTGACCGCATCACGTTTTCTAAACTCTTAAAGTCGCTTTGTTTTGCTCTGAAATAAACATCTTCCCTTCATCTCACCTGACTGGTTTACTGGGTCGTGACCCCGGTGCTCCGTGTGTGTGTGTGTGTGTGACTGGCCCGTCTCAGGCGCTAGAGGGGCGGGGCCTGCTGGACACGAGGTGTGGCCAGGGAGAAGATGGACAGAACAAACCAATGAGAATGTTCCGTTACAGCAGCCGTGATGTCGTCTGTGTTTCCTCAGCAACTGTCACAGTTTCTTCAATGGCAACGTGTGTGTGTGTGTGTGCTAGTCCTGGTCTGGTTTCTATGCCATGTAACTAGGTGAGTTACGATGCTGTGAACAAGTTGATCTTTGTTCAGATCCAGTGTGAGTGACCAATAGAAGTGTGTGTGTGTGTTCCAGTGGTCAGGAGCTGTGTGTTACCCTTGTGTTGCAGGTTCTAATCAAGTTTGGTGAGTGTCCTCTATAAAGACACGCCCCCGACACTGGCTTGAGCTGTCTCTGTGTTTGTGTGTTTGTGTGTTTGTGTGTGTGTGTGTGTGTGTGTGTGTGTGTCCCTCCCTCCCCAGAAGCCCCCGGGTGTTCTCAGTCCTGTTTTCTCCTCCGTTGCTGCAGCTCAGTGGCTTTTCAATCACTCGAGTCTTTTGTATTTTATTTTCCCATGTTGCACTGCACTGCCCCTGGCCCGTCTTGTGTGTGTGTGTGTAAGTAAGTGGTTTTATGGACAGAAAATCCGTTTTGGACAAATAATTTGACTTGTAAATCCTGAAGGTCATCCTGATAGTAAGCCCTAGAAGCGACTGTTGCCATGGATACGGATGTGTCTTCATCTTCGCGCGCGTGTTGCGGTCAGTGGAGATAAAGCTGATGTGGAGGAATCATGTTTTTCTCACCATGGCAACACACAGGAAGACATCAGGCGAGTGGATCACCGGATCCCAGCGTTAATGTCGCCATCCCTACAGTAGTAATCCCAGCCTTTAGTGTGATGATGATGATGATGAT
>MU204349.1:3138988-3146488 GCA_017309775.1 Paedocypris sp. Pulau Singkep | reverse complement strand
CTGGGGTCAGAACACACACACACACACACATACACGCACACACTCACACACACACCAACACACACACACACACTCACTCCCTCATTCACACGCACACACACTCTCACAAACACACACACTCGTTCACACACACAAACACTCACACACACTCAGACTGTCGGTCTCTCCTCAGCTCTTCGGTGGAGTCGGTCCTGTTCTACGCCATCACCACGCTACACAACCTGCTGCTGCACCAGGGCGGGGCCAAGATGGTGGTGCGTCTGGCGGACGGGCTTCAGATGATGGTGCCGCTGCTGAAGAAGAACAACCCAAAGTTCCTGGCCATCACCACCGACTGTCTGCAGCTGCTGTGCTACGGGAACCAGGAGAGCAAGGTCGACGCCCACATCACCTCACCAGTGCTGTCAATCGCTAATCGCTTGCATTAACTAGTTAACTTTGACAGCTCTACACCTCACCTTTAGCTGGCAGAGAGACCGCGCGAGTGTTGAGTTGGGGCTACAGCTTAAATGTGCCCCGCCCCCCGCTGAGTGACCCCTCCCCCCGTTGCTCTGCAGCTCATCGTGCTGGCGAATGGTGGAGCGGAGAGTCTGGTGTTCATCATGAGGAACTACAGCTACGAGAAGCTCCTGTGGACCACCAGCCGAGTGCTGAAGGTTCTGTCCGTCTGCCCCAGCAACAAGCCGGCCATCGTGGAGGCGGGTGAGTGTGTGCTCCGCCCGCGGGCGCTCAGGCGTGTGAGTGCTGGTCTTGTGCGCAGGGGGCATGCAGGCCCTGGGTCAGCACCTGAGCGGCTCCAGCCAGAGGCTCACGCAGAACTGCCTGTGGACCCTGAGGAACCTGTCCGACGCCGCCACCAAGCAGGTGACACGCCCACCCCCGGCTCCTCCCCCTCCTGGCGGTGACGCCCGCTCTTCCTCAGGAGGGTCTGGAGCTGCTGCTGCAGGTGCTGGTGGGTCAGCTGGGCTCGGACGACGTCAACATGCTGACCTGTGCCACCGGGATCCTGTCCAACCTCACCTGCAACAACGCCCGCAGCAAGGCCCTGGTGGTGCAGAGCGGCGGCGTGGAGGCGCTGATCCGCGCGGTGGTGTGTGCGGGCGAGAAGGAGGACGTGGCTGAGCCCTCGGTCTGTGCCCTGCGCCACCTCACCAGCCGCCACGCCCACGCCGAGCTGGCACAGAACGCAGTGCGCCTACACCACGGCATCTCTGCCATCGCCAAGCTGCTGGGGCAACCACACTACTGGCCCGTGGTGAAGGTGTGTGAGTGAGAGAGAGAGAGTGTGTGTGTGGTGACCCGAGGTGTCTTGTCGTCACAGGCCACGGTGGGCTTGATTCGTAACCTGGCCCTGTGTCCAGCCAATCAGACGCCGCTGCGAGAGGCCGGGACCGTCCCGCGCCTGGTGGATCTGCTCCTGAAGGCTCACCAGGAGACGCAGCGCCTCGGCCCCGGGGCCCCGCACAGCTACCAGGTACGGCAGGGTGGGCGTGGCCTGACTGTCTGCTGACGTGGGCGTGTCTCAGGACGGCGTGAGGATGGAGGAGATCGTGGAGGGGTGTACAGGAGCCCTACACATCATGGCCCGGGACCCGCTCAGCCGAGGAGACATCTCCAGCATGCAGACCATCCCACTGTTCGTGCAGGTGTGTGTGTGTGTGTGGAACATCAAGCAAGGTGTGTGTGTGTGTAGCTGCTGTACTTGTGTGTGTAGCTGCTGTACTTGTGTGTGTGTGTAGCTGCTGTACTCGTGTGTGGAGAACATCAAGCGTGTTTCTGCTGGCGTTCTCTGTGAACTGGCTCTGGATAAAGTCTCAGCTGAGATGATCGACGCGGAAGGAGCTTCTGCTCCACTGATGGAGCTGCTGCACTCACCCAACGAGGGCATCGGTGAGACGCTACAACACACACACACTCACAGCATTCTCACACACACACTCATCATGTTGTTGTTGTTGTGAACAGCCACATATGCCGCCGCCGTGTTGTTCCGAATCTCTGAGGACAAAAGCTCCGACTACAGGAAACGCGTGTCAGTGGAGCTCACACACTCACTGCTGAAGCACGAGCCCAACGCCTGGAGCATAGTCAGTCTCTCTCTCTCTCTCTCTCTCTCACACACACACACACACACACTCTCTCTCTCTCTCTCTGTCTGTCTGTCTGTCTCTCTCTCTCTGTTTCACTCTCTCTCTGTGTCTATCTCTCTCTCTTTCTCTCTCTTATACTGTTTATAGTAATGCACATGAATGTGTGTGTGTGTGTGTGTGTGTGTGTGTGTGTGTGTGTGTGTGTGTGTGTGTGTGTTTCAGGGTCACTCCACACTCCCACTTGACCCTGGATATATTCCTGACGGTGAGAACAATTCTGATCTCTGTTTATCTTTAGTTCAATATTTCTTAATATACCTTTGATGAGACTTATTAAAATCCTAAAGTCTCAAATTGTACAAATTGTATCTCATAATGCAGGCGAATGAGTAGGTTTAGAGCTGTTTAGAGAGGAACACACATACTCAACCGTCTCTCTTTTAGTGGTGTGTGTCCAGCTGCACTTTATTGGGGGGGCCATAATTCTCGTGGTCGACTGTATATATATATATATTGGGTTTAGATGTGTGTGTGTGTGTGTGCTCTCCAGATGTGGACGTGGTGTATCCTCCGTACGGTTACTCTGACCTGCACATGGACCCGCTGGACCCCGAGCTGAATGAGCCGTACCTGTGTGACCTGACCTATGACCTCCGGCCGGTGTACCCCAGCCCCCTGTAGCACTGGGCACTCTTTCACTCTGCTCTTCTACAGGCCGAAGCTTCTGGAAGCCGAGCTGAACCTGTGTGTGTGTGTGTGAGGTGACCTGGAGAACACAAGCATGTGCTCGTGATGTTTCCTCCGTTCTGTTGTTTGTAGACATGTAGCATCACGCGTCAGCGCCGCCAAAAACAATGTCAATGTGAGGATCCAATCAGCAATCAGTTTACTGACAATCTGACGCAGGGGGCGGAGCATAGCACGTAGAGACCTGACGCTCGCTGCCTGAGACGACGTCACTACGTCACTTTAGTGTCTGACTCTGTTCGGTCGTGTTGTGATGTTTGTCTGCGCGTTAGATTATAAAACACCGACTGTTTCTCACTCGTTATTCCAATAAAACTGACGTAGCTCTACACGATTGGAGATGCTGGTCCGCCGCGCGCGCGTGTGTGAGAGAGTGAATGAATATGCGCGAGTGTGATTTTTCCCTCGCTCGTTGTTGAGATGATCTGTGTTTCTTCATCATCCTCATAATAAACTTTACTGAGTAAACGAGCTGATCTTGAGAAAACGTTTGATTTTGTTGAAGCGCGGGAAACTCGCTCCTTCCTAGAAGATCATCAAGGTTTGACGCGGATCATTGATTAATAGCTCAAATCTGTTCGAATCATTTAGACGCCTAGTTTAACGGACCACGAATGTCACTAATAATCAGCGAAGTGGATCCAAGCCGTGACGTCACTAGTTCTGCAGCAGTGATGGAGCGACCGTTAGTGAGGAGAGGAACCGGAAGTGAGTCTGCTGCGCTACAGTAACACTGGCTGCTTGAGAAGATCTGATGGTTTGATGCTCGTGGTGCTACTGATAACACGACTAGTACGTATCTAGATCAAAGCAGGGGGCATCAGTGCTGTGGCGTCACTTCCGGTCCGCGCCGAGCGTGATGCAGATCGAGATCAAGCCGTGACCCGCGATCATGTCGGACCTGGTTTCTCATCGGAGAGCTGCGGGACACCCCTGACTCAGCGCCGGTCAACGCCTCTGATCCTCCCGTGAGTGACGGCGACGGAAAACCTCCCGACGCACCTGCCTATTGCCGCTAAGCTAATGCTAAAGCTAAGATGCTTCTCGCTCAAACTTGGGGTTAAGCAGATTGTTTTCAGTGTGTGTGTGTGTGTTCAGGTCAGCTCATGTGGTGGGTGAAGAACTCTCCAGCAGTGTGTGTGTGTGTTAGTGAGGCTTCGCGGTGTATGCGGGAGATGCAGAGCTGTGTGTGTGTGTGTGTGTGTGTGAGAGAGAGAGAGAGAGAGAGAGATCGCTTAAGGCTCAAACGCCTAGATTCTTGTTCTCATCAAACACAGCTGATCTGTGTGACGTCACTGACGACCCTTTTCACTGTCGTCATCAGGTTCATGTGTTGATGAGGGTTTGAGCGCACACACACACACACACACACTCGAGTGCAGCCTGCTGGACCGGGATCCAGGATGCCTCTACCTCCTGCTCCGCCCCCTGTGTGCCCCCCGCCTCCTCCCACCCTCAGCCAGGTGAGCATGTTCTGTGGCCACGCCCGCAGGTGTTTCCTCATGCCGGCTGTGTTTCCTCAGGCCTCCAAGTGTCCGCGGGACGAAGCCAAGGGCCGAGGAGCCCTGCTGTCGGACATCTGCAGAGGGACCAAGCTGAAGCGAGTGGGCGTGGTGAATGACCGCAGCGCGCCTCTGATCGAGAGTAAGAGCGCCACACACACGCTCAATCAGCCAATCCCCGCCATTTATTTACGACCTTGCAATTTCATCCAATCACCTCGAATTCCTGTGAATTTGACCAATCCGTTTGGTCCGTTCCATCACGCAGAAGTGCTTTCACACAGAAGAACTTCTTTATAGTGATGGGACGTCCGGCTCTATTCTAAGACTGGGCTCTTTTGGCTGAGCTCTGTTGATTACGGTCCGCTTCGAGCTTCGTTTAGCCTGAGGTGTGATCACAGGTCCAATCATATAATGGCAGGTCGCGGGGTCGCGTGTTCCAGGAGGAGATCTGTTCATATTTCAGACGATTAAATATTAAACGAGTGTTAAAACGAGGATGTATGAACTATTCTCAGCCCATAAAACCGTTCAACTCGAACAAAATATTTTTTATTCTTAATAAATTCTTAACAAAAGTCTTTCTTTTGATCTCACAATAAATGAACAAAAGTGGTATTAACTGAACCAATGCCGCGTATAATGCCAATGCGGTGTTCAACTTCAATAAAAACATAATTTATTCTTAATAAAATTTTAATTAAAGTCATTGCCGAGTATAATGCCAACACAGTGTTTTTCATGACTGGAATAATGACACACTTCACTAATTATTTGTTTCAGATATAGATGCTGTTTTATTTTATCAAAATATGAAATTAATCCTTTTTTCCTCATCATTAATCACACTCTAACCAAATATATTTGAATAAAGTCAGTTAATGCAACAATTTTCAACTATGGTAGGACAGATTTATGGGCCGGGTTACAAAGAAGGTAGAACATGATGTAATTGTTTAATGCGCACACGCACAGCGTGAGTTAGGAAAAGCAGACGAGTAGCAAAAAATGATAGAAATGATGAAATATGCTTTACAATTGCATGCAATCTACTGGAGAACCCTAATGCGTGTTCTGTTTACTCTTTGACTCCTAAGTTTCTTTTTGATGTAATGAATAGAGGAGCCATTTCTGCATTTCACCAACTTAAAGAAAAATACATACAGTAGCAAATGTTTACCTGAAAGAAAACTTCTGTTATGTGCATTAATTCACTATCCGCTTTTCATTAAACTCATTAATTTCACTGCATTTCATAATTCCAGGAATATCCAGTTGGTTCATACTTGTTTACACTGGGAAATGTTGAAATGAAAATGGGCTTATATTTTTTTACCCATGAATTGCCAGGGTTGAAAAATAGTCTTTGCACTTCATTCTGATGAGCAAATGAATCACATTTAGCCAGAATCATTGAATTCCTGTGCTTTGGGGGAGTAAGCTTGCAAACAACACTTGTCACATCATAAGGTAATGCAGTTCTGTTGAGAAAAATCTGTCTAAAAATGTGCAACTTTTCCCGCAACAATCACAAAAAACCCTGCGATTTCCTGTAGTGACTGAATAATAAAGATCATTATTGTTCCATCGACCCCTGACCCCAGTGTTGTGTTTCAGAGTCCGTGTCTGCGTCTGCGCAGCCGAGCCGGGGAGTGTTCCAGAGCGCAGCGCCCAGACTGCGGCCGCTGGCAGGTACGAGCCTCTAGAGGGCGCTCAGACGCTATTGGCCTGTGGCTTGTCATGAACAGCTGGAAACGCAGGGAATGTAGTTAACAATTGATCCATAATGAGGTGCTGAGTAAATGCGTTAAACAGCGCAGACGTGTCTCACTCTGACTGTGTGTGTCTCAGAAGGCCGCTCTGCGCCCCGCCCCGCTGCCCCTCGACCTCCGGATGACCCCGACGAGTCCGGCCGCCCCCAGAGACCCTCGCTGCCTGACCCGTCTCGCTCGCCCTCTGTGGGCGTGAAGCACGGCTCTGCTGCCACGCCCCCTCCGCCCCCGATGTCTCGCCGTGGAAACGCCCCTCCGGCTCCTTCCCAGAAAAGCTCCGCCCCTTACAACCGGGAAAAGCCCCTCCCTCCGACTCCCGGGGCCCCGAGAGGCCCCTCCCCGGCACCGCTGCGTGAAAATGCCCCGCCTCCACCCGCCAAACCGCCACCGTCGCCTGCAAGCGGCCCCTCCTCTTCCTCCCTGGCTCCGCCTCCCTGCTACCGCCAGCAGACCGGGGTCACTAACGGCCCCTCCAGCCCGGCGAGCGAGGCGGCCCCCGAGTTACCCCAGAGACACAACTCACTGACCAAGAAGCCTCCGGCGGGCGGACACACACCCACGCGTGGCCACGCCCCGCCCCCACCACCCTCACCCGGCCCACAAGCCAGCAGACCGCCGCCCCCAGTGAGAGACCCCCCAGGACGAGCAGCAGGTCATCAGGAGTTCCTAACCCTCTCTTCTTCTCCGTGAATCATCTGCAATGATCTGTCTCTCTCTCTCTCTCTGTCTGTCTGTCTTTCTCTCTCTGTCTCACTCTCTCTCATTCTCTCTCTTTGTCTCTCTCTCCCTCTGTCTTTCTCTTTCCGTCTCTGAGCTGAAGCTGGTGTGTGTTGGTGAAAGCAGAACGTTCTACTGATTGTGTTTTCTTCTCCAGCTCCTCCGGTTCTCGGGCAGATGTTACGTAATGGCCGCGAAGCTCCGCCTCCTCCTCCGCCTCCCTACCGCACCCACGGCAACAGCGCAGAAGCTCAAAGTCGAGGCAAGCCCCCCCCTCCCCCATCCCGCACACCTGCCGGACCCCCGCCCCCTCCCCCGCCCATCCGCAATGGACACACCTCCATTTCTCGTTCCTTCGTAGGTGAGTCCTTCATTGTGATTCACTCTTCACTCTCTCGGTGTCTCTCGCCCGTCCTCGCTCACTCACCGTGACAAGCGTCAAATAATTGATGAGTTTGAAGAAACGACCATTCAGAGCGAGAGCGCGTCTTCGCTCCTTCACGTACGTGTGTCCTGAGCTGCTGACCGTGTCCGTGTCTCCTCACAGACGACTTCGAGTCCAAGTATTCCTTCCATCCGCTGGACGACTTCCCTCCACCGGAAGAATACAGACACTTCACCAAGATCTACCCCAGCAGAGCCAGCCGAGGTGAGACGCCCGACCTGACCCGT
>MU204349.1:3129937-3138888 GCA_017309775.1 Paedocypris sp. Pulau Singkep | reverse complement strand
TGGTCATGCCTGGTTCAATAAATAAACATCTGTTTAATTGTTTAGTGACTGTTTCACTGTTTGATTCATATGACGCATTTTAATAGTATATTTTATGATATTTTAGCAGAACGTTTCGCTGTGGCTTTCACGGTTGAACAGTATCTCCAATCCAATTAACTATAAAATGTGCTACTAGTAGGCCGGAGCAGTGGGCAGCGCAGTCGCCTACAGTAAAAAGCACTTCCTGTCTTGAGGTGTGAGTTTGAGGCCGGTCGGGGTCGTTCTGTGCGGGAGCCGTGTGTTTCCTCCAGGTTTCCACACAGTCAGGTGGATTGACTTTGGGAAACTGACTGTACGAGAGTGTGTGTGTCCTGGAAATGGTCGGTCTCCAATCCAGTGTGTGTGTGTGTGTGTGTGTGTCCCACCTCAGATCCTGAGATCAACACCAGCTCCTCATGACCCGGTGAAGAAAGGAAAGATGTTTAACTAGGAACTTATTAAACTTTTATCAGTCAGTCATGTGTCTGTTTGTTTGTGAGTAAGTGAGTGTGTGTGTGTGTGTGTGTGTGTGTGTGTGTGTGTGTGTGTGTGTGTGTGAGTGTGTGACACACAGATACTTGACACGAGTTATTCTTTGCATTACTACTGTATGTATTATCAATTTCACAATTCTAGTTATTTTGAACCTGGTTTATTTTTGACTGGCTCTCGTTCGGCCGGAGCGCGTCACGTGCTCGTGTTTCTGTTGCGCGCATCGTCTGAACCACGTGGTCACTCGGGTAAATCCCACGCACTCGGTCCCTCACCTCTTCCGCTTAATGAGATGCACCTGCATCAGGAAGCCCCGCCTCCGCACGCGCGCGCGCGCACACACGGCGACAGACCAGACGCGCGTGACCGGAGACGCCAGAACCTTCAGCAGAGCGGCTGGTGTGAAGCGGGTGAGTTCAGCCGAACTTTCTGTCAATTGTTTTGCAACTTTCTCAAAGTCACCGCGCGATTAGAGACGCTTGTGAGAAGTGAGAAGAAGTTTTCATAAGAAGTTTTCATGAGAAGTTTGTGGTCAGGTGTGTCGGTCAGCGGTGTAACTGGTGCTGATGGAGGCGAGATTTGGGCGTCATGAAGTGTGAGCGACTTTAAAGTGTCTTCGCCAGTTTTGTCATAATACCTTATAGTACAATTATAGTACAAGTGTATCAGCCAAGGAACAAAAATAGTAGATCATGATAATAATAACAGAACATTTATTGTTTAAGTGAAAAAATAATTTATATTGTTAATCAAATGAATTAAACACAACATTTGTTATAAAAAAAAAAAGAGCTATGTGTAACACATCAGCAATGATGACTTAACACTTAACTAGCCACAATAAAAATGTGGCCAAACTTGCCAGTCGATTAAACCTCTGACCTCACAATGGGTTTGAAGAAACGACCATTCAGACCATTCATTCAACTGGCTTTCTATTGACAATAGAGCGAGGCTGTTTAACCGTTCCCGAGACATGGTTGATCGCAGGTAATTTTTAATTAGTTTGAGTTTGCGCATGCCCGTTCTCCACCAGCACCAGAGACAGGAAGAGTGCAGAATATCCTCAGAGCAACACACACTTCTCCAAAATGAACAGAAAATTTTTCAGAAAAAGTGGCATTCAGATGTCTGGTTTAAAGTCAGGATGTCAGTGGCAAACTAATTACCTGCTTCCTCAACTTGGAGAAAAGTTGAAGGAAAATGTTGTGATTGAGCAGGTGAGACTGCATCTGCGTGTAACGGACATAATCACACGTGATTTACACACAAAAACACGTGTAAATAAAAAGTGTCGCCATCTTACTTGTAAACAAGACTAAACAAACCTTTTGCCGTCTTTTTCTCTCTCTTGCTGCTTTTCGTAGTCTTTCTTTTCGTTTTCAATTTTCAGATTTATACACCAATTTTTGTGAGGATGACATTGGTGGTGTTATTGACCTGAACCCGCAAAGCTCTCGGAAGACCAGCGTCAAATTTTCTTAGTTCGGCTTTCTTAGTTTGAGACCAACGCAAAGTCGCATTGTCAATTAGGGGAAAAATTGTCCTTAAAAAAAGAAAAATGTCCATCATTTATCTGTGTTCAAAAATTAGCGAAATAGAGTTGGTTTAAAAAAACAAATATCCATTGTCCATCGTTGTTCAGACTATGTGCTATGACCAGAAGAGCAAGCTAGGTGTGTGTGTGTGTGTGTGTGTGTGTGTGTGTGTGTGTGTGTCTACGTGTGAGAGAGAGAAAATGCCTGAGTGTGTGTGTGAAAGAGTAAATGAATGTTTGTGTGTGTGTGTGTGTGTGTGTGTGTGTGTGGGCTGCTTTTAGCTGAGCGACACACGACCAAAACCCACCAAACATGAATGTGCTTCCTGGTGTTGAGAACAGTCTGACTGTTTAAAACACAAGGCAATGTTGGTGCTCAACTTGTGAGACACACACACACACACACACTCTGAGTGATGTGTAGATGTTCCTCAGTGATGATGAGCTGCTCTTCTCTCTTCAGCGGGAGCATGATGACGTCTGTGTCCTCCTCTAAAGCCTCTCAGAACCTTCTCGTGGCGGCGCTGCTGCTCATCGGCTTCCTGGTGATCTTCTTCGCCTACTACAGCCCCGCGACCCGAGGGACGGAGTGTCTGCGCGTGTCCAGCCCGAGCCAGAACCTCAGCGCCGAGACCTGTCTGCGAGTGCTGAAGACGCACCCCGGCCTCGCCAACCTGACGTGCCAACCCGACCTGGCCCCGCCCCCAGACGCCACCCCGACCCCGCCCCCGCCCGACACGCTGATGCTGATCTGGCACTGGCCCTTCGGCTTCAACTTCGGCCTGGGATCCTGCGAGGCGTACCACGTGCAGGGCTGCCGCCTGACGGACGACCGCGCCCTGTTCCAGCAGGCACACGGCGTGATGATCCACCACCGCGACATCAGCGGAGACCTGTCCAACCTGCCGCAGCTGCCGCGCCCGTTCTTCCAGAAGTGGGTGTGGTACAACATGGAGTCTCCCACCCACACCAGCGCCCACGGCGGCCTGAACGGCCTGTTCAACCTGACCTCCAGCTACCGGCTGGACTCGGACGTGCCCGTCCCCTACGGCTCGCTGCTGGGCACGGCGCCGCTCAAGAACAACATCTCCGTCCCGGCCAAGGACAAGCTGGTGTGCTGGATCGTCAGCAACTACGACCCCAACCACCGCCGCTCGCACTTCTTCTCGGAGTTCGAGCAGCACATCCGGGTGGAGGCGTACGGGGGGCACTTCGGCCGGCGCATCAGTCACGAGGAGTACGCCAGTGTGGTGAGCAGCTGCAAGTTCTACCTGTCCTTCGAGAACTCGGTCCACAGGGACTACATGACGGAGAAGCTGTTCAACGTGCTGACGCTGGGCACCGTGCCCGTGGTCCTCGGCCCCCCCAGGACTAACTACGAGATGTTGGTGCCCGGCCACGCCTTCGTCCACGTGGAGGACTTCCCCAGCGCCCGGGAGCTGGCGGAGCACCTGAAGATGCTGGACCAGGACGAGGAGCGCTACCGGAGCTTCTTCAGCTGGAGGGAGGACTACACCGTCTGGACCGGGACCTTCGGCCTGGAGCACACCTGCCGCGCCTGTGACCACATCAGGAGGAACAACCACTACCGCGTGGTGAAGGACCTGACGGGCTGGTTCTGGAGCTAGACTGTGTGTGTGTGTGTGTGTGTGTGTGTCCTGTGATTAAATCTGTGTGTTGACCCGCGGGTCCTGGCGTGGTTGGGCGGAGCTGTGGGCGTGGTCTCTGCCGGGGTTAGCGCTCTTCCGCAGACTCGCCGCGTCGCAGACGCAGAACTCGTTTAGAACCGGTTTGACGCGCGATGAACTTTCTCGCTGAAGTTTGATCTGATGACGGTGGAAACACGACCGACCAGAAAAACAAAGTTGTTGTTACAGCATTCTTGGGTGGGGCGGGGCTCGGTGGGGCGGGGCTCGTGAGGCGGTGAATGAGAGATAGAGAGGTCAGATGTTTCAGCGGGTTGAACCTGCTCCACCAGATTCGTCTGACGATCTTCTTCCTCACCAGCCAATCACAGCGCACGTATCAGCTTAACGCCATAACAAAGACACGGTGAGAGGAAACAAAATATTAATGTGTGAAAACGGAAGACACAATGTCACAATTGAAACTTGAGATTACCACCCCCCCACCCCACCCCCGGTTGTGTGTGTGTGTGTGTCTCTTTTATTCAGTCATAGTGACAATCAGAGCCATTTTTAACACCTACGACCAATGAATAAAATACAACCATCTTCTGTTTTTCACATTTTCAGACATGCGCTTTGAGACTGTTGAAATTGTGAAAAGGGTCTTACAAATACACTGAACATGACTCTCTCTTTTTCTCCGTGTCTGTCTCTATCGCTCTTCTCTCTCTCTGTCTGTGTCTGTCTGCCCTTTTCTCTCTCTCTCTCTGTGTCGCTCTCTTTCTTTCTCACTGTGTCTGTCTCTCTATAGCTCTCTTCTCTCTGTCTGTCTGTCTGTCTCTCTCTCTCTGTTTCTCTCACTCTCTTTCTTTCTCTCTGTGTCTGTCTCTCTCTCTCTGTAATGTCTGTTTGTCTTTGTCTTGTTCTGTTTGACTTTTTCTCTGTCTGTCTCTATCTCACCATCTCACTCTCTTTATGTCTCTCTTTCTCTTTCCCACTCACGCTATCTCTCTGTGTGTCTGTCTCTTTGCCTGTCTCTCTGCCCCCTCGTCCAGAAAGTAGGACTTTGTCCAAGAGGTCTACAACTGATCAAGACTTGGACCCCCACACGCCCCCGACACCACGACTTAAGATGCCCACTGCTCCGGGTGTGTGTGTGTGTTACATTACTGCGGACATGGCGCCATCTACTGTCTGCAGGGCAACTCCGCCTAATGAAAATAAAGTAGCACGCCTCATAAAGCCAAATATTTAGCAGACAGACAGTAAAGCACGCCGCAGACGTCTGTCCCGGTCGTGTCTGTGGCTTTGCACTTGCGCAGTAAACAGACGCCGCTAGGTGGCGCTGCGAGGCAAAACCCGTCAGTGCTGCGCGCTTCAAGTTTGACTCATTTAATGTTGCGCGTGTAAAGCGCCAGAAACAATAAATCATGTCATGTCAAACTGTACAAGACACGAGAGACAGAGAAAATAAATAAACTAAAGAAGGATATGGGGTGACAGGAAATAGAATTAACGACATAATGAGAAGAATAGAGAGCAAACAAAGCCAGGTAATTATTTTTTATTAATATCTGGCGAACACGGGATTAGTGAAAATAATATAAATACAGAATTAAGACGAGAAAGAAGATGGAGAGGGAGTGTGGTGTAAGCACAATATGCCGTTTATTTCCCTCTTTCGCTCAGTTTTATTGCAGCTTTCACACAGATTAAAGGTTTTTTTTCCTCGACCTATTGCATTTCTACGGACGTTAGTACGGGATTTGTATTCCACGCGTATTAGCGCCCCCTGGCGGACACCTGTGTGTGCTGCTGGTCAATATGGCGGCGCCCTCCTGACCCTCGTCACTGGTGAGTTTAAAACATTTCAACTTCAATCTTGGGTTTGTATTGTCAGCCATTTGAACGATTAAAATGTTTTTTATTGATGATGACCAATAAATGATTGGTCGTTGTTTTTAAACTTGTTAAAGTAGAATATTCTGAAATAAAAATGATTTACGATTTAAGATATAACGCTCCGTTTTCCTACGCGGCCATAAAAACCCAGTTGTTATATTCTCCACACACACGTTTTGACATGAAAGATGAAAGATCCCTCTCCATCTTCCAACGACCTACGCCCCTATATGGAACGGTGTACTCTCTCTACCGGTTTTTTTTTATTTACTTTACCAAAATCCCTTAAACTTGTGGTCAAACTCAACAAAAGATCCAGAAATCTTGTAAAGTGTATTTCTAAGTCTCTACTTTTCTAGTGCTCTTATAATTGTTATATTGCGCTGTTATTATTTTTTTTTTGTTATATAGTTATTTATTTGTTTTTTCTTTTTGACTTGGTTTGGAATGTTCTTTATATAATCAGTACTTTGTTGTAATTGTAAATGTTTTGTAAAATTATTTACTCTGACAATTAAAAAAAAAAGTTACATATAGTACATCGTTACAATTAACAGGAAGAGGAAGTGACATGACTACACGTGTGTTTACATTAACAGGAGGGGGCGTGGCATCAGCCGGGAAATTCGCCTCAGAAGGAGCTTCGGTGGTCGTAGCTGATCGCGGTGAAGAATCAGCCAATCAGACGCTGGCGCTGCTGTCACGTGACCACTGGATCATGTGCCATCGAAGGAGAGCGTGGAGAAGCTCGGATTGTGCAGACTTTCAGCTTAACTACATTTTTCAGTAGCGGTCGTCATTTACTGAGCTGGATCCAATCAAATGTGCGTTGCAGTGAGTGGAAAGCTTATCTTATGCTTATCAGATGATACCTGTACAATGTGCTACAATGACATGTGAGAAAGATGGATGTATGTGCTTGTGTTTGGTCTTTAGGAAACCATTGTGTGCTTGCTTTGTGAAGTTTTAGAAAAGGTAATTGGCTGAAATAAGACCATGGAACCTGGACAGACATTGGAGTGACCTAGTGTGGAGTGTGTGGAGTGTGAGTAAAGTCTGAGGATCTGAAGGTGTCACAACATCAAGCCATGACAGCATCTTCACGCTTGATTCTACCGAAAAGGTAAAAGAGTAATCAGTGTTTCGGAGGAGAGAGTAATCTGGAGGAGCTGATACCGACTGTATGTTTTTAATAAACTCTATTTGTGGATGTACATTTTGTGTATTAAGTTCAAGTTCATGTTTATTTATACAGCGCTTTTCTTTTATTTATAAAGAAGTGCCGCACACACTGGCTTATTGGACACTTTACACTTTTAACATCTTCCATTTACATGGAGCACTCGAGTCACTATTTTTGTTATTTTTTTGCTAATGTTATTGTATTTTTATCTTTTTCTCATCTTCGTGTTTTCCTGCTGTTCATATTTTTATCCTTTATTGTTTTGTGTTGTTGTTGTTGTTGTTTTTATCTCTTTTACTGTATCTCTCTTGCATAAACACCCCACCCCATGTTTAAATGCTGGATGATTGCAGCATTTCATTGCATGTTGTACCATGTGTAATGTGTATATGCCAATTAAAATTTGAGTCTTTTATTTTGACCACAACCAGATGTTTTTTTTTAATAACCAGACCCTGGTGGATTTCCGCGCGAGACTAGACTTTCCTCACGCATGTGTCTGTAATGTTTGAACCGTTAGAAGAAGCTCGAGTATTTTCCCTGGTGTGTGTATCTGGATCTTCTGGATCTCAGCCTCCGTGAGGGACAGTCGGGCACTGGATCGCCAGACAAACGCTGGTGTAGAAAGCTACAAAAAAATTGGATCCAAACTGCCTTTGGTTGACTATTTGTATTAGTAGCGCGTGTTATATTTCAACTTGTGGTTGGTAAAGTAGTAAAATACCCATCTGGTGAGCGGGACACCGGGGTTCGAATCCCTGCTGGAAAGGATTCTTATTAACTACAAGAGTCCGAGAAGAGAACCGGAGCAGCAAATCCGTTATTATTTTTTTTTTAACCGGCAGGTAAAACAACGGGGGTCGGGATGAGCCTCGAACTCGCGAGCTTTTGGTCCGAACCTGACGCGCTGCCCACTGGGACATCGAGCTGGTTAGAAAATGTCGTTTATAAGCCCTAAAATACATTTCATCCTGAAAGGAAGTTGCGCGGCTTCACTCGCGTATGAAGTGCTGCGGTATTTTCCGTGTAGGACTGACAGTCAAACGACGATCATCAGCAGAACGTCCGTCAGGATTCGACAACCGCACTGAACTGATCAGGAAAACCAGCAATAACCGTGAGAAAAACCTTCGTCTTAGTCTGACCATCAGAAACGAGGAGAAAGGACACCGATGGGGAAACGATTCACACGACTGTCACACCTTTTTTTTTTTTTTTTTTTTAAGTACAGATATTTAGTACGTGTCTGAATTGTGCGACTCACCTGAACCAAATAAAATGACCAAACAACTGTTGTTTTTTTAGACTGCATTTTAAATTATATTTGTCACGTAAAAACCAAGAAAAGAAACAAATTAACGAGTGTGTGAGCAAAAGGTACTTTGGGGTATCGGGGTTAGTTAACTGAAGCGTGTACTTCAGTGGAATCCTTCCTCGATGTCTAGGGTGAACGGTGCGATCAGAGAGATGCTTCTGTTTGGTCTCTGACTCCTCAAGCCGCCGTGTCCTCATCTTCACAGCTACTAGAAGTGCAAAACAAGAGCAACACGTTAGAAAGTAACCGTTTATGTGTATTATGGCTAAAAACGAATTACAGCAATCTATTCCAAGACACAACCTGCATTACAGCGTTTGCGTTTTTACAGTTACTACGACTACTACCACTATTCTACAATTCTCTCCTTCCTTGGTGTGTGACCCGTCACAACTCATCGTGCGCTTTCTGTTCGGCCTGTGCCACCCTCCTCTTCCTCTACTGACGTCTACTCTTCTCAGTCTTCTACAGCCACTTACTCTTCTCTCCATCATGTCCACCAGCTCTTTCTCGGTCACTGTGCCAACACTAAGAGTCCCTGTCCTCAGATCGATGCCCTTCCTCTTCTTCTCTCTACCTCTTCTCTCTACACACTCACTACAATAGTGATGACTGATGGTTCAAACACACACACACTCACAACAATAGTGATGATTGAAACACACACACACAACAATAGTGATGATTCAAACACACACACTCACAACAATAGTGATGATTCAAACACACACTCACAACAATAGTGATGATTCAAACACACACTCACAACAATAGTGATGATTCAAACACACACTCACAACAATAGTGATGATTCAAACACACACTCACAACAATAGTGATGATTCAAACACACACTCACAACAATAGTGATGA
>MU204349.1:3069762-3105186 GCA_017309775.1 Paedocypris sp. Pulau Singkep | reverse complement strand
AGAGAGAGAGAGAGAGAGAGAGAGAGAGAGAGAGAGAGAGAGAGAGAGAGAGAGAGAGAGAGAAACAGGAGAGACAGACATGATAGAAAGAGAGACGGAAGGAAGGAAGAGATGGAAGAAAAAGAGGGAAAAAGAGATAAAGAGATGCGAGAGGGGCTGCGGTTTAGGCGGGCAGTAGATAAGACCAGGTGGTTTATTTCTCTTTTAAAGGACTGAGGGGAACAAACCTCTCGGCTGAGGGTCTCGAACCCAGTGGCGCCACAGACCCGAAGCTTCACGAGACTCTGGCGTTAGACAGAAGGTCGGTGGTTCGACGCGCCGGTGACTGATGTTCGCGACAGGTTCGGAAGGTTCCAGAGCTTCAGAAGAAACACTCCCCCTCGGGCGCCGAGCGCGGGAATTGGACCTGCGCGCGCCACGCAACGGCAATATCGCGAGGAGGCCAATTAACAGAAACGCGCGGAGTAAATGAAAGATGCGAGATAAGACGCGCCGTGACCGGGGCTGTAATCAGGTAATGACATCAGGAGGCGCCGCTGTTCGAGCTCCACTAGCGGCGGTACAGGTGCGCGCCACGTGACTCAGCCACAGCATCCAGGCTCCGCCCATGAACGGCGCGCACTTTGATGGCGTCACGGTTCTGCTTCTGACAAACTGAAAGGTTGCCTTGCCTGAATATAAAGCCTGCTGCTATAAGAAGAATAACACGCGCGTGTGACGGAGAGCGTCATCATCATCCTGCCTGGAGATCTTCTGGACAGGTCAAAGGTCAGGGAAACTATCAACACCATCAGCTCTGACCCTGCCGTCCGCGGAGCCACAACTACCACACAAGCAAAAAAGGACATTAACAACACCATTAAAGTTCTACAATCTACTGATAAAATCAAGACCTAGTTTCAGAAAACGTCGTAAACGCTGCAAAAGTGACAAGAACCAACAAATTGAACTGTAACAAAAGTTTTATTGAGAGGAAAGTGACTGGCCGCGTGACAGACGTGTGTTGATGCGGTAGGAATGAGCTTCATCTGATTGGCCGGTGGTGGTGACATCACACACTCAGCAATGACGTTATTGCACATGTCAGTGATTCTGGAAACGCTTCTGAAACTACGGAACGACGGGAAACAAAAGACATTAAACTACAAACGTGGAGGCGGATCAGCTGACGTCCTGCGCGGTGACGAGTGGGCGTGTCATGACGACACAGCAGAACCGCGTCCGCCCGACACGAGTCAGAGATGATTCTGATGAAGGACGGGCCGCTGGCACCAGCACTGATGATGATGATGACGGAAGACGACGAACGAGCTGAATTACCCAGAAGCACAAGTGTTCAGAACATTGACTGTGGAGTAACATACACACGCGTGACACTCTCTCTCTGCTTCTGACGAGAACACACACACACACACACTCCGAAACCATGACACGCCGCTGCAGCCGCGCCACTAGCTTCCGTAAAATACAGTAAAAGAGACGCATGTCGTCCTGCCTCTGTTAATAAAGTGATTTACGCACGCGCACATACACACACACACACACACACACGTCTGTGAGTCTGAAAAGAACAGAGCGCTTCGCCCTGAACAGAAATGATCCCCTGTACACTTTAAATTAAATAAATTAAGACATGAACACTAACGAATGAGAACCCGCCCCCTCCGGCCTTTGAGCCAATCACACTTCAGTGCTGCAGCTGGTGGGCGTGGCTTGTGGAAGGGGCTGACAACTGAACAAGGTGGTGGCTCAGGAGCTGCTGGTCAGAGAAGATCTGGACTGAACCTCGGAACCGTCTGCGCGCACACACACACACACACTTTAGCATCTTCGCTCTGACGAGTATCAGACACCTGAGTTTTCAGGCACCTGAGCCGAAGCTGAAGAGCGGCGGCAGCTCGCGGCCAGTGGGCAGACGGGCACCAGGCTGGCGCAGCTCGTCAAAGAAGGCGTGAGCGCAGGCCTGCAGCGGAGACAGACGCGTGACCGGTGTGTATTCCAGCAGCCGCGAGCACAGCGCCACCGCTTCTGGAGGAGTGCGCGGCTTGAACACCTGCACAGACACACACACACAGATAAGCCCCGCCCCTGACCTCTGCGCAGACACACACAGCGCTCACCTTGCTCCAGGGATGTGCTTTGATCTGCGGGAACTTGAACTCGGTGTAGTTTGGGTTCATCTCGCGGATCTGCTCACGTGTCGGGGTCCCGAGGATCTGAAGCGCACACACACACACACAGTCACCAACACACACACACACACACAGCGGGTCCGCTCGCCTCCACACCTTGATGATCTCCACCAGCTGGTCCACGCCGCTGTCCCCGGGGAAGATGGGCTGTCCCAGCAGCAGCTCCGCCAGCACACACCCCGCTGACCAGACGTCGATGTTGGACGTGTAGTCTGTGGCGCCGAAGATCAGCTCCGGGGCCCGATAGTAGCGCGAGCAGATGTAGGAGACGTTGGGTTCTCCTCGCACCAGCTGCTTGGCGCTGAAGCAGACCACCACCAATCAAACGCCTGCCCCGCCCCCGCCTCACACACTCCACCCACCTGCCGAAGTCGCAGAGCTTGAGGACGGCGGTCTCGGGGTCCACCAGCAGGTTCTGGGGCTTGATGTCACGGTGACACACACCCTGGGAATGGATGTAGGCCAAGCTGCGGAACAGCTGGTACATGTAGACCTGCGCGACACACCCATCAGGACCCGCTGCACCCGCGCCAGAGCCACACCCACCTTCACGTAGAAGACGGGAATGATGGTCTTGGCTTTGCTGTAGCTGCGGGCGACTCTGTAGACCGTCTCCGGGACAAAGTCCAGCACCAGGTTGAGATAAACCTCGTCCTTCTGAAAGGCAGCGGTGGCACATGAGGGTGTGTGAGGACGTGTGAGGGCGTGTGACCACGGCAGCGTCCCACTCACCTTCTCCCCGCTGCAGTAGAAGTAGTAGCGCAGCCGGACGATGTTGCAGTGGTCGAGCTTCCTCATGATCTGAAGCTCCCGGTTCTTCACACGAGACAGTAGTGTTAGACACACACTCTCTCTCTCACACACACACACACACACACACACACACACACTCTCTCTCTCTCCCTCTCTCACACACACACACACACACACACACACTCTCTCTCTCTCTCTCACACACACACACACACACACACACACACACACACACTCTCTCTCACACACACACAGACAGACACACACCTTAAACCGCTTGTCCTGCAGCACCTTCTTGATGGCCACCCACTCCTGGCTGTCGATGAGCCGCGCCTGATACACCACACCGAACGAGCCGTTCCCGATCACCTTGATGTCGGTGTAGGACACTTCCTGCGGCCGCTCCGGACCCTGACCCGGGGTCGCCACCACTGTCGTCACCTTCCCGCCTGAAACACCAGGTGTCCACACAGATGTTCCTCGGGTCTCGACCTTTACGTAACGTCCATTTAATCTCTCACACAGACACACACACTCGCCGTGGATTAAAAGCCTGACAAACGTCAAAAACCGAACGTGCAGAAAGGCGTCAGGTCGCGGCTCTGGCGAGTGTTTGTGTCGGTTTGGACGCTTTAACGTGACGTTCTACAAAACCAAAGGACCGCGACACACACACACACACACACACACACACACACACACACACACACACACAAACCTACGCACACGCAAACACACACACTAACCGCTCGGCTTCGAGTTCGCGCCGCCGGACGAGGCCTGTGAGACCCCGGAGTTTCCTGAGCTGCTGCTGCCCGGGACGGCGGCTGATGCGGCGGGCGCTGGCGCTCCAGGGGGCTCGGCGAAGGAGCTCGTCCTGGCCCGTCCGCTGGCGCTCATGTCGGCCTGGCAGCGCGGCAGCTCCGGCGGGCGGTGACTGGCGTTTCCCCGGGCGGCTTGTCCCGGTGCCGAGTGAAACATCCGGTTAAAAGCAACAAAACGACAAATCCTTTCGGAGCGACACTGCGCGCTCGCCGAGACGCGCGCGCGCACTCACTCACGTGCGGCGGATACGCGCGGGGCCTCGTGGGAAATGTGGTTCGGCGCCGACCGAGACGTGATTTGTTTTTAACTTGAGGACTTGCGCGGTTATCAGGTATTGCATTGCACGTACACGCGCATTCGAACGAGATCCTGCAACTTCAGATGTATTTCATTTCTTTCATCTTCCCTTTCTGAGTTACGGGAAGCCGAAGACAAACTCGCCATCTCTGGAGCAGCGCTCGACCAATCACAGGGCAGGACATGAAACACACAGCACTTGCATATCAAGCTATAATAAAAGCAAAACAAAAAAAGACCCGTTGGAAGCCGTTGGAACCTTCTCACCACCAGTGCTGTTCTTCTGAGTGAAGGAGCTGTGAGATTATACACTCAGAAAGAAAAGAACGAGCAGACAAACCCCTGCAGGCTGCACACGCCAGCTTGTGTTAGGTCTTTTATTATTATTATTATTATTTGTCATTTCAATAATCTCTTTTAGAAATATTGCACATGGTCAACACGCCTGTGGTCGAGTTCACAACTCCATCTTTCTCACAAACTCCCTCGCACATATAAAGACATTGGATACAGAATCATAGGGTGAACACGCATACATGTGCAGGTAGGTGTGTGTGTGTGTGTGTGTGTGTGTGTGTGTGTGTGTGTGTGTGTGTGCGCGGCGCATCCCGGCTGATTGTGAAAGAAACGTGCTGCTGTTCCGCAGACATCTGATAACAGTCTGTCCTTGCTGAGGAACTGAACATACACACACACACACACTCTGTATATATACTTATGTTGGACATATAGAAATATATAGTCATATTTATACATTTATACGGTCACACATTCAAGTGAACACTGAAGAGCTTTTTACACTCGTCTTTCAGACAAACCTGATGCTAAAAGTGCTGGGGTAGTTCCTTCTCCTGGTGGCAGCACTGGCGCTCGCTTCCTGTCCAATCAACCGCTGAACATCTATGGCACTAACAGGTCTACTTAAAAACAAGACGTATAAAAACAAGACCCGCCCACTCGTCCTATTGCACCAATGAAAGGGGAGGCAGAGTGAGTAGGAGGAGCTCCCTGAAAGTGACACTGCTGGAGGAGATGAGGAGCTGGGGAAGCGAGGCAGTCTGTCGTCTGTCGTCTGTCCCAGAACAAACACTTCCTGATTTCAAGCGCGGTCCGGGACCACGTGTTGTGCAAATCCATCAAATATAAGAATGAGGAGAAGACAGAGAAACGCACACGGTCAGTTCCACGGTCACGACAGCACAACCAGGATCTGAGGAGCGTCTGGTCTGAGGTGAAGACCCTCGGCTATTGCTCTCCTCGCTCTCTCCAGTAAAAGTGCAAGCGCATCAATCCCTCCGCCTTCCTCGTCTTTGATTGAAAGTCAGCAACGCTCCGGTTTCCTCTTACGTCCGCTGGATTGAAAGCGGCGCGGACCGTACTGAGCACGTGCAGACCGGGCCCGCGGCGCAGCATTAAAAGGGCTCGAAAATTCTGATGGGAGGTGAAGCCACACCCCAAGAAGGGGGAGGAGACCGGCATATACAAATAGGTGTGGCCTAAAGCGCTGTGTAACAGTTGCTTGTGCGGGTGAGAGCGCGTGATTTATCTGCATTGCATAATGTGTGTGTGTGTGTGTGTGTGTGTGTGTGTGTAAGTGCGTGTGCGTGTGTGACCCGCTGGTGTGGAACCTGTGCTGTGTATCTAGAGAGCCTCACACTCCCCTCAGCGCTTCATCTGGACTCCTGCGGCTCCTCGGCCTGCGGCTCCTCACACTCGGAAGCGTCCGGTGGCGCCGGATTGGCTGTTCCGGGGGCGGGGGCGGAGTCTGTGCTGGCCGACTGCATGATCTTCTGCCTGACCTCGCGGATCTTCAGCTGCAGACACAGCTTGTTGGGGAAGGTGTCGGAGTGACGCGCTTGGAAGGCGGCGGTGGCTTGAGCTGAGGGGAACACACAGCGGTCAGTGACACACACACACACACACCGCAGCTACACGCCGCACCTGAGGGGAAGAAGCCGTGCTCCTGGAACAGCTGCATGACCAGTGTCCGGCGCTGATCCAGCATCCGCCGCAGCGAGGAGGACGGGACACGCTCCAGCTCCTCCAGGATGTGCTCCGTCTCCCCAACTGGTGACAAGCGCAGCAGGTGAGACGAGTGAGTGTGTGAGTGAGTGAGTAATAATAATAATAATAATAATAATGAGTATTTGTGAGTGTGCGCGAGTGAGTGAGTGAGTGTGCGCGAGTGAGTGAGTGAGTGTGCGCGAGTGAGTGAGTGAGTGAGTGTGCGCGTGTGAGTGAGTGAGTGAGTGTGCGCGAGTGAGTGAGTGAGTGAGTGTGCGCGAGTGAGTGAGTGAGTGAGTGTGCGCGAGTGAGTAAGTGAGTGAGTGTGCGCGAGTGAGTAAGTGAGTGAGTGTGCGCGAGTGAGTAAGTGAGTGAGTGTGTCCGCGTGTGTGTGACTGTGTAGGTGTGTGTCTGTGTGTGTGAGTGTGTAGGTGTGTGTGTCCGTGAGTGTGTAGGTGTGTGTCCGTGTGAGCACCCACCGGGCCGGTCGAAGGTGAAGATGTCTCCCTCACACTTGGCGGCGCTCATGGGCGTGTTGGGCTCGGAGCTGCAGCTGGACATGCGGCGGCTCTTGCGTCTGGGGGAGCTGGGGTCATCAGCTGAGTCCAGGTCTGAGCGGCAGGAGGAGCAGCAGAGGTTCACACGACAGACAGACAGACAGGTGTGTAGTGGTGTGGAGACACTGACCGGTGGAGTTCCTCCTCCTCTTGCGGTAGCTGCCCAGGATGACGCGTGGAGACGTGGCCAGGCTCTGCAGGTTGGGCGAGGGCAGCACCTCCTCGGGCTTGAACTCGGGCAGCTCAGCCAGACGCTTCTCGAAGGAGGAACCGCTCAAGCCCCTGGAACACAGGCGGTCGGTCAGTGGGCGGGTCGTCGGGTGGGGTCAGACGCTCACTGACCGGTCGCTGGTCTCGCTGGTCTTCAGGGGCGGCGGGCGGCTCTTGGTCTTCTTCCCGGGCGGCGGCGAGCAGGAGGTCCGTCTCTCTGCGTCTCCCTCCGTCTCCTCAGCACCTGAACCATCACGTCTGTTACACTTTCACACGTGTCTTTATTTATCTACAACTAAAAACTGTTGTAGTTTCTGTAATTCTAACTGTATAGTGTGGAGCGTGGATTTGACCTGCATCAGGGTGTGGCTGTCCCGGCTCCTCCTCACGCGTCTCACTTCCTGTCTGTGTGTTGCCAAGCGTGGGATCAGACACGAAGCTCGGGTCGGTCACAGGAAGTGTGGGGCGCGTGGAGGGCGGAGCAGGAGGAGGAGAAGCGGAGGTGTGAGGAAGACCTGAGGAAGAACGGGACGTGCTGAAACCCTTGCTCCACACAACGTGCCTTCACTCACCTGGCGGAGCGAGTGCGGCTCCCGGGGGCGGAGTCTGAGGAGCAGGGGCCGGAGCAGAGCCGCGACTCGACTGGACGTACGTGATCCTGCGACAGTCAAGACACGGAGCAGTTACAGAGTGAACAGGAGGCGGGGCCAGGGGAAGCGTGTCCGGGAGAGGCGCGCACCTGGCTGGGGAGGGCGTGAGCAGCAGCGAGTGAGAAGCGCCGGGCCCCGGGGACACCACGGAGGCGGAGCTTCCTGCAAGATGAGCCACGCTCGGGACCATCGGGCCAATCTGAATGATCTGAAGCAGCAGCAAAGATTCCAGCGGTCAGTCGACAGCGCTTGACCAGCACTCCGCGGACGCCCTATCACCATCTTCTCGTTTAACCCAGGACCAGAGAATCAAAACTCAAGCCACTCTACCTTACTTCCTGTCTGAGCCGCAGTCTGGACAGGAAGTGATGAGCTCAGCAGGGAAATGGGTTGCAGAGGAGCTGATCCAGCGGTCGTCATGGGAACCAGCATCTTGCTCTGCAGGACCGCGGCCTGAGAAACTACACACACATACACAAACCTGAAGCACGCTCTCTCACGTCAACACAAGTGTGAAGGTCCTCTCACCTACTCCCGGCCCCGCCCCTGAATGCAGCCCATTGGTCAGCGTGACATCGGCAGATGCGGCGTGGGGCAGGACCAGCGCGCTGGAGGCGGAGCTGGTGGGGAGAGTGGGCAGGATGTACTGCAGCTGCGTCACAGGCTTCACACTGGCGGGGGGCGTCATGGGCGGGGCAGGAATAAACTGATGGTGGAGGAGGGGAAGGGGGACGGCGCTGTGGCCGGGGGGCGGGTGGGCAGACGGTGCGATGAGCTGAACAGCGGATTGGCTGGAAAAGGCTCCTCCCAGAACAAGACCGGTCACCAAGCCGCCCTGTCCGTTAGATTTGTCAGAGGAGGAGTAGTACCCGCCTCCTGAAATGACCCCGCCCCCTCCAGGACCAACCAGCAGCTTGTGCTTGCCCTCGGCCGGCTTGCTGGCGATGGGGACGGGGGTGCTGGTGACGGGCCGCACCACACTGGTCACCACGGTGCTGGCCATCCTGGGAGCTCCACCCGCATCGTGTGGCGAACGAGAGGCTCCGTTCTGTCGCTCTGCACTCTTCTTTTTCTTCTTCTGTTCTTCATCTCGGTCGCCAGAACACGCAGGAGACGAGCCGACGCGCTGGAAATCAGAAGTCACACGATATCAGTCTCACACACATGACACAGCTGACCTGAATCTCTGGAGGTGTGTGTGTGTGTGTGTGCGAGTGTGTGTGAGTGAGTGAGAGTGTGTGTGTTTGTCAGAGTGTGTGTACCGTGCTGTCGGCTTCATCAGTGTGATCCTCATCATCCTCACTGTCGGTCACTCGCTCTTTACACTTCAGGTCGATGAAGCCCTCGGTGACAGAGTCGTCTGCGGACAATCACAGCGCTGGGGTCAGACGAGCGTCACGGCGATCACGTGATGTACTCGCCTATGACATTATCATCCACGTCTTCCTCACAGATCACCATGCGCTCGTCATCGCTGGTGCCGTCCTCGCTGGGCCGGCGCGTCTGCGTGAACATCTCCCTCTCTAGCGTGTGCACTGCACTCTGGGAGAAGGCGCGGGGACGCTGCTGCTGCGCTCCTGAGGCGGCGCCGGACGAAGGGGACGTCCAGCTTGGCCCCGCCCCTCTGTGCTCGGGCCCCTGAGACGTGACGTGAGCCTCTGTGTGTGGGGGGGAGGGGTCAGTGTTCCTCACGGGTGATTTCACTGGACGATGACGGACAGACCTGCGCTCTCGGAGACGCTGCGCTCGCGTGCGTCTTTGGCCCCTGAGATCCCGCGGCCCTCGGACAGCGACTTCCTCCGGTCTTTGTTACACCACTTCCAATCGGGATACGCACGGAAATGAGCCTCCTTCACCTGTGAAGAGGAGCGGGCGTGAAGAAGAGCGCCCCCCCTCTGGCCCCGCCCCCCCTGTGCGCACCTGGAAGGCGAGGTCGTGGTACTTCTGCTTCTCTTTGGGGCCCAGCGCGTACCACCACTCGCCCAGGATCTTGCTGACGGTGCGGTTGTCCTGGTTGGGGTGGCGCTGGTGCACCAGGGCGCGGTGGCGCTTGCTGAAGATCATGAAGGCGTTCATGGGCCGGCGGATGTGATCCTTCTCACGCTGTGCACAAACGGTAAAAGACGGTCACTTCCTGTCGGGCAGCCAGGCTCAGACGGACACCGCACCTTCTCCGCCTTGTTCTTGTCCTCTTTGGGAAGAGCGCTGAGCGACTGAGTCCGCCGCTTCACTGTGCTGCCGGACGGAGCCGCGTCTGGACCCGGGAAAAACCTGAGAACAAATACAGAACAGCTACTTACAAATATCTGTTTTCAATTAAAGGGCATCCAGCAATCTATCGTTTACACCTATTGATCTTTTAAGACATTACATTTTTTTTTTTAAATTGTATTTTTTAAATGTAAAATGTTGAGTGCAATGATTTCTGACGCTTTAGCGGTTGTTTTCTCAAAATGTTAAAGTTCAATAAAACATGTTTTCGCACTCACTTTCTTTAAGTCAACTAGTATAAGCTAATTTATCACAGATATAGTAGAAATACTTTAATGTCCACCTGCAAAAAAGTGAAGTGTCTAAGTGTAGTTTATGTGAGAAACCCTGAGGAACCACAAAGATGATGCGTCTGCTGGAGTCACCAGCAGGATCTTCCTCAGCAGGTTATTTTCTAGTGTTTCTTGATGATGTTAATGTCTCTAATCTTTCTTGTGATGCCATGTGACGCTAGAAGAGATGCCAACTGAAGAATGATTTTGAAAATGAATATTTTGTTTCTAAGCTGTAGGACTTTCCACCAGTATAAGCCACAAAGTAAAAACTAAGATAAACTTTTAAAATTTTAAAACATTTGTCTGACATTTTATAACAAAATAGTAGACGTAGAATTTTATCATAAATGAAGTACCATGTTAAATCACTATGTGTTAAAATTTTGGTATAACTGTGTTTTATTGCTAATTTAAATACAAATAAATACTAATATATGTTAAATACTATATTAAAAAATACCATCTGAAAGAGCCCCCCCCCTTATTAAAATGATCAGATGTGGCGATATGAATGCTGAGGTAGTTACAGGTCGTCGGCGTCGCTCTCGGTCTCGCTGTCTTCAGCACACGGCGGGGGGCGGGACGGGGAGCCGCGGTCACTCTGCGTCTGTTCAGGACACGCCTCCGTCACCAGGGCGACGCCACAGCGCGGCTCTGCACCACAACAGTCGTTAAACCTCGCGACGTCACCGGACACACCCGTCAAACCTGTGCTGTGGTTGGTCAGCGTCTGGCCCTCCGCCGGCGGAACGGATGCTTTTGATTGGCTGGTCTCTAGCAGAGGAACCAGCGAGTGCCAAGGGAACACGGGCACGGAGCGCGGCTCCACGTTGGTCCACACTGCAGACACAGAAGAGCGACACTTAGTTCACGAGAGGGGCGGAGTCACCAGACGCATCTCACCTGTCCCGGGGCGTCCCATGATGATGTCTTTGCGTGGCGCGGGATGGGGCGACTCTGAGGGCAGGATGAGGGGCAGGAGGGCGGTGGGTGAAGGGTGGCAGGCCAGCGGCTGTGGCAGAGCGCTCCCGAGCGAGTTCTTCTTCTCCTGCTCTTTTATTCCTGAGCCGGTTATTGCTAGTACGGGTGCGGGCACAGCGTCAGTGGTGGACACGCCCAGAGGGGTGGAGTTTGAATGAGAGCGGAGACCTGAAGCCGCTGGTGCTGACGACTGAGACGACGTCACCAAAACCAGAGTGGAGGCGGGGCCGCGGAGGTGATTGGCTCCGTTGGTGGCGGCGCCGTTGATGGGCACCGGGGCCTGGAGGGCGGTGGGGTGGTGCGAGAGCTGGCTGTGCCCTCGAGAGCGGGCGTGATCTCGCCGACTCAGAGGACCGTCACTAAACTTCGCCAACGGCACGTCTGGATTACGGACGATGACGGGGGAATCGCGTGGCACGATTCGGCGTGCGTCCTGCGAGAGTGGCGAGGGAGGCGTGGGAGAAACCAGCATGGGCGGTGGCGTGGAGGCGGCGGAGGACGGGTGAGCGGTGACGCTCCTGTGGCGGGAGAACGACAGGGCAGAGGGAGCGGCGGGTTGGCATTGGGGCGACAGAACCCTGAACGCCGCCGCGCTGCCCAGACCGTCGCCCACCTGCGAGTCAGACTTGGTGTAGTCGGGCGTGGGCAGCGGGGGGGGCAGAGAGTCCAGCTTGCGCTTGCTGGGGCTCATGGGAACAGTGAACGTCAAGTTGGTCTGAAAAGTGGGCACGATGCCGGAGAGATGGCGCTCGCGCTCTGTGCCCGGGGGGATCTTGGTGCCGCTGAGGTGGCGAGGTCGTCGTGGGGTCAGTGGCGAAGATGCGGTAATGGGGCTAAAACTTGTGGGGCGAAAGCCAAACAGCGGTGAGGGTGAGGGCGAGGGTGCGGGAGAGAAGGGCGACTGATTAGAGACGGGCGAGTAGGAGGGCGTGCAGGAGCGAGAGCTGCCCAGCGACACCAGCATGTTGGCCGCCTCGCACTCGTCGAAGTCGAAGCGGGACAGGTCGCGGGTCAGCTCCTGGGGGAGGAGCGAGGTCATGACCAGGCGTGGCCGAGAGTCTCCGCCCCTACTGCTGGCCTCGCTGCTGTCCCGAGAGTTGTCGTCCCAGTCGTACTCGCTGCTGGCTCGCCCGCTCAGGCGCAGGTCAGGGGTCAGAGTGCCCGTGCTGCTGGCACCGCTGCGGTCACGCCCCGCGCCGCCGCCCGCCTCCATCTCTTTGGTGCGCATGGAGAGGTGCCGCGAGCAGTAGCCGCGCCGCTGGGACTCTTTGGAGCAGCCCTCGCGCGAGCACAGGCGGCGCCACTGTTTGCCGTTGAACTTCTTGCGGATGCCCGTGGGCGTACACACCACGTCGCCCTTCTTGTACTTCTGCTGGGCGGCAGTGAGCGGCGTGCGGGAGCGTGAGGACGAGGAAGAGGACGAGGTGCCGAGAGAGCTCAAGCTGGGAGTCTTGTCCCCGCGGGAGGAGGCGGTGGGCAGGGGCGTGGAGGAGAGGAGCGCTGCGCCTGTAGCAGAGTCCAGGCCGATGAGCACAGAGGGGTGAGTGGGCAGAGGAGCGAGGGGCAGGTGGGGGGCGATGGGGGTGGGCAGGCCTCTGACCAGCGGGGGGTGGGGGTAGTGCGGCTTGGACAGGATGGGCCTGTGCTGAGAGGCCGCGCCCGGCGCTTTGGGTGCGGAGAGGCACTCGTCGCCGCGGCTGATCCTGCTGACCTCCATGTCCTCCTCGGGCGTGGACGGGTGCAGAGGGTGATGTCGGTGCCGCTCCTGCTCCGCGTCCTTGCCGTGGTCCCAGATCCTGAAGACGGGCGTGATGGCGGCGCTGAGGGCGGAGGAGGACAGGTGTGAGGTGAAGGGCACCGTCACTGGGTGCAGTAGACTCTGAATCTCAAACCCGGGCCTGGTGATCTGAACCACCTCGGGCTCCACTTCCATCTCTTCTTTCTCCTCCCACTCTCTCTTTTTTACTCCGACATCAGTGCCCGGGTCAGCTGACGAGGGTGGCTCTAAATCCCACGGAGGCGTCAGGAGACGCAGGTCTTGTCGCGTGACTCGGGCGGTTTGGGCGTGTCTCAGGTGCCCCTCCTCTGTGCCGGGCACATCCTGCTTCAGCTGAACCTGATATGGAGACGATGAGGTGGGATCCAGCAGGACGACGACAGCTTCCCGGTACCGCTGATGAGCGCCCTCGCCACCCTCCGCTCCGTCCGGCACGCAGACGTGTGTGCCCAGAGCCACTGGGGCCGTCCCGGGAGGAGGCGCGTCTAAGATCAGGTCAACGGAGTCAGAAGCCACTCGGAAGGGGTACTTGGTGACGGCCTTCTCGCCGGCGAGCTGCACCTCCACGCTGCCCTGCCCCTCGCTGACCCGCCGGACCACGCCGGGCCGGAACACTCTGGACACCTCCCCCCGCTGGTCACGGGGCCACCCCTCCTGCTGTCGGGGAACCTGCCGGGCCAAAACCCGCTGATTCTTCAGCCCCTTGGCCAGGACCCGCGCCACACTGGACGGGGAGGAGCCGGGCGTGTGGGCACTCTGGGGGCGGGGGGCGTCGAGGTCGGCCGAGTGCTCGCTGGCTGTGTCCGTGGAGGAGCATCTGGGGGGGCTGACCGCACACGTGTTTGTCTCCCCCGCTCCACCCTTACCCGACGGCCCCGTGTGGAGCGTGTAGGGCGGCGGATCGGAGCTGGCGAAGCCCTGACTGGCACCGGAGCCGCTGCTGCTCTGTGGTGGAGTGCCCGTGTGCCCCTGGTTGCCCGCGCAGTGCTCAGACGTGTACTTCTTCTTGGGCACGCGGGCTTTAAAGGTGGCGGTCTTGCGGTTGGAGGAGGCGTTGGGGCTGTTGCAGGCACTGGCCGCGCTGCTGCTGCTGTCGCTCTGGGCTCCGCCCGTCTTACAGCGCCCGCTCGCATCACCCGCCGTCACATCACTCTGCATCCCGTCCTTGTCAGGAGACGCGCTTCTCCCAAACGGCTCTTCCTGTGAGGAGTCCGACACGGAGGAGGCGTGTCTCTGCGGGGAGGAGGCGGGGGCCTGAGGGCCGCTCTCAGCCGTTCTTCTCTTCACCCCCTTGGCGCGGGTGGAGGGGGGCGAGCGTCTGCCTTGCTTCTTGATGGGCTTCATACTTGCTCTTAAGCGTAATCCTCTAGGTTTCCCACGCGTCCCAGTCTATCACGATCTCCCAGTCTGTTTCCCTCGTGCATGCCGCCCTCACGCCACCCGCTCCACGTCTACTCCTGCTCCTCCTTATAGTGTTAATCCCTGAAATGAAGCACAAGACACCGTGTTAATCTGACCACTGATGCACAGACTCTTCCTGACACGAGTGTTTTAGTATTTACACATGATAGAAACCACCAGAGCAGCATCAGGCCCTTCACTGGGACGTTACGCGCGAGACCAGCAGGCCCGGACACGCCAGCGCCGCTTTTGTGTTGGCGAGATCGGAGAAGGCGGGGGGAATTCCTGCTGCTGTGGTATTTCTGTCTCTCTTTCGCACACACTCTGATTGTCTCTCTCTCTCTCTCACACACACACACACACACACACACACTCTCACTCTCTCTCTCTCTCTCTCACACACACATTATCCCTCTCTTTCTCTCTCTCTCTTTCACACACACACAGACACACACATTATCCCTCTCTTTCTCACACACACACACACATACACACACACACACACACACTATCCCTCTCTTTCTCTCTCCCTCACCCACACACAGTCTCTCACTCTGACTGTCTTTCTCTCCATCTAACACACACACACACACACACACACACACACACACACACACACACACACACACACACACACACACACACACACACACACACACACACACACACACACACAGCCTCTCACTCAAATGACCTTTCTGAATCGGTTACTCAGGCGATACACTCCTACAGTCTTCACTTCCTGTCAATGTGCAATTGTGAAATGTGCTTTACTACTGTCACTCGTCAAACTGAACGTCCTTCAAGAGAAGTGCTGCTCTTCTTGCAGACTACGACAAATATTATCAAGCACAAATAAACGTGCACGTAGATGATGCGTCTCCCATTTAACCATCATCAAGAGAAGATAATCCACACGCATCACACAGACCCATCTCGAGAACGTGAATAAACGCATGACGTCACTGTCTGTACGTCACACTCGCATCTAAGAGAAGTAAATCGCAATCAAACTTCACTGAACGTTTGCGTCTGAACGCTGCGGGAGGCTGGAGTAGTAACTCGTACAGTTACGTTCTGAGGAAACCTCACACGTGAAGCTCAACTGAAGAGCTTTTTAGTGCGAAGCGAAACACTTTCCACGAGCGTCTGTGATATTTACACGGATTCTGCGGGGTTTCGCGCGTCTGCGTCACTCGTGCACGTGCTGTGCGTGTGAAGCGGTGACGGCTGCGGGTGATGAGGCTGTGGGCCGCTCCCGGGCTTCACTCCCGCTGACGGGCCCGAGCGCCTCACCAGGCCGCGGAGCACAGACAGTCCGGAAAACACTGCACACGCGCGGCCAAACGCCTTCACGTGACGGACCCACGCAGATCCGCGCGCTCGAACAGGCCACGCGCCGCGTCTGAGGCGGATTCACCCGAGCCGACACGCCGAAAGGTCGTTCACCGCTGCGCCGAGGCTTGTTCAGGGATGTGGCCGCCGTCGGGGAAACTTTCTAGGCCGAGAGTGCACCCACACCCCCGGGTCAGCCGCGCGGGGAAACATGCGCCATTTCACGCGATTCACGGCAGGAAAACAAACACGTCACGACGGGAAAATCCACACGAACCCGCGGCGGAGCTGCAGCGCTGCAGGCGAAGCCTTCACTCACCCGCGGATGTCGACAGCGCCCCGTCACCTCGTCGATTATTCCTTTAAAATCACGGAACCTCGAATAAAAGCTGCGCAGACGCGTGTCCGGTTCCGTAAGCGAGACATTAAAAGTCCGGCCGCCGCGGTGTCGCTACTCCAGAGTCGCAAAATGGTGAATGAAGCTCTAAGCTCCGACGACCAGCGACGACATCCAATCAGACGCCACGAAGTCTACAGTAGCCAATCGCGCTTCGGATAGCAACAACGAAGGCGGGGCCACCTGCCAGAATCGCGCTGATTGACAGCGAACACTGGCGAATCACTTTGGGAAAAACAAAAAACAGCTGGCAGATCATGAAACTATTTCAGCCAATGGGAATCAAAGAGGGGCGGGACAGGAAAATACAGTGAGCGGAAGAAAGCGGAATACTGTATTACTGTGTTTCCTACTTCTCGAGACTTGTTTTGTGCACGAGTTTTTGATCATGAACGAGTAATAATAATAGTAATAATAACTTAGCTCCGCTTCAAACCGAAATATAAAGTGCAACTCAACATGTCTCCTACAAGTTAACAAACATAAAAATGTGATTATTTGGGATAAAAACATAAATTGCCGTTAATTATTCTTACTGCACACAGTGCGTGTGTGTGGTTCACACGTTACGACGTAGCACTTTTACTCACACAAATCCAACCAATCACGGAGTTTATCACTACGTCAGAAATCTCCCTCACCCACCTCTCACTGAGAGCGTCATCAAATCAGCCTTTGATTGGTCAAACTGAGCAGGACTTCCGACCAATGAGGGCGCAGCGTGCGGTCCACGTGTCACTGTTGCCATCACCGCTGCCGCTAAACGGGAAAAACCGAGAAAAAACGCGTCGCGCTCTTGTAAACGATCAAACTGACGACACTTCCCCCCGAAAAGCAAGGGAAAACACAGAATTTACAAGCACTGCAGTTTAATGAACTAGACTGAATGAACGAACGAACGACAATAAGTGACTCTTTGCACTCAAACCTTTGATAATTCTTCAATGACAAGTCACTTCAACATGGACTGTGGTGGAACCGTGTTAAGCAGAGTATTACACCGAAGCACTGTAGTGTATTACACCACTGATACGAACCAGGTGTGAGATGTGACCCTAATATACATTTGTATTTACACAAAAACAGATGAGAACCGCGAGCGGACGCCAGAGGGCGCTGTTTCTCTCTCACACAGCGTCGAGAGTTGAACCTGCCACCCAGACGTCGCAAAAACCCAGGCCCCTACTGCTTGTCCTGACACACTCACTCGCTTTATTTATTCACATCAACTGGACACATAAAAAGAGACGCGCGGATCTGATACGTCAGAACTGAATTTAATGAACCCTGATTACAGTAATTACAAGAGCAACAGAAGCAAATGAGGAAAGAAAAAGCTTGTGTGTGACAGAAGAACTTTACGGATAATATTCCTCCTCCTCGTCTTCCGCACCAGAGATATATGTACATACACGCGAAACATTAAAAAAACGACACTGCGAATAAAAACAGGCGCATAATAAGAGTCGGATGTTTTTCCATGTTCTCGCTGACATCTACGACCAGCGAGAAACGAAGCTCATATACGTCTGGACTACAACATCAGCTAACAACGTTACGAATGATAAATGGTAAAGGAAAGGATATATTAAAACAGCGGCGTTTATATTTTCTAGCAGATAAGGCAGCGGTCAGCTGAAATAAACGGGCGTGTTCCCTGCGTCAGGCCACGCCCACAACGATCCTGAAAAACCTCGTTCGACTTGATTCGACCTGGACCCGAGTGGATACAGCATCTAAAACCCTACGGGCACTTCAGTGATTGGTCGGCTGCGTTTCAATCCCTCCAATCGTGTGGCGGGTTGGCTGCGGCTCGGACCGCGCCTAAAACGTCTCTTCTGCTGATTTTGGCCCTTGAGAATCTAGCAAACACGGGGTGAGTCTGACGGGTTCATCTGAAATAGAATCGTATCAAAAGCCGCGGTCAGTTATCAAATATAAAGGACTATCAGAATACGCGGCGCTCTGGGGCGGGACATATAAGGCGTGAGCGTCTGACATCACTCTGGTGAGAAGGCACATGGAGCGCTACGGCCACGCCCCTGCTCCCTCAGCCAATAAATAATCAGGAGGAGCATCAGCCTGTGGGACTGGACCGGTGTGTAGGCGTGGTCCCTCCGGATCCGGTCTGGTTCTGCTGACGTGTGCGGTGGAGCGGGATCCCCGGGGGCTGCTGGTGGTGCAGGCACTTGTTTCTGGGTGAGGGTGACAGGGCGTGGCGGGGCGTGGCGCTCAGCACAGGTGGTTCTCCAGCGAGAGCTGTGCCGTGGCCCGCTGAAGCTCTGAGCTCACTCTTCTCTGGCCCGAGGCCAGCGGCGCCGTCAGACTCTCGGGGGCGGGGTCGTCCCTCTCTGCGCGGCTCTTCTTGTCCTCCGCCTCCTCCTGGCCCGCCTCCATGCGCTGGTCCTCGCTCCAGCGGCGTTTGAAGCGCAGCTTGAGGGGGATGCAGCGTGTTCCTCCGGGGCTGACGGGCGTGTCCCGCGGCTCTGTCTTCAGACTCGGGGCGGGGCCGGCGCCCGCTGGAGGCGCGGCCGGGGTCTTGAACACGTCTTCCTCCAGGTCGTCCTCGTCGGACACGGGCTCGCGGCTGAGGGTGGGCGGGGCTCCCCCGTCAGCGTGAGGAGGAGAGAAGACATCACACTCCTCCTCCTCCTCTTCGCTGATGTCGGTGACCTCCACCTCCTCCTCAGACTCCAGGTCAGAGATGGGTTCGATCTAGAAAGGCGGAGCACAGTGATGAGACGCTCGCTCGCCGACCAGTGTTCATTTAAGATTTTTAATTTAGTTTTAGTCATAGTATATTGAAATCCAAATAAATGTTTTCTGATAAATTAAGTCTCAAGAAAGAGACAAATAAATACAGTAAAATAAAATTAATTATAATCGCATCACGTTTATAAGTAATAAATGGTTGCACGGTAAAAAAAAGAAAAGTTTCAATCTCTTCAGGTGTGTTGTGTTTCTGCTTGTGATTGTTGCTCCACACGCGGCTACAGATAGTTTTTCTAAAGTCACGTCGAATGTGAAACTAATCCATATATCTGAGTGTTGTTTCCTCCTGGAGAAGACGTTACTGAAGACACTCGCCTCTATCACTCCCTCACCAGCTCACCCAGTCACCGTGTTTAACCTGCAGCTGAAAGGCTTCGTGTCCTGATTGGTTCTCTTTGCATTTTCACCCGCCTTTCCCCACAAACTCAGATTCTGATTGGACGTCGCCACGAAAGGCATTTTAGTTTCGTTTTTATTCGTTGAAGAAAGTGTCAATAAATGTAGTTATAGTTTTCATCCCTGAGCTCTGATTTTATAATGTTCTAGTTTATTTTTCGTCTGGAAAAAATGGTTGTTGACAAAGACGATGATGAAAATAATTTGTGAAGGAAATTCGCTGACAGCAGAGAAGAAAAAGCCTCAAACCTTGATCTTGGGCGGGCCGGCAGAAGCGGAGACTCCGCCCCCCAGACCCGAAGCAGAGCCGGTCTCGCCGCCGAACGAGAAGGAGGCGGAGCTGCTGGCGGAAGCCTGGGCGTGTCCCTCCCTCTGCTTGCGGCCCAGCGGCGGCGGCTGCAGCTTGAACTTGAAGGGAGACAGGTGAGCGTCCTCGCCCGGGTGGTGCAGGTGGTGCGCGGGCAGGGGCGGGGCCAGGACCTTGTCGGGGCGCTGCGGCTGCGGGATGATGATGTTGGGGTAGTGCAGGAAGGCGCGGGGGCTCAGGTGGTAGTTGTAGACGCTCTGGGTGTGGGCCTGCAGGTAGCGCTTCATGTCCTCCGGGCTGAAGGAGAAGTGAGAGCCGAGCATGGGCGAGAGGGAGGGCGAGGGCGTGTAGGGCATGGAGAGCGCGGGGGACAGGGCGGGGGGCAGGAGGCCTCCGGGGCCCGGGAGCGGGGACACGGGGAAGGGGGACAGGGGCTCCGGGTGGGCTCTGTGGGGGGGGCCTCGGGGCAGGGCACCGGGCGGGGCTCCATACACGCGAAACAAGGAGTCGTGGGTCAGGCGGGGGTGCAGGAGGCCGCGGAAGGCGCGGTCGGCCTGGCGCTCTTCGCCGGGGGCCACGCCCGGCTCCTCCAGCTCAGAGTTGGTGGAGGTGCCATCGCTGCAGTCGGACACCGAGCCGCGGGCCATCCGCCGGGCCACGCCCCCGAAGACCCCGGGGCTGCGCAGCTCCTCGCTGGGAGACAGGACGTCCGACGGCGTGGACGGGGGGAAGCGGAAGTGCGTGCTGACCCCGGTGGGCACGGGCGGGGCGCTCTGCGGGACCCCGGAACCTGTCGGGACAGCATTGTTAGCGGCGGCCGGGTGGGTGGAGCCACGCCGGAGCCTCACCTGCGGAGCCCATGTCGATGAAGGGGTAGTTGACCAGCACCAGCTTGTTGAAGTTGAACTTGTAGGTGAACCTCTTGCCTTTGGTCTTGTGCAGGATCCTCTTGTTGTAGTAGTATCTGTGGAAACAGTCGCCGTGGTTACGCTGGGCATCCGTCTGAAGAGTCACAGCGGACAGACCGGAGCGCTGCTGCTTCTAAAGGCCCTTCTCACGATCAGCCTCATCAAACACGTGACGGTGTATTTATAATCTATGTACATTCTAATGACAACCCCGCTAATATAAGCATCCCCTGATGTTTAAGGCAAAAAAGTAAGGCTAAGTTACGTACATTTTCTCTTAAAAATACCATTTCATCTGTTGTGACTCGTACCACTTCAATGACGTTTTACTTAAAAATGATAAAGAAAATCTATTCTAGCGATCAGAACTACACCTCCCACAATCCTTTGCTGCTCACTCCCATGAGCCTTTGCACGCCAGACCGAGCTCAGTTTCCGTTAGGCGTAAATACCAGAGCAGTGGTGTTTTTCTCTGTGCAGCGATTAGATTGTGTTTGACTGCGCTGTTTCTCGCTTTGAACAGTTTTCTTTATGCACCGAAGCTTTTGCGTGTTTATGGACTCAGGTTCAGCCATTAGTGCGGATCTACCGGATCCAATATGGTCTGTCTGTTCAAATATTACTGACTGTATTTAGTTTAATCTTACTTCTCCCAGTTATTGCCTCTGTTAAGTGTCGCAGCGTGTCTAATGTTTCTGTACTTCAGTTATTGAGCTAATAAAAAGCTTATACTGTAGCACGTCTGTGTTTAAATTATTAGTAATTATTTAAGTGTTATTAAACTAAAGAACAAAACGTTGTTTAAAGAACGGTTTGAGCGAAGTGTCAGAGCATCTGTAAGACACACAGGAAGCAGAGAGGTGGGGCGGGGCTTCACCTGAGGGCGCGGCTCAGCTTGTCGTAGTTCATCTGCGGTTTGCACTTGCGGGCCCCCCACAGCCGCGCCACCTCGTCCGGGTCCTTGATGACGAACTCGCCGTAGTCGCCCTGCCACGCGATGACATCATGATACTCCTCCTTCCGCAGCAGCTCCAGGATGAAGTGCCACAGCTGGATCTGTCTGGAGCCCGGGCTGGACTCCGCCTTGTAGGCCCAGTCTGGGAAGGCAAACCCTAGTCAGACACAAACAGCACGTCACCGCCGGAGCGGGAACCTTGAGGCCGCAGACGCCACAACACGGTCTGAAACACACCGTACCACCGCTTCGAGTGTGTGTGTGTGTGTGAGAGAGTGAACGAGTGTCTGAGTGTGTGCGTGAGAGAGAGAGAGAGAGGAGTGTGTGTGTGAGAGAAATAGAGAGAGATTGTGTGTGTGAGAGAGAGACAGAGAGAGAAAGAGTGTGTGTGTGAGAGATAGAGAGTGTGTGTGTGTGTGTGTGTAACGTGTTCTAGTGCCGAGCAGCAGGTGGTTTCTCACACTCCAGACGAGGATCAACTCCAGAAAGAGTCAAAGGAAAGATACAGAGCGTCTCACACACACACACTCTCTTTCTCTCAAACACACACTCTGTCTTTCTCTCTCACACACACGTAACCAAGTAAAACACTCTTCCCACAATACTCTCAAACAACACAGACACACTCTCTCTCTTTCACACACACACATGTAACTCTGGGTAAAACACTCTTCCCACAATGCCGCGGTGGTGGAGCTGACTCACGCGCTCGTGCGCAGCATCCCACGCCGTCGCCTAGCAACAACACACTCAGCGCTATAAATACACCAACAGACACGCAACGAAAAAACGAAAAGCTCAATTATTCCATTAATCAGACAAACAGCGTGTTCCGATCGAGCGGGAACATCAGCTGACGCGGCGCCACAGACACGCGTCACCTACGACATCATCACTGTAGCGCTCCCGCAACAGTTACTACACAACTCACTAGCTAACAATGGAGTTTTGACTAAATTTTTTAAATTTAGTTTCAGTCATAGTCTTTTGACTAAAACTCAGTTTAGTTTTAGTTTAGTCATTCAAATTTTTTGTCTAATTTTAGTCGACTAAATTACAGTATAGATTTAGTCAACTAAAATATAAGTGCTATATATTCTAAATGTTTACTAAAGTTGCTACGTCTAGGAAATCTGAATACGTAGTTAACTATGAACACAAAATATACACAAAGATCTTATTTGGAAAAACATTTATTTTTCGTGAACTTATTTGAATGAACTTTTCTTTCAATCCAAATAAATCTATTCTCATAAATGAAACCTCAACAGAGAAAAAAAATACAGTAAAATAAAATTAACTATAATTACATCATGTTTACAAATAGTTACAAATGTTACCAAGTAACAAATGGTTGCACGATGAAAAGAAAAGTTTAATCAGCAGATGGCGCTTCAGGTGTGTTGTGATTGTTGCTTCACACGCGGCTACAGATAGCTGTGTAAACTAATCCATATATCTGAGTGTTGTTTCCTGCTGGAGAAGACGTTACTGAAGACACTCGCCTCTATCACTCCCTCACCAGCTCACCCAGTCACCGTGTTTAACCTGCAGCTGAAAGGCTCCGTGTCCTGATTGCGTTTGGACCCGCCTTCCTCCACAAGCTCGGATTATGATTGGACGTTGTCGCGAAATGCATTTTTGTTTAGTTTTTATTTTTAGACGAAAGTGTCAATAAATGTAGTTATAGTTTTCGTCCCTGAGCGAGAGGTTATTATAGTTCTCGTCAGGGAAAAAGTTCACGAAGATGATGATGAAAATAATTCGTCACCGAAACTAACACTGCTAGGTAACCACACACACACACACACCTCACGGCGGCGCAAACAACTGCAGGTGAAGCACAAAAACAGCTATAAGGGGCCGGTCTCCTGGTGCCAGGGCCCGCGGGGGGACACACACTGCAGCGGAGCGCACACACACACACACATTCCGCCGCTGCTCCGCGCGCTCCAGTGGCTCTGATGGACACTGATGGGTCACTCGGACAGTGTTTGTGCTGCTGGGACACGCCGTGATGTCACCGCGCCTCTTTACAGCGTCAGTGACGCAGATCCCCTGAAGCGGACACGCCCGTGTTCTCGGGGACATTCAGGGGCCGCGGCTCCTCACTTCCTGCCATTCTTCACCCGCTCTAAATTTAGGTGGAGGAAACGGGCTGCGGCGGCTGATGAGGATGGAGCCGCGGTGCTGATGAGAGACTCCGCCCGGACACACACGTCTGGACCGCCCCCAACAGATCCAAATACACAGCTTACTCAATCCAGTGTGTGTGTGCGCGCGCGTGAGTGTGTGATTGAGAGTGTGTGTTAATGTGTGCGAGAGTGTGCGTGAGAGTGTGATTGAAAGTGTGCGCATGTGAGAGTGTGTGTGGCGGCGGGTTCAGTCCTCACTCTAGCGGCGTGTAGCGGGCGCATTTACTTGCGAACCGCAGGATGCAAATGTTCCAGATACACACACACACACCGGTAAGAGACGGCCACAGACCGGAGGTGAGCGAGCGCGTGTCCATCAGAGGTCAGCGATCATGTGGAATCTTCCGGTCAAACTCGTTGAAACGCACGGACGCTAGCGCCGGTCACGAGGAGCTAATGCTAATGTGGAACGTCTTACAGATCCATCAGGCGTTAAAGACGTTTTCCGGTCTCATAACGGATGAAGAGGCACAAAACTTGGTTATTTCTGTGATTCCCGGTGAAGCCGACGGTCACGTGACTGCGCGGCACAGCTAGAGGCCCCGCCTCCTCCTGGTACAGACGCAGTGGCTCGGGGGTCGTGACCTTCACTGATATGTAAAGTCGGGGCTCCAGCTGACGCCAGGATCTGGCGCGTGGCTCAGGGCGTCTGATAGGGGCGTGGCCCCGCGCCGGAGACACGTCACAGCAGGAGACGCTCATCTGGGCCCCAGGTGCCCCTCCCCCTCCGAGAGAGAGAGTAAAAGAATGTGAGGAGTGAGCAGACAGGAGACTGAACGTCTCTACAGGGACCCCGAGGACCCCCACGGCCCCACCCTGCCCCGCCCCGCCGTAATCTCACCGCATTTACTAATCACCACAAATCTGCTGAACGACGGCTCGATGAGAACACGGCCAAGAGAAAGAGCGGAAAGAAGATAGGAGGATGAGCCGGAGAGACAGAGAGAGAGTTAAAGACAGAGAGACAGAGTGAGATACAAAGAGACAACAGAGAGTGAGAGAGACAGAGTGAGTGAGAGAGTGAGAGACAGAGTGAGACACAGAGAGAGAGAGACAGAGTGAGAGAGAGAGTTAAAGACAGAGAGACAGAGTGAGAGAGATACAAAGAGACAACAGAGAGTGAGAGAGACAGAGTGAGTGAGAGACAGAGAGAGACGGAGAATGAGAGATACAGATAGACGACAGAGAGAGAGTGAGTGACAGAGGGTGAGAGAGAGAGACAGAGTGAGTGAGAGAGTGACAGACAGAGTGAGTGAGAGAGTGTTTTATCGTGGTGGCGTGATGAGCAGATCTGCGGCTCAGAATCAGTGAATCTCTCCGTCAGCGTCGCACGGGCGTCGAGATGAAGAGTGTGACGAGTGGAAAGCGCTGGCGTGCGAGACCCTTCCACTCTGTGATGTGGTTTCATCTCCAGACGCCGTCGCCACCAGAAACCCAGAAGAGCTTCAGTCTCACCCACCAGAACCAGTCGACACCGACCAAACAGACCCACAGGAGAACCCGACCGACCCAGAACCACAAACACACTCACCGCGGAGAGACTTTACATGTTTAACGATACTTTATTCCAGTTTTTACCTCAACCAATTTTTCACATTGTTATTATTATTTCCTTCCGTGTACAGAAAGAGAGAGTTAGAGACAGACATACAGAGAGAGAGATAGAGAGACAGACAGACAGAAGAGAGAGATAGAGACAGACAGAGAAAGAAAGACAGACAGAAGAGAGAGATAGAGAGAGACAGACAAAGAGAGACAGACAGTCAGTGAGACAAAGAGAGAGACAGACAGAGAGAGAGAGAAACACAAAGTTATAGGGAGAGAGAGTAACAGTGAATAATCAGAGTGTGTGTGTGTGTGTGTGTGTGTGTGTAATGGGACACAGACAGGAGCCATTAAAGTGGAATGTGGGGGGTCCGGGCCCCACTAATGAACTACACGCTCCACACTAAGCACACGCCTCCTCGTCACCTCGCTGGTTTATAACGGTGAAAGATAAAGATCAGCGGTCAGTGTGTCCGTGTGGTCAGTGATCACCTGCAGCGAGACGCACGACACGCGCACACACACACGACAACCCGTCACCGGTAGAAACTCATCATCATCATCTTCAGCGCTGACCGGACCCCAAACCGCAAGCATCAGTTCCACTGATTTACTGTGACCTTTCACCTCTGAAACCCTGACACACTCCAGATGTGAGCGTGCTGACTGACCTTCTGCTGGGGTCAAGGTCGCCATCACGGCTGACCGTCGCTCCAGCCAATCACGGCACAGTAAAACAGTCATCCGTGCGGCGGGGCCACGCCTACCAGAACCACCGGCACCGCCCCGCCAGAGAAGAGCCCGTGTGGTCCCGCGCCCGACACCAGAGAAAACCCCAGTCCAGATGTGAGACGCGTGTGGCCGACGACTCCAGCCATGAAGTAAACAGCTGGAAAAGAGCTGGTGAGCCGGCCCGCGGAGCAGAGAGAGAGAAGACAGAGAGAGAGAGAGAGACACAGAGCCCGGCCCACGGAGCAGAGAAAGAGAGAGTGAGACAGAGAGAGAGAGGCAGAGAAAGAGAGAGATACAGAGAGAGAGTGAGACAGACAGAGATAGAGAGTGAGAGCGAGAAAGGGACACAAATAGAGAGACCGACAGAGAGATTGAGACAGAAAGAGAGAGACACAGAGAGAGAGGGAGAGACATAGACAGACACAGAGAGAGGGGGAGAGTGTGAGTGAGAGACACAGAAATACAGAGAGAGATAGAGACGGAAAGAGATACAGAGAAAGACTGTCAGAGAGAGAGAGACATGGAGAGAGAGAAAAAGAGAGCCCGGTCCGCGGAGCAGACAGACAGAACCAGGTAACGCTGAACCTTCAGACGTGGTGAAGTGCCACACACACACACACACACCCGGAGCAGTGGGCAGCTTGAGTGTCTAGATCAGCCGGGCGTAATAACGGTGCGCGGATCATTCAGGTCACGTGAGCAGACGGGTCAGTTACCTCATCTAACCAGCACCTGCGGCTGATCCTCTAACTGCAGACGCCGTTTACCCAGCATGCCTCGCTCTCACCGCCCCGTCTGGCTGACGTGATGCGTGCCGCCGCCAAAACACAGACCCCGTCCCAGACGCCACGCACAACATGGAAAACTCCAGGCCAGCCGTAAGAAGAGCGGCATTATACGCCAGCGGGCTGGGGGGGGGGCACCAGTGAAGAGCGAGGAGTATTTACTACACGCTTACTACACGCTGAAGTCACCTCCTCCGCAGACTCACGGACCCCCACACGCTCCCCATGGGCCAAATGGCTGACCGGGCCGGGCAAATGGTGGCCGGTGGGGTGATGAGGGGTCAGACTCTCGGCCGGACTCTGGACCCGCGCGGACACCTCGGGCGTGACGTCAGCGAGGAACGTGCGGCACTGAACGTCACAGTAAACAAATACAACAACTCAACCGCACCAGTAATTACGTGGCGTCTAAGGTCCCGGGGTCACGCTACTGGTCAGCCTGTGTCCGGTCACCCCCCGCGGGGTCACTGAGCTGGAGCTCCAGAGTTATAACGCCAAAGGGAAAGTGCGTTAATACTACAGCGGTGACGCGCGCACACTCGCACACACACATACACACACACTTTTGAACAAACTCTTGCGCGTTTACGTCCCATCAGCTACAGGAAACAGTGTAATACTGGATCCGGCCGGTCGCGCGGCCTTCACGCGAACAGTTTGTCCGAAGTTCGGCGCCGAGTCAAACTCACCCGTGTCTCCCGGGGTCTTCATGTCCGCGAGCGCCGCGCTACGTTAGCAGTCGTGCTAACCGCAGGAGTAGTGAGGGAGCGCGGAAACTTCTTCTTCGTCGTCCTCGGGATCGCGCCGCGCGCTCCTCCGGAAACTTTCCCCGCTCGAGGCGTGTGTGCGCGCGGCCTCCCCCGCTCCGTCCGCTGAGACTTTCGGCTTGTTTTTCTCCCCCAACGTGGAGGGGAAGCGTCGACGGCTCGCGGCCGCGCTCTCTCGCTGTTCTGCGGTCAGATGGAGCGCCTCGTGCCGCTGGAGCCGCAGCGCGTCCGCGTGGATCTCCCGGTGGCGTCACACTCGCGCCAAACTGGCATATTCGCGCCGGAGCGACAAAGAACCGCCGGAGTAAAACGCGCACAAGTCCGCTCCACTTTTCTCCCTCTCTTTCCACGGACTTTTTCTTTTCCACTCACTTGGTGCAACTCTCTCCGCGCTCACCCCTCCTCCTCCTCCTCCTCCCCCCTCACTCTTCCTCCTCCTCCTCAGGCGCGGTGTCGTGTTTCGCTCTTCCAGCCACACGGGGCCGCCCACGCTGAGAGGGGGAGGGCTGGTGCGGAGACAGCTTGGCCACGCCCGCGCCGCTGACGTCACCACCCGTGTGCCCTGAAAAAAGTCCACTAGTTGGTGTGTACTACTGGAGCGCGGAGAGTAAGTGAATCAGTCCGTCCATCTGAACCCGATGACGGTGTCGGTGTGTGTGTGTGTTTCGCTTCAGGAAGTTCAAGCGGTTTAGTCACAAAACAGCAGCTGTGTCACGGAGTGTGTTAATGTGGGCAGCAGCGAGAAAGTGACGCGAGTCTGGAGGTGGTCTGCTCTCTTCCGCACGTGTTGTTCTCATCCACCTCTCTCTCACTCTCTCTCTCTCTCTCTCTCTCTCTCTCTCTCTCTCTCTCTCTCTCTCAGTAAGTTTGTTAATTCTGAGTTTAGTGCACAGACACCAGGCCTTGATTTTTGCCCTTGAATGTGTGTGTGTGTGTGTGTGTGTTTGTGAGAGAGAAAGAGTGTTTGTGTGTGTGTTAGAGAGAGAGAGATAGAGATACACACGCACACACACTGGTCCTCTCCCTCATCCTCTTTTGTGGTACGAGTCGCCGTCTCTAATCAAGCTGACAGACAGACGCGCTGCAAAGAATGAGAGAAAAGAAAGACCGAAAGAAAAGGAGAGAAGAGTCAGACTTCAGACTCATCAGTCTTGGGAACATAAAAGCGTTTCAGGCATCAGAACCAAAAATCTGCTGAGGCCTGTTAAAGACTCAACACACACACACACACTCTCTCTCTCTCTCTCACACACACACACACACACACACAACACGCCTTCTCCGTCTCTCTCTTGATCAATGAAAGTGATTAATCAGACTTAAGTAATCAGATTAATCAATCATTGACTGATTAACAGTTTTGCCAAATGACAATTACAGTATCTCTGATGAAAACTTTGAGCTGTGTGTATTTGTGTGCGTGCAAGTATGTTCGGGTGCTTGTGTGTGTACGATCACATTTTTTACATTTTAAAGAGATTCTGATGAGGAAAATCAATTGTTGTTGTGATTGGAATTCAACAGACAACAGCTGAAATAAACTCCAATCCTGGCAGTTAGTGGCCCCCGTGAAGGGCCCCAACACACACACACACACACTCACAGAAACAAAGCTGGCGTTGTGCACTGTGTGCATGTGTCATGTGTGTTGTGAAGGTGTTTATAGATGTCAGACCTGTTTCAACTCCAGTAGCCCACCATCAACCAGAGAGAGAGAGAGAGAGAGAGAGAGAGGGTAAAAGAGGTTGAGAGAGACAGACAGAGAGAAACAGACAGAGCAAGAGAGAGAGAGAGAGAGAGAGAGACAGAAAGAGCGAGAGAGGTGGTAAGAGTGAATAGACTCTTTGTGATCAAAAGAGTTGTTTATTTTCTTGGCACTTGAGATCTTGAAGCCACATTTGGGATTTTTCTCTGACACACACACACACACACACACACACACACACACACACACACACACTATATTAAACAAATTTGTGGAAGAATATGGAAGAATACATTAAGAAAACACCATCAAATATTCACACTGAAACACAGCAAATAAACCACCTCACATTATTAGAGGAAGAGAGCAACAATTAACGTATGTGTGCGTGAGAGAGAGAAAGAGACTCCATAAGCTTGTGTGGCAAAGTGACTGAAGCAGAGGAATGTGAGAGTTATATTTGACCCATTTTGGGCATCGTGCCAAATTCTGTGCCAAGCCTGAAAGAGAGAGAGAGATAGACATAGACAGAAAGAGAGAGAGAAAAGAATTAGAAGTGAGTAACATAAGTAAATTGTGGAGCAGAGACACAGATCACCAGACACAAAACTCACAAGCAAGGTTATGTGTTAGTGACATACACCAGCCATGAGAGAGAGAGACAAATAAACAGAGAGAGAGAGAGAGAGAGAGATAGGAAATATAGACACACACACAGAGAGTGGAAAAAAGGGTGTGTGTGTGTGTGTGTGTGTGTGAGAGAGAGAGAGAGAGAGAGACAAAGAAAGAGTGTGTCAACAAAGAATTTAAGCTATTGCTCTCTCTCTCTCTCTCTCTCTCTCTCTCTCACATACACATGCTCAAGTGAAATATTACAATTTTTGTTTCGGAATGGGCGTTTACTGCTGATGACGTAAGTCCTCTCAGGCGTTCACTTCACCAACCACAGGCCTGTAAGAAACACCTAACCTTCACATTTAAACTCCACAAACACACTTATCAGCAGGACGCGCGAGACACCGGACCGAATGTCTGAATAAACCAGAAACAAAACGCGTAAAAACGTTTAGTCACCTCTTTAGCGCGTGTCTGCGGTCTGCGCGGGAAACCAGAAGGATATTTGGCGCCACCTGGTGACGACGACCAGCATCTTCAGAATCGTACCAGTGACAATATACTGTACACGTGTCTTATTTTCCCGCGAATAGATTTAAGAAGCGGAGATGATTTTAGACACGTTCTTCTCCACTTCCCTTCTGATTCACTCTATCAACCTTCTTCTCCAGGACGGAGGACCTGAAGTCAAACACACACCCGGGTTTGGTCTAAAGTTGCACTTTATTCCTAACACTTATTGGCTGTTGGCCCCACCCTCCCTCCGACCCCGCCCGACCCCACCCGTACAACAGGCACACAGAGAGCGATGATACAGACAGTTCCACGGTTCTCAACTAAATCCAGATTGGGATCCGGAGCGGATCACAGCTTCGGCGGAGAGTTCCGGTAAGAGCGACACACACGCACACACACACACACACACACACACACACACACACGTGACACAGAGAAAGGAACACCCGACCGTCTCGGCAAACACAGAAGCTTCCCAGAAGAAAGGAAAAGTCCTGACGACGTGAAACAGCCTTTGGTGTCTTTGGTTTCAACTCTTGAGGCTTGAGCAGAGCGTGTGTTCTTCTGTCTGTCCAGTCCAGAAACTTTGGAATTAAGCTGCGGTTCTCCTGAAGCGGAGGAAGAAGAAGAAGCTGCTGGTCGGTCAGTGTGTGGGTCAGCGGCAGCAGAACATTCTGGAGAAGAGTTTCACGTCACCAACACATCCATGCATTAGAGCGAACACGCGCGGCCCGGCGCCGAGGATTCGCTTTGGCATCGTCGTGGTCAGGTCCTCCGGCGCCGGCCGCAAACACACAGATATATACAACGAGCCACAATCACACCAGCGTCTGAGATCAAACACACACCTCAGCCTCCGCTCTAAAGCTTCTCCCGTCTATTTGGCATCTCTAGTCAAACTGAGGTAATGCAGAAGCGTCTACGACAATCCCACGTCAGGACCAGTCCAGAAAGAGGCCCATCTTCACGCCGCGTTTGGTTTCTCTCACCAGATCCCCAACCAGTAAAACATCCACATCCATAAATAAAAAGGCTGGAAATACATAAATAAGCCAATAAATAAAAAGCGTGAAGAAGGTAGAAGCGGCTCGCTCAGACGCCGAGAGAGAGAGAGACGTGTAAAGCTTTGGGTCTGATCGAGTCGTCCGAGCGTCACGACTTTTTCATCACAGCCTTTGTACATTTGCAATATTAAGCAGTTAAACATAGATTTATCTCCCCTACAAAATCTATCAAAGCACTAACAGATACGTCATTACCCCACTACACCCCCCCCCCCCCGAGCGCGCGTGCGTGTGTGTGTGTGTGTCACACGAGGCGAACACCCAAACACACACCGACGCTTGGAACCAGTAAACGACGAGTCACTCACTCATTCCAAACATTCCTGACATTCCAGAGGGAAACATCAAAGAAAACATTTCACTTGGGATTTTCACCTGTACAATGAAAGTCACCAGTGTCCTGAGAAATCCAGCGGTCACGTCGCAGGAGCGCAATCTGTATTGTTTTTGGTGTGTTGTTGTGGAGAAGAAGGAAAAAAAAAGGTATAAAAGAAGGATTTGGCGGCGTTGTCGGGACGCTGACGTTCCAGTCACGCACTAGCTCCGCCCCATTCCAGCTGCTATTTGGTTTTGCGACGTTTCCGTACTACAGAATAAAAAGTGTTTTTCGCTTTTGGTGTCTCTTTAGTTTTTGGCTTCGTACGTCTTGACATTCTCGATCGGAGGAAACGCGGAAGCTACAAGTTCACAGTATTCATCCAAACCACACGAGACCACGCCTCCTGAAGCCCGCGTCAACACATCAGGACGGCGCGCGTGTGTGTGTGTGTGAGGTGTCAAACACGAAGCCGGTCACAGACGAGGGCCGGAGGTTTGACCAGACTCACACTCACACGCACACGCACACGCACACACACACACACACACACACACAAGTCCACCACTACACAAGTCTGTAAAAAAGCAGATGGGCGTGTCAACAGAAGAGGCCAGATGAGGCGGATGGAGACAGACGTCATCACGCGAGGTAGATCAGGACGACGGGGAAATGCAGGAGCAGTGGAGATCACACTCGCTCCATCAGTCTCAGGTAAAGCTTTTCTCTCCGATTTTTGGTTTTGGTTTTTGGTATCTTGGTTTTTGGCAATTTTGGCATTTTTTTGTTGCGTCGAGTCTCTCGTTCTTTTTGCGTTCAGTCATTTTTTTGGTTTGTCTTTCTTCCGCTCGGCGACCGTGGTCAGACTCTCCCATCGCTCCACTCGCTTCTTCTCGCCCTGCTCTCCAGTCACGTACATTCCGGTCCCTTCCGTGCGGATCCTCCGTGTTTTTGGTTTTCTTCTCCTGCTCACTTCTCGCTCCGTCCAACTGTATTTTTGGCATTAAAAGACTCACGAGAGAGAGCGAGAGAGAGAGGGATGGATGGATGAGAGATGGCTTTGGTCGTGTTGGCTTTCCTAGCGGTAGAGAGCACTTGTGGGCGTCACTCCGTCATGGCTCCACCCACAGGCGGTGGCGAGGAGTCGTCTAATGAGCAGAAGGAGGCGGGGCTTGAGCAGGGGGAGACGGAGCAGGAGTCCGGGCTGGTTCCCGACGCCCTGGAGGAGCCGATCAGGCCCAGACTGGCACCGGGCCCCAGGGGCAGCAGAGTGGGCCGGTTGAGGAAGAGGGAGGAGCGAAGCCCGGCTCCTGGACCTCCAGCTCCGCCCAGAAACATCTGACCGGCTCCTTCAAGAGCAGAGATGGGCATCTGTCCACCACTGGCCGCCAGCGCTGTGGAGCAGAAGACAGGGTGAGGGAAAGCTCAGTGGCTGCCGGTCGCTGGTGAAACACCCTTCCACGGTGCTGCAAATGAGGCTTTACCAAAAACATCAATACATCCACCACGATGCACTAGATCAGTGATTCTTAACCGTAGGGCCGTGAGCACCACCTAGTGGCCCACAAGACAGATGTCAGTTCTGTGACTGTGGGCCGCAAAGGCCGCAGGACCGCAACGCAGCTCCCCACCACTGGGTGTCAGCCAGGAGTTAACACGCTCGAATAAGCAGAAGAAGGGCAAGTCTTTTGGCTGAAAATGGAATCATTCTTAAAACGAACAAATGATGATCAAAGTTAAAAAGATCAAAGACATTTGTTAAAATTGTGAAAAGCACCTTTCAAATGCTCGGAACTTGAACTTGAACATCTATATGTCTATATTAATGTCAAGCATATCAAACGTACATTTCTATAAAGTGCTTCACATTTTCGTTTCGGATTCCGTTTCGGATTCTGGATCTTTACACATTTTTTGCGAAAATGCAGGAAAAAAGAGGGTCCAGCTCCCTGGTGGCCAGACGTGTGACGCAGAGCCAGATAACCTTCTCCAAAACAAAGGAATTGGTTGTGCCTGCCACTGTATAGGCATTTTAATTATCTAACTTGATTTTTTGTTTCAATGTATTTATTTTATTACTGGTAAATTTCATTCTACACATTTCTGGTGTTTTTTTAAAGTACAGTATGTTTGTTTTAGATTATTAGTAATAAGAGCAACTACCTTATTTGATGTCGTATTTGTATGTACAAAATAAATGCTTTCCGGATGGTCATGGTGTAATAATATTATTATAACAAAAATAGCATGTTCAATTTGTAAGTGTAAAGCCTACTTCATATAGTCATTAAATACAACCAAAATCATGATTTGGATTGGCTGCAATAAAGGTGTTTGTTTTAATGGACCACGAGATACTTTGATCTGGAAAATTTGAGTCCTGAGGTCAAAAAGGTTAAGAACCTCTGACCTATATGATCATCACTGCTGGTGAACACAGTAACAGGTGGAGAACTGGTGGATGTTAATGTCGGTAAACGCCTGATGAGGTAAAGAGTGATGAAGACACACACACACACACACAGCGAGGATGAGGAAGTTTAAACACAAACCTTGCATGGTGGCCAGAGGGTTGGTGCTGATGAGAGCCGAACTCATCCCTGTGCTGACTCCCATCATGCCGCTCCTGCCACACACACACACACACACACACACACACCACAGTCACACAAGCAGAACAGAAACACCGACCCGCGAGAAACGTGAGGCGAGCTTCAGTCTCTTACCCAGCGTTCAGGGCGGGGCTGCTGAGGACGGGAGGGGTGGGGCTGACGGTGCTCAGAGGAGGCGGGGTCACAGAGGAAGGCGCGGAGCTCATTGGGGGGTAGGCCATGGAAGGGGTGGGGCTGGCGGCTGCGAGAGACGAGAGTGTGGGCGTGTGCGGAGGCGTGGCCTCGCTGAGGTCTCACCTGTTGTGCTGAGGGAGGAGGCGGCCTGAGCCAGCGCCGGGCCGGACATCTGCGGCGGAACACGCGGTTAGCACGAGGTTCTGTACGCGTAGTGGGCGGGGCCTACCATGTGCGGGCTGTAGCAGGGGGGCTTGTGGGGCGGGGCGGGGGTGTGGCTGGGCAGCGGCGGTGTGGCACTGGACGGGTTGATGCGCTTCTCCTTCTGGCGGCGGTTACAGAACCACACCCGGATCACCTCCTTCTCCATGTTGAGCTGCTCGGCCATCAGCAGAATCTCCTCAGACGTGGGCTTCTGGTTCTGGAGAGGATCAGAGGTGTGTGTGTAGGTGTGTAGATGTGTGTGATTCGACTTTAACTGGCGAGTGTAAAATGCGGCGTGGAATTTCTGGAGTCAGAAAAGGTCGACGCACTTCCTGTCCGTCAGAAAGCAATTTCTCCAGAGAACAGCTGCGTCAGCACTTTTCCCGCCGCGGGCCAATCGCTTTTATCATGAGGCGGCGAGACGGGGATTTCTCACCGAGATGAAGTTGCGCTCCAGAGCGATGCGCACGTTGGTCTCGATGCTGGTGCGTTTCTTCCTGCGGCGGCCGGGCAAACCTTCAAAACCCAGCAGCGGAGACGAGAGAGAGCTGGGGCTCGGCAGCATGTTGTCTATCGCCATCGTCTCTGTCGGGACACACACACAGTGAGAGAGAGAGAGAGATGGTGAGAGGGAGAGAGAGAGAGAGAGAGAGAGAGAAAGAGAGTGAGTGAGAGACAGAAATTGAGAGAGATTAAGAGAGAGAGAGAGAGCAGAAGAGACAGACAGAGAGAGATTAAGAGAGAGAGAGAGAGAGAGAGAGAGAGAGAGAGAGAGAGAGAGAGAGAGAGAGAGAGAGAGAGAGAGAGAGAGAGAGAGAGAGAGAGAGAGAGAGAGAGAGAGAGAGAGAGAGAGAGAGAGAGAGAGAGAGAGAGAGAGAGAGAGAGAGAGAGAGAGAGAGAGAGAGAGAGAGAGAGAGAGAGAGAGAGAGAG